>CATIWC010000560.1:0-374291 GCA_948472305.1 Vicia faba
TAATATATATTATATATATATATATATATTATATATATATATATATATATATATTATATATATATATATATATATATATATTATATATATATATATATATATATATATATATATATATATATATATATATATATATATATATATATATATATATATATATATATTAATATATATATATATATATATATATATATATATATATATATATATATATATATATATATATATATATATATATATATATATATATATATATATATATATATATATATATATATATTATATATATATATATTATATATATATATATATATATATATATATATATATATATATATATATATATATATATATATATATATATATATATATATATATATATATATATATATATATATATATATATATATATATATATATATATATATATATATATATATATATATATATATATATATATATATATATATATATATATATATATATATAAATATATATATTAGAATATTTAGGATAAAAAATACAAGAATAATACATTTTTTTATTTTTATTAATATTTAACCTCAAAAATCACTTTTTTACAATATACTTCCTTTTTATTTATTTTTTGTACATAGTTAATAAATATTGTATATAATAAATAATAAATTCTTTTTATTTAGCAAATTAGGGTTTTGCCCTAAACCATGAAAATACCCAAAAATTAATCCTTTTTATTTTTGTTTATATGTCACATGAAAAATACTTTACATACATATAAAAATCATTTTTTCATCTTGCATATTTATTGTATTTTATTTAATTATTGTACAATTAAATGACTTGTATATTCAATTTGGATTGTAATAGCTTAGATTTAAATTTCTTGCTAAATATCCCCATTTGAATATTTGTACCCCCCATCCCATAATTATGTTGTAATAATTTAGGACTTTAATTTCCGCATTTAAAGCTTTCTAAATATGCCATGATAGACTTAGGGTTTGTATGCAAAAATCAAATAACAATTAGCTTGACCTAATTCAAAGACAAAAAAGCATGAAAATGGACAACACCAATCACACTTGCACCCCTTAGGGTTACTCCACTTGTTGCCTTCAATAATGGGCCATGTTGCATGTTGAGTGTTTTTGGCAAAAACAAAACAAATCAAATGATCATAGTCCCTCGATGACGCTTTCGAAAGTTGCCTAAAAATGATCAAGTCCCTTAAAGGAAAAAATTTCCCAAAGACACTTGGCACCATTGCAATCATGGTCTAAACGATGACCCGCGCCTGTCCCGTTAACATCCTAACACAAGATTGTCCATCAAATACAATGGTGGAACAAAATTGTTAAAAGGGTTAAAACATAGAAAAAAACCTTTGAGTAAATTTAGGGGTAGACAAAACTCTTAGTTACTTGATCAAACTTGCAAAACACGCTTGCCTACTTTTTAAAATCCACATCACAACACACTTTCAAAACAACTTTCAAAAACATTGAAAACTTTTCAAAAGATACACACCTTTGTATACATTCAAACATGGATCATTACAAAGGTTGCCACAACAAATGGCCTCTTTTTAAAACATTTTCAAACCCACACATAAAGCACCATTTCAAACAATTGAAAATGCAAGGCAAGTGATCTAAGCAAGTAACTAAGAGCCCATGGATAACCATGGATAGAAAGGGTGCTAATACCTTCCCTTTCTATAATCTACTCCCCGAACCCAAGAAAACATCTCAAAGGTTTTTGCTGTGCTTTTTAACCTTTCCTTAGGATAAAATAAAAAGTCGGTGGCGACTCTTGCTCAACCGAAACATTTGCAAAAACAAACGCAAAACCCAAGTCAGTTCTCCCACCGTATCACAGAACTGGCGACTCTGCTGGGGATAGGATGTTAAAGTGGAGTAACCTTAGGGCTTAGATCACCATCTTGCATGACTATTTGTTTGCTTTGATTGCTTTATATCTTGGTTCTCTTGTTTGTGCTTGAAATCCTACACCCGGATTTGGGGAAACATTCATAGATAGCAATACATTGTGGAAACTGTGCGGGGTATACCGACACGGTTGAAGCAATAGCTATATTAGTGCGACATATTTGTGAGTACCGGTAACCCTTGAGTTCAATCAAGGAGAGTACGGGGCCGCTGAGTGATGTCACTAAGCACTAATGACCTAGAATCTTACTTGACCATCTTGGCCTTTCATTAAGGGTAGTGAGATGACCGGCTTTGGTGCAGTCCGAAGTTGGTAGATACTCGATACTACACTCATTGAGGGTTGTTTTCTTGGAATATTTTGGTCGCTAGTTAAGTGGCTAAACCAAAACAATGAACATGGAAAACAATCCAATGATATTGAGCTCCTTAGAACTCGGTTACTATTTATAGGACAGGTTTTTAAGCCAACTACACTCAAGAGGGTACTTACCTATGAAACCCCATGCAAGCCTGAAACTAGGGTTTTATGTGATTTGCTTGTACATATGTTTGTGCATACATCATGAGCATCATATGCATCCACTAACCATTTCAAGGGTTTGGATCTTCATCTTTGTTCTTGTTTTGTAGGTCATGGAAATTCTTCGCAGGAAAACTATCCAAGTCAACCTTGTGAGAATCCCTCCTCAACTCAAGGAGCTCACATCCAGAATTCACGAAAGCTCTCCCTTCAGTGAAAGACATGGTAGACTGCTCAGCCTAGTCAACACCAGCATTGAAGAGGACATGGTAAAGGTGTTGTTCCAGTTCTTTGACCCCCTTCACCACTGTTTCACATTCCCCGACTACCAATTGGTGCCCACTTTGGAGGAATTTTCTCAACTCTTGAGAATTCCTATTCTTAATCAACTACCCTACAACGGTACGGAAAAAGAACCAAAGCCTGAAGATGTTGCTCAAGCACTACACTTGCAACCATCTGACATCAAGGGGCATTGGGAAACTAGAAGCGGTGTCAAAGGCTTCTTGGCAAAATTCTTGTTTGAGAAGGCACAAGAGTGTTGGAATTCATTGGATCTACAAGCCTTTAAAGAAATTGTGGCACTCCTCATTTATGGGTTGGTCCTGTTCCCAAATCCAGACTAGCTTGTAGATGTCAACACCGTCAAGATCTTCTTATCCAGGAATCCAATACCAATATTGCTTGGGGACATTCTTCACTCATTTTACACACGAACAATGAGAAAGAGGGGTGTCCTCATGTGCTGTACTCCTCTCCTTGCAAGGTGGTTTATTTCGCACCTTCCACAATCTGTCTTGAAGAATGACCAAGGCTTAAGGTGGTCACAACGGTTGATGACCCTTACACACTCTGATGTACATTGGTGTTCTCGGTCCAGAGAAAATGTCATCATCGTCGATCGTTGTGGAGAGTTCCCTAATGTTCCATTGCTTGGAATTAGAGGAGGCATTACCTACAACCCTTGTCTAGCTTTGAGACAATTTGGATATGCACGGAGGGATGGCCCTCACGACATGTTGATTCCTGACCTAGTTTTTGACTTCGACAACGATGCGCAAGGACTTCGCCAAGGATTCATCAGAGCTTGGAGGATGCCTAACAAGGTAGACAACAAGACACTGGGGCACAAGAACTCCATCCCTCTTGAGCCTTATCTCAATTGGGTACGAACCCGAGCCCAGAGTCTAATGATGCCTTACCCTCATGTTCTCCCTGTGATTAAAGAGCCCGTTAAGGAAGGAGAGGTTCCCTACACCATCCTATATCCTGACATGCCAACATCGTGGGAGGAGATGCAGAAGAGTTGGATCCAACTCAAGGAGGAACGAAATACTTTTGAAGCCAGCTTCTACGCCAGTGAGAAGAAGGTTTTGGAGCTTACCCGCCGACTCCATGAGGAAGAGACTCTCAACACCTACATCGCACCAAAGAGGACGCGCAACGTCTTTTTACCTTGAGAAGTTTTTTGTAATATTTGGCCCATGGGGCATTTATGTACTGACAAAATTTCTTCTTAATATGACGCGTGTTCTTTTTGTTTGCAACAATTTTGAATTTTCTAAATCCTTGAATGCATTGCATAAACAAACATATCATTCATCATGCGTATAAGCAGGTCTCCACACCAGGTTTCCTTATCTTTCTGCTGTTTATTTCAGTAAGATGGATCTCGAACAGACGGTCAAAGACTTGCAGTCTCAAAACTCACAGTTTCAACATCTCCTGATGACCTTGCAAAGGGTCAGGAGGATCTAAAAGCCCTGCTTGGGAACAAATAGCAAGTGAAGAAGAAGAAGAAAAGAGTCGGGGTGGCTACCCTGGGAAGAAGGTTTGAGGGTGAAACCAGAAGAGTTCTTGAATTTCCCCCTACATCTGAAGAGGGAACCAGTAAAGGGAATGGGGTTGCGGTACCTTCCGAATCCGAAGCTGAAGAAGGAGAGGCTGAAGAAGACGAAGACTACTCAGAGCAACAATATCCGCCCGCCTATGATAAGTACAAAAGCTTGGAAGACAGGTTGGCAGCTATGGAGCTGCAGAAAGTTCCCGGCTTAGATTTCGAAGATTTGGGATTAGTTGCTGGAATTGTGATCCCCCCGAAGTTTAAAGTGCCAATTTTTGCAAGATAAGATGGGTTGTCCTGCCCGAAGATGCATCTCAGATCATATGTAAGGAAGATCCAACCTTACACTGCAGACAAGAACCTGTGGATCCATTTCTTTCAGGATAGCCTTTCAGGGGCTCAACTCGAATGGTTATATCAGCTGGATGGAGCCAGTATTCGGAACTGGGAGGACTTGGCTACTGCATTTTATAAGCAGTATCAGTATAATTCCGACCTCGCTCCCACGCGTACCCAACTCCAGGGTATGTCACTGGGGACGGGCGAAGGATTCAAGGAGTATGCGCAAAAGTGGAGGGACCTGGCTGGAAGGGTGCAACCACCTTTGAAGGACCGTGAGCTTGTCGACATGTTCTTAGGGACCCTGTCTGGTCCATTCTTCAACCACCTGATTGGGAATTCTTCCGCTGGGTTTACAGATTTGATCTTGACTGGTGAGAGAATAGAAGCTGGTATCAAGTCGGGGAAGATACAGAAAGGTGCCTCCGCGAGTACTAAAAAGAAGCCCTTCAAGAAGGAAGCCAGTGCTGTTTATGGTCCCAAAAGACAAATTAAACCAGAACGCCGCCAAGCTGTCAACGCGTTGGTAATTTCAAAGCCTGCTGCTGCTCCTCAGCAGTATAACCAACCAAGGGGTGAGAGACCCAAAAGGCAGTACACTCGGATCAGTATGACCTTGTCTCAGATTTTGCCGCAACTACTGTCAACCAATCTGGTAACTGTCAAAGAAGCTCCGAAGGTAGTGAACACAGCTTCTCCAAAGTACAACCCCAACTCCCGCTGCGCTTATCACTCTGATAGCCCGGGGCATACTACGGACGATTGTTGGGCTCTGAGGAATAAGTTTCAGGACCTTATTGATGCTAAAGAAATACAGTTTGAGGCGCCCGAAAGACCCAATGTTGTGACTGCTCCCATGCCCCAACATGGAGTGAATGCTGTGGAAGAAGACCGGTATGTAGCCTCCGTGGAAGAGATTGTTACTCCGTTATTGACCGTCAAAAGGAACCTGTTGCTAGCCGGTTTATTTCCGGGATGTAGTAAAGGTTGCCATCTATGTGCTGTTTCACCTGCTGGTTGTCCCTTGCTGAAGTCAGGCGTCCAAAACCTGATGGATAGTAAAGAGATCTTGTTCGAGAAGATTGCTGTTCCTACTATCCCTGCTGAAGAAGTGTCTATTGTTACTATTTTCAACAACCCTCCTAAGGCTCCTTCGAAGAAGCCTGTCAAAATCATGTCCACTCAGAAGATTGCTCCTATCATCATCACTGTTCCGGAGCCTCTCCCTTATACATCCGACAAAGCTGTCCCATGGTACTATGGGGCAGATGTTTATGTGCTTGGAGTTAAACAAGAGTTTGATGCTAGTACCGGTGTCAGCAACATCACCGGGCCTGCTAAAGTCACTCGCAGTGGTAGGCTGTTCTCACCAGATATTGCGCCACCAGCTATTCAGAGACCTCTTGTCATCACACCTGCAAGTGTGCCTGCTTCCCTTCAAGTTCCTGTTTCTACCCCTACTGCCGAGTCATCTGACGCTCGG
The DNA here is from genome assembly GCA_948472305.1 of Vicia faba. Classification (NCBI taxonomy): domain Eukaryota; kingdom Viridiplantae; phylum Streptophyta; class Magnoliopsida; order Fabales; family Fabaceae; genus Vicia; species Vicia faba. The sequence continues at coordinate 6,120 of CATIWC010000560.1, forward strand.
GGCAAAGGGATTGCTACTGATTTGCCTGCCCTGATGGAGGCACCAAAGACAACCAATGTTGAAGCTTCCCAGCAAGAGATGGAAGAGATTCTCAAGATTATCAAGAAGAGTGATTTCAATGTAGTTGAGCAGTTGGGGCACACCCCATCAAAGATTTCTATGCTATCATTGTTGTTGTGTTTAGAGGCCCATGCCAAGGCCCTGATTTCCTTCCTAAAGACGGCTCATGTGCCACAAGAAACGTCTGCTGATCAATTTACCGATTGTGTGGCCAACTTGACTGCCGATAATGGTTTGGGCTTCTCTGACACCGATCTGACTGCCAAAGGAAAGAACCATAACGACGCCTTGCATGTCTCCATTGAATGCAGGGGCACTACTCTTGCCCATGTGTTGGTAGACACCGGTTCTTCATTGAACGTATTACCCAAGAAGGCCCTAGACAGGTTAGATTGTGAGGGTTTAGAGCTCAAGCCTAGTAACATTGTTGTCCGGGCCTTCGACGGTTCGAAAAGGATGGTACATGGGGAAGTTGACATTCCAATCAGGGTTGGTTCTCAAGTTTTTGATTATACTTTCTATGTGATGGACATCCGACCATCCTATTCTTGTTTGCTGGGTCGTCCATGGATCCACAAGGCTGGAGCTGTGACCTCCACACTACATCAGAAGCTTAAGTACCCGGTTAGAGGGAAAATTGTTACAGTTCAGGGGGAGGAAGAATACATGGTCAGCCACCTCAACTCGTTCCGGTATATAGAAATGGATGGGGAATTCATTGAGACTCCATTCCAACACTTTGAAGAGGTGCCTCAGACACTGGCATCAGCTGAAACTATGATTGAAGACCCTCCTTTGAAGATGGCTTCCTTAAAGGATGCTCGGGCTGTGATTGAGAAAGGTGAGTGCGCAAATTGGGGCCGACTTCCTGATTTCACTCTAATGACTGACAAGTTTGGTTTGGGTTTCACTGCAGAGGCTCAGAGGGCTGTTCGTAAAGAAAGGATTGGAAGACCTCCTGTGTTCATCACCAACCAGGGAGTAAATGCTATTGAAGACGACGTGGAGGAATCTGAATTCGACAACTGGATCTACCCAACAACCGACGGTGGACCAAGCAACTGGACTGCCAAAGACTTCACACCTATTACTTTTGTCACTCAGTAATGAACTCTTTTGTTTTTGAATTTGTAACAGACAATACTTTGAAACTTTTATGGCTCGGTGTCTTACCCGGGGCACCGTGGCTTCATTTGTGAGGGCTTTTGTGTGTCATTTTCATATATCATCAATAAAAACATTGGACGTTTGTTGCATTTCAAAATCTTGCGCTCCTTTTCTTTCTGTATTATATATTGCAAAACAGCTATATTTACACACACTCACTTGTACAGGTTCCAATCCACTCTGGATCTCACTGGTAACGACTCTGCTACTGCCAATTATGACTTCGAAAATCCGATCAACTTAGTCGAAGACGAAGGTGAATATGATTGCGAAGTGCCCGGTGAGCTTGCAAGACTGCTACTCCAGGAAGAGAGGGTCATTCAGCCACATGAAGAGCCAGTGGAAACGGTAAATCTGGGTACTGAGACAGACAGAAAGGAAGTCAAGATTGGTGCCAATCTAGAGCTCAGTGTGAAACAACGGTTGATTCAGATGCTGCATAACTATGTGGAAATCTTTGCCTGGTGTTGCACCCCAAAATTTGCCCTCCCATATTCTCCAAGAAATTGCCAAGCCAAGTCACAAAATTCCCCAAGGGTTGCACAGCTCAACAGTCTCTCATACAGTCAAAACTAGGGTTTGTGTTCTGATCAAAGAAAGGAAGTTCTCAAAGGCCCAATCAAGTCTCACATGCCTACAAATATGGTCAAGTATCCTCATATCAAGTTTCAAGGCATCCAGCTCAAAATTGCACAGTCAAAACCCTAAATTGCACTACAGTCAACTGTAGGGGCAAAATGGTCATTTGACAGTCAAAAGTTCAAATTTTTGGTCAACATATCATTTTGAAGCCACAAACATCATTTGATCAATGCTTGATCATGATTCTCAAAATTTGGCTCAGAAATCATCAAAGATACAAAAGTTACTATATTTGGACAGCTGAAAAAGTCAACTGAAATTGACTAGGGCATAACTTTCACATGGATTATCAGAAAAATTCCATCCAAAGCTCATTTTTAAGAGAAAGACATTTCCTACAACTCATCTTCATATTTCAAGTCCAAGAAATGCTCTCACAAAAAGTTATCAATTTCAACATTATAGGTCATTTTCAAAAGTCAACAAAAAGGGACTTTAAGTCAAAGGCCATAACTTGAGATTGGTAAATCAAAATGACATGGGACCAAAGGCATTGGTTAGAGGACTCAAAGACCTTTCCAAAATGTCCAAGAACATGTGAAAAGCTTATAAATTGAGCAAGTTATGCCTTGTGGAAGTTGGGAAATTTTTGGATATTTTGAAAAGTCAACTTTACTTCAAATGACCTAAATTTGCTAATGGGCCCATTTTTCTTCCATGATTCATCATTCCAAGCATGTGCACGACCACTTGGCCCAAAGGGAAGTATTTTATCATTTTTTATTTATTTATTTGAATTATTATTCATATTAATTCATTTAAATTATATAAATATGTGGAAAATATAAAACTTGACCTAAAAAATCTTTTTATACATGTTTTAAGGTCAAGATCTCGTGCACATCCCAATATGGCAAGATTTGGTTGATTTGAGCATGATTGAACAAAAATGCACATGAAAAAGATTCAAAAAGATCTTAAGGAAATCAAATATGCAAAATCATTATTGCCATGGATTTGATCAAGTTTTGTTGACCTAATAGCCTCAGTACATAAGCATGATTCAAAACCTAATCCTAGAACACATTGAAGCTGCACAAAAGCTAAGAGAAAAACTTGAAATTTTCTTCATAAAAAGCAAAACTGAAAACAGCTTTCCAGGTTGATTCAAGGCACGAAATTCATTCCAAAAGCTTCCTCAAGGTTCCCAGAAGCGATTCCAATCCCTAACATCAACTCAAACACAAAGAATTGGTAGATTAAACTCAAACTGTGTCACGAAATTTTCAAAATCGTATATCATAATTCACGCATCTTTTTGCATTTTTATTTATGGATTCTTGTTCAGTGTGATGTTTCGAAGCTAACCAATGCTTTTGATTGAATTATTACGCGTTATATTCGATTCCACCATGTTTAAATTCTAGGGTTTTCAGGATAAGGAATTAGGGCTTTTAAGATCAAGTAAAATTGGCCCTCAAGACCATGATGGTTGTATTCAGCAAGCCTGGACGAACATGAAACACCATTCGCGATCAATTTATATACACCATAGCGCTAGTCGCTATTTTTCAATAGCCTGCCTAATGCAACGCGTTCAAAACCGTTGCTTTTGGTGTTTGTGTTACAGGGAACATGAAGGAGACGAAGTCGTGGCGAACGGTGGTTGGTGCGTTTGAAATTTCGCGCGCTTCAACCATTAATGCTTTCCTTTTGCCTTTTGTTATTTATTTGTCATAATATATTTGAATGCGCGTGTAGCTCAGCTGGCAAGCAGGATTGGTAGTGGAAGTACATAACCTGGGTTCGAACCCCAGGTCTTTCACATGTTCAATATTATTTTTCATTAATTAATCCCATGCAGCGCTTGATTTGTGGATATACTATGTGCCTCCCAATCAAGCATGACACGTCCATCCCAGCATCAGATCAAGGGCCATAGATTGAAGAACACGCTACAATCCCAGTCAACATGCCACATAACACCTAGAAAAGTCAGCGAATTTCATGCTTAATGGGCCAGATCATGCAAAGTCATACCTCCATATTGGGGACCTCCACCCCCCCTGGTTTGCAAGTTTTTTTATTTTTCTTATATCTTTTTTAATTATTATTTTTATTTGTTTTATTGTTTTAATTTAATTCATTATTTTTACAATACATAAAAAATGCCTAAAAAAATCAGAAAAAGATAAAAACATAATAAATTATTTTATTCCAATACTTTCATAAATAAATTAATATGTAATTATTTAGTTTAATTAGGTTGCAAATTTTAAATTCTTTTAAACAAAAATACAAAAAATATAGAATTAGGTTTAATGAATTCTTTTTATTCCTTTTTAATTTTCCCTTTTTTCATAATAATAATATTACTTATTTTATTTTCATTAAATTGCATGTAAATTAACTTAGATTTAAATTAGGTTAAAACTTAATATTTTCACAATAAACTTAAAAACCATTAGAATTAGGGTTTGACGCTTCATTTTAATTTTAATTAATTATTTTTTCTATTAAATTTTAATAACCAAAAATACCAAAAAAACATTCTTTTTAATTCTTAATTTCAATTCCATTATTAATAATATTTTGCAAAAGGGTCCAACGCCCTCGTTCGTAATTTATTTAATTTGCGTATTTATTTTATTTCGCTTAAATAGTTATGTATCTGTCCCGAAGCCATGTAACTTAAACTTTTCGCACTTTCTTTTAATTTATTTATCTTCTGTCAAATCGGGTCTGGTTTAATTTTGGCGATGTGGACCCGCGCCATTTGTAATAGTTTAGATTTATTTTCCCGCAAATATTAAACTGTTAAATAAGCATGAAAGAATGTATGGCCTTAAATAAAATCAAGCGTAGATCACAATGAACATGACAAGACAAATATCAATGAAAATAACACACAAATCACACACCACCCCTAGGGTACGCCTCACTGTCGCCTTTCGAAAGGTGATCGTCGAGTAGAGGATGTCTTAGTAAGTCCTCATGATCCGGGAACCTGGCATGAGGGTAGCTTCTAAGGTGTCTTCCCATTGCTCTGGTGATCACCATGTCCCTACAAACTCGAATTGACCCGAACACCTCCAACGGTGGTGCTACCTACCTCTCAATGGTGGGATGGCACTACTTTTAAGGACATTTACACAGACGAATTCCTTAGGGTAGGTAGGTTCTCAAGGATACTTGCTCTCTTCAAAACAAACTGAAATCTTTTCACACCAACACTTTTCAAAAGCTTTCAAAGCAAATTTTTCAAACACTCTGACGTACGAGTCAAACTGAAATTTTTCAAAGAAACTTTTTTAAAACCCACATTGAACAGCAAACAAACATTTTTGAAAACACATTGAGCAAGTATCTAAGAGCCCATGGATAACCATGGATAGAAAGGGTGCTAACACCTTCCCTTTCTATAACCTACCTCCCGAACCGAGAGCAATCTCTTTAAGGAATTTTTCTGTGCTTTTGTCCTTTCCATTTGGAGAAAATAAAAGACGGTGGCGACTCTTGCTTCCGCGACATTTCGCGAACCAGCGTTAAACAGTCAGTTCCAGATCCACCGATCACAGAACTGGCGACTCTGCTGGGGATAAAACTTAAAGTGAGGTGTACCTTAGGGCTAGTTCATAACTATGTTTTCAATTGTTTTCCTTGTGTGCTTTAAATTGTGGGTTGCTTGGGAGTTCTATAGATCCTAACCCGGATCTGGTGGATACCTTCTTAGAAAGTAGCAACAAGGCTGTGAGGGAACTTTGCGGGGTATACCGACATGGTTGAAGCAGTCTGCTACGTTGATGTGGCACTTTGGTGTGTACCGGTAACCCTTGAGTTCAGTCAAGGAGAGTACGGGGCCTCCGCGTGGTGTCGTGAAGCATCAACAGACCTTAGGAACCTTAATTGAACTATCTTGGCCTCTTTAGGGTAGTGAGATAACTGACTTTGGTGCAGTCCGAGGTTGGTTGATACTCGATACTACACTCAATTGAGGGTTGCTTTCCTGGAATATTTCGGTCGCCAGTTCAGTGGCTAAATCGAAACGATGAACAATGAAAGCAATCCCGTGATATTGGGAACCTTAGAACCCGGTTACTTTGATTAGGACAGGTTGAACCCACCAACTTCAAGAGGGTACTACCCAGACCTCATGCTGGCCTTAAACCTTAAGGGCTTGTCTTGTGTGCCTTGTGTGCCTTACATGTTTGTCTTTGTAAATATCTGTGGTGTGTTTAATCATAGCATCATGACATCATCCAGCATCATATGCATTGACTAACCATTTCAGGGGTTCGAATTTTCATCTTTGTTCTTGTTTTGTAGGACATGGAAACTGTTCGTAGAAAGACAATTCAGGTCAATCTTGTAAGGGTCCCTCCTCAGCTTAAGGAGCTTATATCCAGGATTCCTGAGAATTCTTCATTCAGTGAAAGGCATGGAAGCCTCATCAGCTTGGTCAACACCAACATTGAGGAAGATATGATTAAGGTCCTGTTCCAATTCTTCGACCCTCTGCATCACTGTTTTACCTTCTTGGACTATCAGTTGGTACCTACATTGGAGGAGTTCTCCCGGCTCCTGAAGATCCCTATCCTTGATCAACTACCCTTCAACGGTACAGAAAAGGAACCTAAGCTTGAAGAGATTGCTAAAGCCTTGCACCTACAGTCATCTGACCTCAAGGGACATTGGGAAGTTAGAAGTGGTATCAAAGGGTTCTTAGCTAGGTTCCTGTTTGAAAAAGCCCATGAATGTTGGAACTCCCTTGACCTACAAGCTTTTGAAGAAGTGGTAGCTCTCCTTGTTTATGGTTTGGTGTTGTTTCCTAACCCAGATCAGCTTATTGATATCAGTGCTGTCAAGATCTTCATGTCCAGGAATCCTATACCTACGTTGCTGGGGGACATCCTTCACTCATGTTACACTCGAACCATGAGAAAAAGAGGTGTCCTTATGTGTTGCACTCCTCTCTTGGGAAGGTGGTTTATTTCGCACCTTCCACAATCAGTCCTGAAGAATGAGCGGGGTTTGCGATGGTCACAACGGTTGATGACTCTTACGCATGCAGATATACATTGGTGCCCTAGGTCCAGAGAAGATGTCACTATCATTGATCGTTGCGGGGAGTACCCTAATGTTCCTTTACTTGGAATCAGAGGAGGTATTACTTATAGCCCATGCCTGGCTTGGAGACAGTTTGGTTATGCTCGGAGAGACGGTCCTCATGACATGTTAATTCCCGACATAGTTTTTGACTTCGACAACGATACTCAAGGACTTCGTCAGAGATTTATCAGAGCCTGGAGGATGCCAAGTAGGATAGACAGCAAGACACTGGGGCACAGGAACTCCATCCCATTGGAACCCTATCTCAAGTGGGTACGAGCTCGCTCCCAGAAGCTAGTGATGCCTTATCCCCATATGCTCCCGGTGATCAAAGAGCCTGTCTCAGAAGGGGAAGTGTCTTACACTATTCAGCACCCTGATATGCCCACATCCTGGGAGGAGATGCAGGAAAGCTGGATCCAGCTTAAGGAGGAAAAGAATTCTCTTGAGACTAGTCTGCATGCCAGTGAAAAGAAGGTCTTGGAGCTCACCCGCCTGTGTTTACCTTGGGTTTTGGTAAACAACCGCTGATCCTCCAAATGGTTACTTATTTGGTTACTCGCAGGATCGATCAGATTGATCCTATGGACATAGGTTGATTTTGAAGTTTGATTAAGTTGGATAAGGCTTTAAGTAAATGGTTTCAAGTAAATTGCATAAAGGAAAGGCTTGGTAAAATAAACAAGGCTTTAAAGTAAAGGTTCGACAGGAAATGTAAAGAGAAAGCAAGTAAAATTCTGGGAAAGTAAATGACTTTAATTGATAAAATTGGTGTTTCACACATACATTTCTCAACAATTCTTTCTCACACGCTGGGTACTTGAATCTAAATGAGTGACTATGTATATAATTGTGAACACACGCGAGAAACTACATGTCTACTCCTATTTATACTAAAACATTCCAAGTAACCGTCGGGCAGTTACACTGCTTCGAGATCAATCCACTTGGCACGTTCTCCATGCTCGACGCTCCAGATCCTTGCACGTTTGCACGTAGTAACTGCTGGAAACCGTTTTCCCTCCAAAGCTTTGAATTTCAAACTGCTCCACTCTGGACCATCGAACACTTTCATCAAGAGACGTCTTCGACGAAAAATCCTTCGACGTCGAAGGCAACCAGCCTTCTTCCTTGGAAGAAATCTTCTAAGTATTTTGCCATCTTTCGACGAGCACTTCGACAGGCTTAGCCAGTCGAAAGCATCTTTCAGCTTTAATGGCTGATATCAATCAAAAACAAAGGTGTCGAATTTAGGAGCCAACAAATTGCCCCCCAAGAATGCCTTATTTCGACTCTGAAAGAAAAAGGCATTCTTTGAAAACGCCATTCGACACCTGTCTTTCCACGCTTAGTCACAAGTTAATTTGTGCACTTTTTGTTGCTTTTTACCAACTATTGGCAATCCCAAGAAACCATCATTGATTTGATCCTAGGACGTCACTTTCAGTACGGCGTGCAGTACCAAATGTCATTTCAGAATTTGTCATTATGACAAATCCCAAAAACGAGGACGCACGCTGCGTCTCTCTGTTTCTGCAGAAACGGCCAAAACAACAGGATGCTGCCACGCGTCCCACTAATTCCTGCAGCATTAAATGACATTTAATGTCCTCGTTATTGGGGATTTCTCCCACTACTATAAATAGTAGTGAATATCCCATTGTGGGACTTTTTACGCAAACTAGCCTTCAAACTTCCTTGCTTTCGTACAAGCTTGCTCTCTTTGCAGAAAACTTTTCCTCTTTCACTTCATCTTCATCCTCAACAATGGCCTCTGCTTCTACTGCCCCCAAGACTAACGCACCAACTGAACAACACGTTAAACCCAAGGTCTTCGTCACTGCTCCGGTAGTAAACTCTACGAGCAAACGAAGGGTTCCTGAACCTTCTGACATCTCCGTTCGCGATGCTTACTCGCGTCACTTGATGATCCCGGTTGGATACTCCAACCAGATCTTCGCGATGTCTGGTCCCATGAATCCAAGCATCTCTGAAGCTCTGAAGATCAAGAGCTATTTCCCAATCGTCGAGACACTCAAGCCAGTAGCCTGCGCCAAGAAAGACGCAGAAGACAACGAAGACCCTACTCGTGAAAAGATCGACCTCCGCTTCTTCAACAGAGGGGTTAGAGTCTTCAGGTCTTGCCCTAATCTGACTTCCGATTATGTTGCTTGGCTAACCAAGTTGGAGAAGCATCAAACTCCAGTCTGGAAGGAAATGGGAATCTTCGACCTAGTGATGCTGTCGAAGACAGGCTTAAACTACTCCCCAGAGATGCTTATAGCTTCGCTGTTGTTCTGGGACTACTCCCATTTTACTTTTCATCTTCCATGTGGGATGCTAACCCCCACACTCTTCGATGTAGCAGCTATTACTGGCCTTCGACCAACCGGAGATTACTTCGATCCGGAGGAAATGTCGGAGGACCAAATTGGCTTCTCTGAGACCAAGCCAACGTACACCACTTTTATCAACCATTTTCATGACAGGTCGACGGATACAGTGTCGGATGTCGAACACATAGCGTTTCTAGCCTTATGGCTAACTCGCTTTGTGTTTTGCTCGAAGTCTCTGCAGGTGACCAAAAAGATGGTCACTCTTGCTACCCAACTGCATCACCGCCAAAACATCTGTTTGGCAGAACTGATTCTGGCCAGTCTTTATGACTCGATCAACAATGGGGCCACTCTTCTGAAACATATCGAGGATAGGGCCAGTTTGCTACTCGCTGGGCCTTTCTGGCTACTTCAACAGTGGCTCAATGCCACTTTTGAATCTTTCTTACCCAAGAGGACTCAGATAAATGAACAAGCTCCAGCGATAGCGAATAGACGCATCGAAGGAATCAGGCTGGCTCTGCTGACACCAACGGACGATGGACTAGAGTTCCAACAAACATTCACTAACTTCGTTCTGATGTTCGCTCGAAGGAAGGAATTTGTTTCAACTATGGCTCCATTTGCTCAACGGAAAGTGGGGCCAGCATGGTTCACAAGGCCACATCCAAAGGAGTCGAGTGGTCCTAATGTCGATGAGCATTCAGTACTTTGGGAGGCGTTCCTTACACCAAGGATCATGCCTCTTCGATTTAAGAGTTCTAAGACTCATTTGAGTCTGCTTGCCTACCAACCAAATCTGGTATCTCGCCAGTTTGGTATTATCCAAACCCTGCCTTCTCCGATTTTCCAAAGGGAGAAGTCAATGTTGTACTTCTGCAACGATTATACAGAAGAAGCTGCCATCAAGCATATCGGAAGATATGCTGGTCGAACAATCCTCTCGCTGTTTGACTACCAGCTTAATTTCCTTTGCTCACCATCCTTCGAGGAGTGGTGGAGAAGCTATTATGCTGAGTACTTCTTCGACGAGAAGGATTTCATGGCAGAGTTGCAGAAATCTTTTGTCCTTGTGTTGGACAAAGTCAAGAAATGTAAGTTTATTCTCTCACATTACTTTTTGTCTTTTTCTTCGACTGCTATCCTGTTAACTTTTCCTTTGCTTTCAGTTGTTCGAAAGCCTGTAGCCAAGAAGGCTACAGAAGGTCAACAGGGAGGAGTCCCTTCAACAAAACCTCCACCGCCGGCGAAGACTATAGCGCCGGCGAAGACCAAAAGCAACCAACAGGGGGAAGGCTCTTCGAGGAGGCCTCCTTTATCGGTAACCAGATTTTCTTCATTTTTCTCCTGGCTTTCGATTTTTTATTTTCGATGCAATTATTCAATCGAGTTCCTATTGGTTTTCTAGGCACCTTCGCCCAAGAAACGGTCAACTCTGGTGGTCGAATCTGGGAGTGATGAGGAAAGTGATTCCCCTCCTGCCCCCTTAAAGAGGCGAAAGTTAACGAAGGACGCTTCTGTTCCTGCTCCTGCTCCTGAAGGTCGAACCGTCAGAATAAAGGTTGCTGTGAGAAAGCCTAGGCCACCTGCAGTGATCATCGAGGAGCCCACTGAGGAGGAACTGAACGCTCTTCTTACCAAGCCTGTCGAAAGTGACAATTCCAGCCCTGGGGCTGAAGTTAATCCACAGGTAATCCCTTAGACCTTTGTTATAACTTAGGCATAGATACCCGTATTCGATTGTGTCTCTTTCGACATCTGAAAATTTGTCTTCTTTCTCTTTTTCAGGACACTACTGAAAGTTCTCAACCAAGGACCTCAGAAACGCTGGAATCTGCTGAGCTTAGCAGGCCTCAGGAAAAAGACTTGGGCAATGACGAAGCCCATACTGAGAATGAGGCCAATGCTGAAACAGTGGAGAAAACAACAGAGGAACCCATGGTGGAGGAACAACAGCCAGTGGAGGAACACCAGCCAGAAACGGTTCAGGTGGTGGATTTGTCAGAAGAGAATCAAGAAGAAAGGGATCAAGGCAATGGCGAAGAGAATCAAGATGCTGTTGACGAAGAGAACCAAGGTGGTACCGGCGAAGGACACCAGGGCGACGCTAGCGAAGAGCCACAAAATGACGCTGGCGAAGGACCCCAGGGTGATGCTAACGAAGAACCACAAGTCGATGCTGGTACCGCCTCAGTCAGAGTCGAAGAGCAACCAGTCGAGGCACTTAGCATTCAAGAACCTCAAACCCAAGATAATACTATTGCAAGGGTTACCTCCTCGAAGCACATGTCAAAGGAGGACTTGGAACGCTTGAAACAAGCTGACCCTGTTAGCTACCTCAATGCAATCATCGAGAGTAAGAGTTCGTCTGACACCAGTCAGGAAATTCCTACCCTGTCGGGGAAGTCTACTGAAACTTCTCCTCTTGATGATGCATTGGCGAAGGTTAAGGCCCAGTTCTTCAAGAGGGACTTGATGAAGACTCTAGAGGGGGACCCCACTGCTCCATCATGCTTAAAAGAGGTCTTGAATGCTGTCGACTTCGAAGCTGTAGCCCCAGAAATCTCAGACTTGATCATGGAGTTACACTCTATGATTGATCAAGTTTCAGCGGATTACAGGCGCCAAAGAGGGTTTAACAATCAGCTTGAAGTGCTGCATGGCAAAATCTCATCTGCGTGGACTGCTGTCTCAGATTCGACTTCTCGAATTGCTGAGTTGTCGAAACAGAAAGCGTCTGCACAGGAAAGAGTCGATGCCATTGAGCGAGAGAATGTCTCCTTCCGAGCACAAATCGCAGAGATAGAGGCGAAGATAAACGCCAACACTGTACTCCAGGAGGAAATTCTTTCGACCATCTCAGACACTGAGAGCCAGACTGAGATTAAACAAGGCCTGGAATTCGCTGAGAAGGCCCAAAGCCTCGACGCTCAAATTGCCAAACTAGTGCAGGAAAACTCCTGGTGCAAGAAGAGGTTGGAGCTGCAGTACGCCAAGTATCTTCGACTCAAGAATTCTCTTACCTTTTGATTGATTCTCTTTTGTAACCATCTTCTGTAATCGTTATTCGACAACAATTGCCATCTTGGCTGAAATTAATAAAAATTTCCATTTTGGCATTTTTTATGGTTAATTTAGTTTGTTCTTTTATTATTTTATTTTTATCTCTTGAAGTATAGGCTTGTATTTTTTCAAATATTTACCATTTACTCTCAAGAGCCTTTTATCTCCACTTAACTCTTCGACTTCATAGGCTCCACCAGAAAAAGTTTGGATAACTCTAAAGGGTCCTTCCCACTTGGGTGACCATTTCCCCATGCTTCGATCCCGTCGATCCATGGGAAGAATTACCTTCCAAACTAAATCTTCAGGCAAAAACACCTTAGGTTTTACCTTTCTATTATAAGAGTCTTCTACTCTTTTCTTCTGAAGCCTGAGTAAGTCGAGAGCGTGTAATCTCTCTTCGTCTAAATCCACCAGTTCATCTAACATCATATTCCAATAAACTTCAGAAGGAATATCATAATGCCTCTGAACCCTTGCAGATTGAAGACAAATTTCTGCTGGCAACACTGCATCATGGCCAAAAGTTAACCTATATGGTGTTGTACCAGTAGCTTCTTTTGGGGACGTTCGACAAGCCCATAAAATCTGGTCTAACGTCTTATGCCAATTCTTTGGTTTCTTCCCAACATGTTTCTTTATCAAGCCAATCACCACTTTGTTAGCTGCTTCGACTTGACCATTCGCCTGTGCATAATAAGGCGTGGATGTTAGGAGTTTGAAACCTGTTTCCTGAGCAAATTCCTGCATCTTTCGACCAGTGAAAACTGACCCTTGATCAGTTGTTATTGTCTCAGGAATTCCATATCTAAAGATAATGTTCTTTTGAATAAATTCAATGACATTTTCTTGGTCCACATTGACTAAAGGGATAGCTTCGATCCACTTAGTAAAATAATCAATGCCTACCAATATGTATTTCTGACTCTTTGATGATGCTGGTCGAATCTCTCCAATGAGATCCAACGCCCATCCTCTAAAGGGCCAAGGCTTCACTATCGAGTGAAGTTCGCTTGCTGGTACATGTTGGATGCCTGTATGAACTTGACACTCTTGGCAACCTTTGGCGAACTCAACACAATCTTTCAGCATAGTGGGCCAATATAGTCCTTGTCGAAACAACAACCATTTCATCTTATGGCCTGCTTGGTGAGCCCCACATGCCCCAGCATGAGTGGTCGAAAGGGCTATGTATGCTTCAGTTTCACTTAAACATTTCAGCAACACCCCTTCAGGCGTCTTCTTGAATAACTCATTACCCATGAGTACAAAACTCAACGCCCTGTATTTTGTTTTTCGTTCTGTCGAAGCTCCTGGATTTTGAAGATAGTCCACAATGGGTTTCCTCCAATCTTGCTCTGACAAATTATCAATGAACGAAATCTCGAAGTTTGAGTGATCAGCATATCCTAGCCTCGTCGTTTCCAAGTCTGATGGTGATAGACAAGTTGCTTTTATCTTTTCTCGAACTTCGATTGCTCTTTGTAATCTCGTTTTTGAAATCTTATACCCAGATGCAATTTGTGCCAAGTCATTGGCTATTTGATTTTCGACTCTGGGTATGTGTCGAATATTGATCGTTTCAAATTGTTTCAATAAACGATTTGCTATCACAAAGTACATAATGAGATTCTCCCTTATGCATTTATATTCCTTTGTGACTTGCTTGATGACTAACTCTGAGTCTCCCATTATTTCGACTCGAGTTGCCCCCAATTCCAACAATATCTCAAGGCCAGTAATTAGAGCTTCATACTCAGCCTCATTGTTCGAACAAGAACCTTCTATTTTGTACTTGAATGTTGTTGGAATTTTATCTGGAGAAATAATCAAGACTCCTACCCCTGTTCCATCTTTATGACTGGATCCATCGAAGTAGAATTTCCAAGGTTCTATCTCCAGATAATTAATATCCTCGACTTGAATTGAGTGGTCGACTATGAAGTCTGCAACCACTTGTCCTTTTACTGCCTTAAGAGGCATAAAGGTCAAGGAGTATTCAGTTAATGCTAATGCCCACTTGCCAATTCGACTATGCAAGATAGGTTTCGACAACATATATTTGAAAACATCAAAATGAGACGAAACATAAACATCAACTGGTTTTATATATTGCTTGAGTTTTGTACAAGAAAAATATAGACATAGACACAATTTTTCAACTTCGCTATATCTAGTTTCTGCATCATTCAAAACTCGACTGAGATAGTAAATGGGTCTTTCGACTCCATTTTCATCCTCTTGGGCTAACATACTTCCCAGAGTTTTGTCAGATGCAGCTATGTACAATCTCATACTCCTATTGCTACAAGGAGGCACCAAAATAGGTGGCTTAGTAAGGTACCCTTTGATTTTGTCGAAGGCTTCTTGTTGCTCCTGCCCCCATTCGAACCCCTCTTTATTCAGTCGAAGTAAGGGTGAAAAGGCCTGAGCTTTCCCACTTAGATTAGATATAAACCTCCTTAAGAAATTTATCTTGCCTAAGAGAGATTGCAATTCCTTCTTATTCGATGGCGCTTTCGCTTCCAGAATTGCCTTCGTCTTGTTCTGGTTGATTTCGATTCCTTTCTTGTGGACAACGAAGCCCAAGAAATCTCCAGCTTTCACACAGAACGCACACTTCAAAGGGTTCATCTTCAGACCATGTTCTCTCATTCTTTCGAATGATTGTCGAAGGTGGTCAATGTGATTCTTCCTGGAAACAGATTTTATAACAATATCATCAATATAAACTTGCATAAACGTGTTAATAAAATCATGGAAGATAGTATTCATTGCTCGCTGGTACGTTGCCCCAGCGTTTTTTAGGCCAAAAGGCATCACTACCCATTCGTAAGTGCCTAAGGCCCCAGGGCATCGAAAAGCTGTTTTCGACACATCCTCTTCAGCAATGAATATTTGATTATATCCTGAATAACCATCGAGCATACTCAGGTATTCATAGCCAGCGGCAGAATCGACTAGCATTTCCGCCACAGGCATAGGATATTCATCTTTGGGGGTGGCAGCATTCAAATCTCTGAAATCTATGCACACCCTTAATGTGCCATTTTTCTTAATCACTGGCACAATATTTGCAATCCATTCGACATACCTTGTAACACGGATGAATTTGCATTTCAGAATTCTTTCGACCTCCGTTTTGATCTTCGACAATATTTCTGGAGCGAAGCGCCTTGGATTTTGCTTGATTGGCTTCTTTCCAGGTTTGATTGGCAACTGAAGTTCTACCAATCCTCTGTCGAGACCAGGCATTTCGTCATAATCCCATGCAAAACAGTCTTTAAACTCTTTCAGCAATTGGATTACTTCCAACCTAAGTTCTGGATCAATTTTGGCGCTGATGTAAGTTGGCCTTTTCTCTGATCCTTCGCCTAAGTTGATTTCTTCTAAAGGGTCTTGTGCTAACATCTTAATGTTGTTCGCCAAGGGATCCTTTTCGAAGCCCAAAGGCTCATCGTCATAGATGGCGTCGAGCCTCTGTTCCTGCATTTCATCTGGCATGATATCAGGAGGTTTTGGATCGAAATCCTTTCCTGGGCCAACAGCAGATAATTGTTGATCTTTGGCCTGAGTGGCCATGTACTTTACTTCGGCTTCGAGAGCCGTTATCATCTTGGTTTCGGCCACATAAGCCGAAATTCGCTTCAGAGATTGTGACTCAGTCATTATCACTGAATTCACTTCCCCAACCAGTTGGTTGGATATCAGTTAGCCCACTGAAGTCTATGTGGGACAAGTCTTCTCTGTCCCATTGGAAACCATGCTCAGGATGCAGGTATAGGGAACAAAAGGTGTTTGGCGCTGGCGCCATGTCGAAGTCAGGAGTTGGACATGGCCCTATGTGAGCCAAGTTTTTGTCGAAATCTGTTACACCCAAGTGATTCACTTCGCCAAGGTAGTAATTTTGATCCGCCTCTATGTTTTCGACCATCCCATCTGGACACCATAGCAGCAGTCTTTGATGCATCGATGAAGGCACAGCGCCAACACCATGAATCCACTCACGGCCTAACAAAAGGTTGTAGTTAGGTTTGGCCGATATGACCATGAACATTGTTGGTCGAAGGATCGACCCAACTTTGATATCTAGCTGGATCACTCCCATGGTGGTCCCAATGCCTCCCTCATAGTTGGACAGGACCATATTGTGAGGTTTGATTTCTTCATCCCTTTTGCCAATCTTCCTTAGCATAGAATGAGGGATAATATTGATAGTTGCCCCACAATCGACCAATATTTTGTTCACAGTAGTCTCTTCGAGCTTAGCCCTTATGAACAAAGGCTTGAGGTGATTCTTCATCGCCTCTGTAGGTGGCTCGAAGAAGCCATTTTGTTCCTCTGTAGTGCCATTGTCCATGACAAAATAGCACACTGGCCTATGTTTGGCCATTTCTTGTTCCACCTCCCAGTCACTTGCTTCGACTTCTACCTGTCGATTGAATTCCCTGGGCAGCACTGAGACAATATTCACCATTATATCCAAAGTATCGTCGGACTCAGCATCGTCTTCGTCTTCGACTTCACTTTGGTTAGGCCAAACTAGCCTGTTGGTAACTGGTTCTCTCTCTAGAGGCTTCCTTTGTTTCCTTTGAGGAACATTCGAACTAGTTTCTGCCTTAGGTTCGTTGGCAGCCTCCCTTTCTGCTTTTCGTCTCCTTTGATGTCTCCTCCATTGGGATCGAGACATAGGATTTTTACCCTTGTAGTTGCTGGACACTTGAGCAACCTTAGGTGCAGCAACTTGAGGCTCTTTCTTCTGAGTTAAAGAGGAACCTCTTGGCACATCGAAAGAATGCCATTTCTCTTCACTTGGCCTTTTCCGGCCAGAGGTTTTGTACCAAGTGTCTACTGGTACATTTGTTGGAGGCCTAAAAGTCAATGGCCTCTTGTCTTGGTTAGAACCCCTTCTGGGATCATGTCGAAGGTCAGCATTCTCCCTTCTCTTGTTCGCTGCTCTCACGCCTTGTATGTGCTCAGCAGCTTTTTTATCAAAGATTGAACTGCATCTTGGACACAGCATTACCTCTGATTTCTTTTTCTGGCATCTTTGTAAAAAATCTGCCAAGTTTTCGTTCTCCCGAGGGAAAGCCGTCTTATTAGCCTGCTCTTGCCTTATGGCTTCTTCTGATGCTTTTGGATCAGAAAGTTCAACCATGTTGATATTCATTGTATCTTTGCTAGCAAGAGTTAACTGCTTCATTTGTGTTTCCAGATTCTCCGTCTGGCCTTGAACAGTGGCCAAGTGGGAACTGGGCTTTGGTCCAGTTTTTTGTGATTCAGCAGTCTTCGACTTTGGGCCTTCGACCGCTTCCTGGACAGCTTCAATAGTCTTCCTGGATAAATTTCCAGAAAAACTGCCAAAGATTGGCATGTTGATGTGGTCCTTTGAGACTTCGACCATAGTAATTCCTGGCTTCTTCGACTGGATCCTGGTTGCCTCTATCATGTTCACCTCAGAGGGTTCTGCATAGTGGGCTTCGGCCTTCAGTGGATTGGAGTCGACAGCCATGGGGGATTTGTCAGCAAACTTTAATCTCCCTTCCTCAATAGCGTCTTGCACAAGATTCCTGAAAAGAAAACATTGAGAAGTTTTATGGCCCAAAAAATTATGATATTTGCAAAAACCTCTCTTCTTTCTTTGATCAAGAGGAGGCACTTTTACACCAGGGGGTACTATCATTTGGCCATCTTTAACTAGCAAGTCGAATATTTCATCACATTTTGTGATGTCAAAGCTATAAGTCTTTTTCGGGAACCTATCGTTGGTCCTGTCTGGACCAATGGGATTTTTCCCGTTTGAGGGGACTAACTGTTTACAAGAGTATGGAGGCCCTTGTTTTAGTTCTGCTAAATCGACTTCTCCTTCTTCGACAGCTAAAGTATCGTCGAAGGATTCTAGATCTTCGTCATCCATCTCAACGTACGCTATTCTTTCTCTCTTATGAGTTTTCGTTGCCTTAGCTTTCTCAGCTTTGAGGCGTTCGACCTGTCGAACTCTGTCGGCCAGTTGGGCCATGTCTCTTAGGTACTGGGTGTCTAGCTTCTTCCTAATGGAATAATCTAAACCGCCTGCGGCTATTTCGACCAACTCATGTTCTGGCACTTGTGTAAAACATCTTGCCTTGAGCAACCTAAACCTATTTAGATATTCGTCTATAGGTTCAGTGAAACGTCTCTTCACACTAGCCAGTTCTTTCAGGCTTATCTTGGTTTGCCCCATGTAGAATTGTTCATGGAACAATCTTTCCAACTGGGTCCAATGATGGATCGAATTGGGGGGGAGAGTTGTAAACCAAGTAAAAGCGTTCTTGGTTAAAGAACTTGGGAAGTACTTGATCCTTAGGTTTTCGTTATTCGAAATGTCTCCTGCTTCGATCAAGTATCTCGCCACATGCTCGACAGTAGATTCTGTCGTGTCCCCTGAGAACTTAGTAAATTTGGGGACTTTGCATCTAGGAGGTAAGTCCGTTTGTAACACATATTCTGACAATGGAGATGTAAAGTTGGGCCTTCGAAAGCCCATGTTCATCCCATTCTGAGTCATGATCCTTTCGATCATGGTTGCCAGATTGTTTTCCAAACCCATGTTTTGGTATTGGATATGCTGAACCACTTCGTCAGCATTTTGGTTTCTGTTAACTAACCTTACCTCTGGGGCCATTACCCTAGGTTCTTCAACAGGTTGTTCGACAGGCTGTTGAGCCTGGTTAATGGTGGTTTCTTCCTCTACAAATATCCCCTGATTTCCTCTTATTTGCGCCCTTTGGGGCTGTCGAACAGGTGGGGGTACTCCAAAGAAATCAGCCAAACGCGTCATTTGCGCTGTAACTTGCTGATTCGATTGAGTAGTGTTTTGTATTAGAGGATTTAGCACTGTACTCAAAGTTTGTGCCGACATTTTCACCATATCATGGTTGCTTTCGTCCATTTGTTGCCTCAAGACTGCTGTCGAGGCATTTGTAAGGCCGTGGGCTACTTGGGACGTTCCTCCTAAGAGTTGGGTCCTATTTCTATTCGCCATGCCTATTCCAGAGCCTTGGAGTGGCGAAGAAGCACTCACGAAAGGGTCTGAATAAGTGGACGCAGCATTCGTCAGGCTTGCCACTTCAGAAGTTGGCATACCATAGAATGGAATAAATCCTGGGGGAACCACAGGCCTTGTGCCTATATTTCCCCTTGGTGGGGGGGTTCCCAAAGGTATTCTGGGGCCTGTTAACGAAGTTATTGGCCCCGTGGTTGTGACCGACACTGCTGGTGTCGAACCAACGTTCGTCGCTTCACTTACGGTCATACTAACCGTTGCTCCCACACTCGTTTGTGGGATTTCGTTATTGTTTGGCGGATTCGCCATCTCTTCCCTCCTTCTGGCAGTATTGTTATCGTTAGTGTATATTCTACCACTCCTCAATAACATACAACTCGAAAAGATGAGATTATTTTCAACAATCAACACACAGTCCCACCAGGTGTGCCAATTTGTTTACCTTGGGTTTTGGTAAACAACCGCTGATCCTCCAAATGGTTACTTATTTGGTTACTCGCAGGATCGATCAGATTGATCCTATGGACATAGGTTGATTTTGAAGTTTGATTAAGTTGGATAAGGCTTTAAGTAAATGGTTTCAAGTAAATTGCATAAAGGAAAGGCTTGGTAAAATAAACAAGGCTTTAAAGTAAAGGTTCGACAGGAAATGTAAAGAGAAAGCAAGTAAAATTCTGGGAAAGTAAATGACTTTAATTGATAAAATTGGTGTTTCACACATACATTTCTCAACAATTCTTTCTCACACGCTGGGTACTTGAATCTAAATGAGTGACTATGTATATAATTGTGAACACACGCGAGAAACTACATGTCTACTCCTATTTATACTAAAACATTCCAAGTAACCGTCGGGCAGTTACACTGCTTCGAGATCAATCCACTTGGCACGTTCTCCATGCTCGACGCTCCAGATCCTTGCACGTTTGCACGTAGTAACTGCTGGAAACCGTTTTCCCTCCAAAGCTTTGAATTTCAAACTGCTCCACTCTGGACCATCGAACACTTTCATCAAGAGACGTCTTCGACGAAAACTCCTTCGACGTCGAAGGCAACCAGCCTTCTTCCTTGGAAGAAATCTTCTAAGTATTTTGCCATCTTTCGACGAGCACTTCGACAGGCTTAGCCAGTCGAAAGCATCTTTCAGCTTTAATGGCTGATATCAATCAAAAACAAAGGTGTCGAATTTAGGAGCCAACAGCCTGTTGCATGAGGAGAGGAATCTCAACACCTACATAGCTCCGAAGAGGATGCGCAGTGTATTTTGGGATTGATTTGATTTTTGTACTTTTGCCCATGAGGCTTTGATGTATTAAACAATGATTCCTTTAATGATAACGTGTGTTCCTTCTTTGTCTACAACAAATTTGAACTTTCGAACCCTTGAATGCATTGCATATGCATTTCATACATCATGTGCATAGCAGGTTTTTTCCCCTTTTCAGGTTGCTTACAGTTCTTCGCTGTTTATTTCAGCATCATGAATCCCGAATCTGCATCAACTGAGACATCAATCAAGGCTCTTCAGGCGCAGAATGCGCAGTTTCAAGAACTAATCAAGGGTCTGGCTAAAGGCCAAGAAGAACTAAAGGCTATGCTCCTGAAGAAGGAGAAGAAGAAGAAGAGAAGAACTGTTCTGTTCAACTCGGGCCGAAGGTTTGGCAACACTCTGCAGCATGAAGAGGATGGTTCTTCTGTTGGCAAGAGTCCTTCTCAGGCAGAAGTAAAGGTTCCTAGTCCGGTCGTCTCCGACAACGAGACAGATTTTGATGAAGAGCAGTACCCTCCTTCAGATGACAGATATAAGCAACTGGAGGACAAGTTGAAGGCTATGGAGGTTCAACAGGCACCTGGGCTGGATTTCGGAGATCTGGGTTTGTCGACTGGTGTGATTATCCCCCATAAGTTCAAAGCACCATCCTTCCCCAAATATGACGGGGCGTCTTGTCCCAAGCTGCACTTAAGGTCCTATGTTCGGAAAATTCAGCCGTACTCTGCGGATAAGAATCTATGGATCCACTTCTTCCAGGAGAGTCTTTCAGGGACTCATCTCGAATGGTTCTATCAGCTGGATGGGACCAAAGTTCGTAACTGGGAGGAGTTGGCTACTGCTTTCTATAAGCAGTATCAATATAATGCCGACCTTGCCCCCACACGTACCCAACTCCAGGGTATGGCGTTAGGTGCAAGCGAAGGTTTTAAGGAGTACGCTCAGAAGTGGAGAGACCTGGCTGGCAGGGTGCAGCCACCATTGACTGATCGGGAGCTGGTTGACATGTTCTTGGGGACCCTATCTGGGCCATTTTTCAACCATCTCATTGGGAATTCTTCTGCTGGTTTCACTGATTTGATCTTGACTGGAGAGAGGATTGAAGCTGGATTAAAGTCTGGGAAGATTGCGAAGGGTGCATCATCTAGTTCGGAAAAGAAACCATTCAAGAAGGAGTCTAGTGCCGTGTATGGTTCTAGGAAATCAGAGAGACCTGAGCACCGCCAATCTGTCAGCGCGGTGATGATTGCTAAGCCTGCTGCCGCTCCTCGGCCAAACAATTCTCAAAGGGCTGAAAGACCCCGGAGGGAGTTTACCCGGTTAAACATGACCCTATCACAGATCCTGCCGCAGTTGCTAGCCACCAACTTAGTGACTGTCAGGGAAGCCCCGAAGTTCCCCAATACAACATCTCCCAAGTACAACCCGAATGCTCGTTGTGCTTACCATTCAGAAAGCCCGGGGCACTCTACCGATGACTGTTGGGCACTAAAGAACAAGCTACAGGACCTCATTGACGCTAAGGAGGTACAGTTTGAGGCATCTGACAAGCCTAACATAGTGACAGCTCCCCTGCCTTCTCATGGAGTTAATGCTATTGGGGATGAAGAGGAAGTTGATGAAGCTGAGTTTGATAGCTGGATCTACCCGGCAACTGACGAAGGACTTAACAATTGGAGCGCAAAGGACAATCTCCCTATTTCTTTTGTTACTAAGTAATGAATTCCTATGTTTTGTTATTTTGTAATAAACAATGATAAACTCTGTGGCCCGGTGTCTTACCCGAGGCATCGTGGTTCTATTTGTGAGGGCATACAAACTGTCATTTGATACATCATGAATGAAAACCTTGGACATTTTTCGCATTGCAAATATTGTGTTCCTTTTCTGTCTTTCCTTTCCTTCACATAATTTTCAAAACAGCTGTATTTACACACACACTCACTCATACAGGTTTCAATCCACTCTGGATCTCACTGATAACAACTCTGCTACTGCCAGTTATGACTTCGAAAGTCCGATCAACTTAGCCGAAGACGAAGGTGAAGATGATTGCGAAGTGCTTGGCGAGCTTGCAAGACTGTTGCTTCAGGAAGAGAGGGCGATTCAACCCCATGAAGAACCAGTAGAAACAATAAACCTGGGTACTGAAGCAGACAGGAAAGAGGTAAAGATTGGTGCCAACCTAGAGCTCAGCGTGAAACAACGGTTAACCAAGATGTTACACGATTACATGGAGATCTTTGCTTGGTCCTACGAAGACATGCCCGGGTTGGATACCGACATTGTGGTCCATCATTTGCCAAGTAAGGAAGACTGCCCTCCAGTTAAGCAAAAGGTCCGTCGGATGCGTCCAGAGATGTCTGAGAAGATTAAGGCCGAGGTCATGAAACAGTTTGATGCCGGGTTTCTTGCAGTGACTTCTTACCCTCAGTGGGTCGCTAATGTGGTGCCGGTACCTAAAAAGGATGGAAAGGTCAGAATGTGTGTTGACTACAGGGATCTGAACAGGGCCAGCCCCAAAGATGACTTCCCCTTACCTCACATTGATTTCCTTGTTGATAATACAGCTCAGCACAAAGTATTCTCTTTCATGGATGGCTTTTCAGGCTACAATCAGATCAAGATGGCACCTGAAGACATGGAAAAGACTACATTTGTTACTCAGTGGGGCACCTTCTGTTACAAGGTCATGCCATTCGGGTTGAAGAATGCTGGGGCAACCTACCAACGTGCCATGGTTGCCTTATTTCATGATATGATCCATCATGAGATAGAAGTGTATGTGGACGACATGATCGCTAGGTCCCAGACTGAGGAAGAGCATCTAGATCATCTGCAGAAATTGTTTGACCGGTTGAAACTGTACAAGCTGAGATTGAACCCGAACAAGTGCACCTTCGGGGTAAGATCTGGGAAGTTGCTAGGCTTCGTGGTCAGTGATAAAGGTATTCAAGTGGACCCTGCTAAGGTCAAAGCTATTCAAGAGATGCCAGTTCCCAAGACAGAGAAGGAAGTCAGAGGCTTTTTAGGACGCCTGAATTACATTGCTCGCTTCATCTCACATCTGACTGCTACCTGTGAGCCAATCTTCAAGCTGCTGAAGAAAGATCAGGTAGTACGTTGGAACGACGAATGTCAGGCTGCCTTCGACAGAATCAAAGAGTATCTCCAAGAACCACCTATCCTTATGCCACCGGTTGAAGGGAGACCTCTGATCCTATACCTGACAGTGCTCGACAACTCAATGGGGTGTGTGCTGGGGCAGCATGACGAGTCTGGCCGAAAAGAGCGCGCCATTTATTACCTTAGCAAAAAGTTTACCGATTGTGAGACCCGATACTCACTGCTTGAGAAAACTTGCTGCGCTTTGGTATGGGCTGCTCGCCGGCTGAGACAGTATATGCTGACTCACACTACCTTGTTGATCTCAAAGATGGATCCGATAAAATACATATTCGAAAAGCCTGCTCTGTCTGGGAGAATTGCAAGATGGCAAATGATCTTGACGGAATACGACATTCAGTACACGACCCAAAAATCCATCAAGGGAAGTGTATTGGCAGACCACTTAGCTCATCAAGCTGTAGATGACTACCAATCAATGAACTTCGAGTTTCCGGATGAAAGCATCATGATTGTGACTGATTGTGAAGTACCTGGACCGGATGAAGGACCTGAACCAGGATCCCGATGGTCTATGCACTTTGACGGAGCCTCCAATGCTTTGGGAAACGGTATCGGCGCCATAATCATATCTCCACAAGGTACTCATACTCCACTCACTGCCCGGCTATGTTTCAACTGTACCAACAATATGGCGGAGTATGAGGCGTGTATCATGGGTCTTCAAGCTGCGATCGACCTAAGAATCAAATTTCTAAGTGTCTTCGGAGATTCCGCTCTCGTGATCAATCAGATTAAAGGAGAGTGGGATACGAAACATCCAAACTTGATTCCTTATAGAGAATGTGTGTTGACCCTGATTCCCCACTTCACGGAGATAACCTTTGAGCACTTTCCAAGAGAAGAGAATCAGTTAGCGGACGCGTTAGCTACAATGTCTTCAATGTTCAAGGTCAAATGGGATAATGAAGCTCCCCGGATCATCATCTGGAAACTGGACGAACCGGCATACTGTTGTGATCTCGAAACTGAATTGGTAATTGAGAAGCCTTGGTACCATGAGGTGAAGAGATATTTGGAAGCTCAGGAATACCCCGAAGGTGCCTCTATCAATGATAAGAAATTCCTGAGAAGGTTCGCAGCCAAGTTCTTCCTTAGCAACGGCATCTTGTACAAGCGAAACCATGATTCAACCTTACTGCGTTGTGTGGATAAGACTGAAGCAGAACGGATCATGGAAGAGCTACATGAAGGGACCTTTGGTACATATTCCAGTGGGCACACGATGGCAAAGAAGATCCTACGGGCAGGATATTATTGGTCCACAATGGAAGCTGACTGCTACCAACATTCCAGGACATGCCACAAATGCCAGATTTATGCAGACAAGGTGCATGTTCCCCCGGTCCCCCTGAATGTTCTGACTGCGCCTTGGCCGTTTGCAATGTGGGGCATAGACATGATCGGCGAGATAAAACCTACGGCATCCAACGGACATCGCTTCATCCTAGTGGCGATTGATTATTTCACAAAGTGGGTTGAGGCAGCATCCTATGCTACGGTAACCAAAACTGTTGTGGTACGGTTCATTCGGCACAACCTGATCTGTCGATACGGCGTCCCTGAGCGGATTATTACAGACAACGGCACCAATCTGAACAACAAGATGATCGCTGAGCTCTGCGAACAGTTCAAGATACAGCACCACAATTCTTCTCCTTACAGACCGAAGATGAATGGGGCTGTAGAAGCAGCAAATAAGAACATCAAGAAAATCGTGCAGAAGATGACAGTAACGTATAAAGATTGGCACGAGATGTTACCGTTCGCTCTGCATGGGTACCGTACCTCAGCTAGGACGTCAACCGGGGCAACTCCTTTCTCTCTGGTTTATGGTATGGAGGCAGTCTTGCCGATCGAAGTACAAATTCCCTCTCTCCGGATAATAAAGGATGCAAATCTGAACGAAGATGATTGGATCCAGACACGACTTGATCAACTCAACCTCATTGATGAAAAAAGACTTGCTGCTATCTGTCATGGTCAGACGTATCAGAAACGGATGATCAGGGCATTTAACAAAAAGGTCAGGCCGCAGGAATATCAAGTTGGGGATCTGGTAATCAAGAGAATCATCCTTCCTCAGAGTGATCCAAGGGGCAAATGGACCCCTACGTACGAAGGGCCATTTGTGGTTAAGCATGTGTTCTCAGGAGGAGCCATGATATTGACCAACATGGATGGTGACGACCTTCCTCACCCCGCCAATGCAGACATAGTTAAAAAATACTACGCATGAAAAAAAGACCCGCTAGGCTGACATGCCTAGGCAAAAATTAGGGCTTCCCGTCGAACCAAAAGGGTTCGGGCAAAATGAAGGGATGAAAATGAAAAAATCTGTACACCCGGCAAGTCGAAAACCTGAAAAGGCGGCTTGGGCAAAAAGGGGTATCCCGGTGGACTGAAAACCCGAAAGGGCGGCCCAGGCAAAAATTAGGGATAAAGCGTAATACTATGTCTCATTGATCACTTTGCATCCAGAATCCGGTATTTACATCAAGTTCAGACGGCATCAATCAGTCAGCTTCACCTTCAACCAAGGTCATCAAGTGATGAGACGCTCGGAGTTATAAAGGCAATAGCAGAGTTGAAACCCAGTGGGATCATTCATATTTCACACAGCTGTTTTATTTTCTCTTGTACAAAATTTGTATAAAACTCTTTTGTTCGGCAACGTTCCTCTTACTAGGACGTCAGCCTCTTGTACACAAAACGCCTATTTTCAGGCCATTCAAAAATCAATACAAATACATTTTCAGTTAAACGTGCCAAGTATTTTTCTTTTCCTGTTTTGTTTCGCGAAGAACGTCCAAGGTTCAATTTGTGATATATGCATTGACAATAATTTGCTAACTCATAAATATTTGCATACGAAACAAAGGAATTAATTGCAGGTGACACTAGAAACAGGGGCAATAAAAGAATTGTCTGAGCAGTCTAATTGTTCTATCCTCCAAGGTACCAAGATAGGTTCAGCTAAAGAACATGACCAGTATACCTGAATTCCCCAGAGAGTGAGCCAGCTAAAGTGCATTCTTCTCCAAGCAAAGCTATCAAATCTCAAGGAAGTTGAGTATCCTCCGTAGATCTCAATACTTCCCCAACAGCAGCATATATCCTTAACAAGCATCCCCGGCAGTCTTGGTCTAAAGATTGTTCCCCGGAGGTATACCAGACATTCAAAAGAATCACTTTCCCCGCAGTTCAAAACTTCCCAGAAGAGTCCAATCCAGTTCCCCAGGAAGGTTGGGATTCATATCCCCAAGCAGTAAGCTTATCCCCAGTAGATTCTGGAAGCTTACCCCCTCGCAGAACACGAACGCGTCGCCCGGATTTACTCAAAGAGTTATTTCCTTAACAGGATATAACTGGGTTATCCTCAGCCAAAAGCCACGGAAAGAGCGTCGTCGACATAGTCTTCCTATCCCTAGCGAAGTCTATTCACACTTTCAACAACAAGACATCCTCAGCAAGTTACTATCAACATTCAGCAAAGCATCTCTATCCCCACAGAGTATTTCTTCCCAGCATGGTCGCTAGAATATCTTGTCTCCCTGTAGAATCTATTCGCCAAAGTTTATTCCGCAACGGAATCATCTTCTCCTACCGGTATTCTTGCAGTTATCATCCCCAGCGGAAGCAAAATCAATACTCCAAGATCAGCCCAGGATATGACTTCCCGGCAATCGTCAAGGATTTACTTTCCTAGACGAAAACATACATAAAACATCACATACATACATCATCATAGCATGCATAGACGCATCATATCATACAAATCTCATTTATGTTGAGAACATCATTGCTTGAGCCATATCATGCATTGCATATGACTGACCTTTACCTTTCAGGAAAGATGCAGTTAAAATGCTTAAACATATTTCAGAGCCTTCTCTAGTCCAGCTAAATCGACTCCCAACAGATTTTTCTGATAAAGACTCAGCAGAAGTTATGGTCCCCTCTCCGACAAGTGCGTGAGGTGGTAATTCCTTTTTCAGATGTTTCCCTCTCCGACGATGAGTGTGAGGTGATAATATCCCATGGTCCCCTCTCCGACAGGTGCGTGAGGTGGTAATTCCTTTTTCAGATGTTTCCCTCTCCGACGATGAGTGTGAGGTGATAATATCCCATGGTCCCCTCTCCGACAGGTGCGTGAGGTGGTAATTCCTTTTTTTCAGATGTTTCCCTCTCCGACGATGAGTGTGAGGTGATAGTCTCTTATGGTCCCCTCTCCGACAAGTGCGTGAGGTGGTAATTCCTTTTTCAGATGTTTCCCTCTCTGACGATGAGTGTGAGGTGTTAATATCCCATGGTCCCCTCTCTGACAGGTGCGTGAGGTGGTAATTCCTTTTTCAGATGTTTCCCTCTCCGACGATGAGTGTGAGGTGATAGTCTCTTATGGTTCCCTCTCCGACGGTGTGTGAGGTGGTAAGTCCTTTTTCAGATGTCTCCCTCTCCGACGATGAGTGTGAGGTGATAATCTCTTATGGTTCCCTCTCCGACGGTGAGTGAGGTGACAATTCCTTTTCCTATGATTCCCTCTCCGACGGCGAGTGAGGTGATTCCCTTTCAGATTATAATTGCTTATGGTTGTCTTCCCGATACTGCGAAGATAATAATTCCCATCAAGATTTTTCTCAACGAGCGTTGTTGAGATTAAAGTCGCCCAAGGTTCTCTTACCATTCATGCTAAGGCAGTAACCATACCTGGTTCATTCGTCATCTCATGAAGCTCCAGACTCAGCTCCTGTAACCAGTCAGGACATATCTATACCAAACATCTAAAATCAGCTCCTGCAATGTGTCAGGTACTCATTTGTCTTTTGCAGGTATGCAGGTTCTCGCTAAGGAATCTCCTACGCAATCAACATTCAGATGGCATCTATAAGCCCATCACCCTATCCAGCAATCTCCAAATGGCATCTATAAGCCCATTCCCCCATCATCACTGCTACTATGTGAGCGCAAATTTCTGGGCACTCTAGTGTCCAATCATCTTCTACCCTCGGATTACGAAAGGCACGTCAGCCAATCTGCATCCTTAGGTCTAAGAAGATTGAACAGGGGCAACTGTTGCACCCCAAAATTTGCCCTCCCATATTCTCCAAGAAATTGCCAAGCCAAGTCACAAAATTCCCCAAGGGTTGCACAGCTCAACAGTCTCTCATACAGTCAAAACTAGGGTTTGTGTTCTGATCAAAGAAAGGAAGTTCTCAAAGGCCCAATCAAGTCTCACATGCCTACAAATATGGTCAAGTATCCTCATATCAAGTTTCAAGGCATCCAGCTCAAAATTGCACAGTCAAAACCCTAAATTGCACTATAGTCAACTGTAGGGGCAAAATGGTCATTTGACAGTCAAAAGTTCAAATTTTTGGTCAACATATCATTTTGAAGCCACAAACATCATTTGATCAATGCTTGATCATGATTCTCAAAATTTGGCTCAGAAATCATCAAAGATACAAAAGTTACTATATTTGGACAGTTGAAAAAGTCAACTGAAATTGACCAGGGCATAACTTTCACATGGATTATCAGAAAAATTCCATCCAAAGCTCATTTTGAAGAGAAAGACATTTCCTACAACTCATCTTCATATTTCAAGTCCAAGAAATGCTCTAACAAAAAGTTATCAATTTCAACATTATAGGTCATTTTCAAAAGTCAACAAAAAGGGACTTTAATTCAAAGGCCATAACTTGAGATTGGTAAATCAAAATGACATGGGACCAAAGGCATTGGTTAGAGGACTCAAAGACCTTTCCAAAATGTCCAAGAACATGTGAAAAGCTTAAAAATTGAGCAAGTTATGCCTTGTGGAAGTTGGGAAATTTTTGGATATTTTGAAAAGTCAACTTTACTTCAAATGACCTAAATTTGCTAATGGGCCCATTTTTCTTCCATGATTCATCATTCCAAGCATGTGCACGACCACTTGGCCCAAAGGGAAGTATTTTCTCATTTTTTATTTATTTATTTGAATTATTATTCATATTAATTCATTTAAATTATATAAATATGTGGAAAATATAAAACTTGACCTAAAAAATCTTTTTATACATGTTTTAAGGTCAAGATCTCGTGCACATCCCAATATGGCAAGATTTGGTTGATTTGAGCATGATTGAACAAAAATGCACATGAAAAAGATTCAAAAAGATCTTAAGGAAATCAAATATGCAAAATCATTATTGCCATGGATTTGATCAAGTTTTGTTGACCTAATAGCCTCAGTACATAAGCATGATTCAAAACCTAATCCTAGAACACATTGAAGCTGCACAAAAGCTAAGAGAAAAACTTGAAATTTTCTTCATAAAAAGCAAAACTGAAAACAGCTTTCCAGGTTGATTCAAGGCACGAAATTCATTCCAAAAGCTTCCTCAAGGTTCCCAGAAGCGATTCCAATCCCTAACATCAACTCAAACACAAAGAATTGGTAGATTAAACTCAAACTGTGTCACGAAATTTTCAAAATCGTATATCATAATTCACGCATCTTTTTGCATTTTTATTTATGGATTCTTGTTCAGTGTGATGTTTCGAAGCTAACCAATGCTTTTGATTGAATTATTACGCGTTATATTCGATTCCACCATGTTTAAATTCTAGGGTTTTCAGGATAAGGAATTAGGGCTTTTAAGATCAAGTAAAATTGGCCCTCAAGACCATGATGGTTGTATTCAGCAAGCCTGGACGAACATGAAACACCATTCGCGATCAATTTATATACACCATAGCGCTAGTCGCTATTTTTCAATAGCCAGCCTAATGCAACGCGTTCAAAACCGTTGCTTTTGGTGTTTGTGTTACAGGGAACATGAAGGAGACGAAGTCGTGGCGAACGGTGGTTGGTGCGTTTGAAATTTCGCGCGCTTCAACCATTAATGCTTTCCTTTTGCCTTTTGTTATTTATTTGTCATAATATATTTGAATGCGCGTGTAGCTCAGCTGGCAAGCAGGATTGGTAGTGGAAGTACATGACCTGGGTTCGAACCCCAGGTCTTTCACATGTTCAATATTATTTTTCATTAATTAATCCCATGCAGCGCTTGATTTGTGGATATACTATGTGCCTCCCAATCAAGCATGACACGTCCATCCCAGCATCAGATCAAGGGCCATAGATTGAAGAACACGCTACAATCCCAGTCAACATGCCACATAACACCTAGAAAAGTCAGCGAATTTCATGCTTAATGGGCCAGATCATGCAAAGTCATACCTCCATATTGGGGACCTCCACCCCCCCTGGTTTGCAAGTTTTTTTATTTTTCTTATATCTTTTTTAATTATTATTTTTATTTGTTTTATTGTTTTAATTTAATTCATTATTTTTACAATACATAAAAAATGCCTAAAAAAATCAGAAAAAGATAAAAACATAATAAATTATTTTATTCCAATACTTTCATAAATAAATTAATATGTAATTATTTAGTTTAATTAGGTTGCAAATTTTAAATTCTTTTAAACAAAAATACAAAAAATATAGAATTAGGTTTAATGAATTCTTTTTATTCCTTTTAAAATAGCAGAGTACATACGTATCTCCCCGACTTTATTCAAGGTTATTTCCCCACCAGGGTATAACTGGGTTATCCTCAACTAATTACCACGGAAAGTTCGTCCTCGGCGAAGTTCTTCCTATCCCCAGCGGAGTTCGTCAAGTTCCCCAACATAACTTATCAGTGGAACCCCCAGCGGAGCTCTCATCAAAACCTCAGCGAAGTATCTCTTCCCACAGAGTAATTCCCCACAGAGTAATATCTCCAACAAGTTTATTCCCCAATGGAGTCATCATCTCCTACCGGTTTATTCTTGCAACCGTCATCCCCAGCGGAAGCGAAGAACTCTACTCTTCAACATCAGCCCAGGATTCCACAAACTCCCGGCAGTCGTCAAGGATTTATTTTCCTAAGACAAAAATACATTCATCACATTATCATACACCATGACGCATGCATATACGCATCATATCACACAATCTCATTTATTCTTGAAAACATCATGACATCATGAATTTCATACATCATGACATTGCATACAACTGATGTTTTGTCTTTTCAGGAAAAGGTCAATCCAAAGATGATTACTATCAACTGTCACAATTCTAGATTCGATTCCTGTATCTAGCCAGGGCATATCTGTGAGTGATTGATTGTAGATTTGATACCTGTATCCAGCCAGGGCATATCTGCATGAAGAGTTTCCAGATTTGATTCCTGTATCCAACCAGGGCATATCTGTAGACGACAAATTCCGGATTCGATTCCTGTATCCAGCCAGGGCATATCTGTGGACGACAAATTCTAGATTCGATTCCTGTATCCAGCCAGGGCATATCTGTAGACGTCAAATTCCATATTCGATATCTGTATCCAGCCAGTGCATATCTGTAGACGACAAGTTCCGGATTCGATTCCTGTATCCAGCCAGGGTATATCTGTGAGCGATTGATTGTAGATTCGATACCTATATCCAGCCAGGGCATGTTTGTAAGCAACCTTTTGAAGTTCCGGATTCGATTCCTGTATCAAGCCAGGGCATATCTGTGAGCGTTTGATTGTAGATTCGATACCTGTATCTAGCCAGGGCATATCTGCATGAAGAGTTTGAAGATCAACACCTGTAACAGGCCAGGAAACCATCTTCCTTTCTCAAAGTACGCAAGTTCTCGCTAAGGAATCTCTTACGCGATCAACACTTCCAAATGGCATCTATAAGCCCATTTCCGACAAGGTTTTGTCACACCCCCAGTGGCATCTATAAGCCCATCCTCCTATCCACCATCTCTCCAAATGGCATCTATAAGCCCATTCCCGCCATCACACTGCTGATACTCTACCATGCAAGTGCAAATTTTAGAGCACTCTAGTGTTCAATCATCTTCCACCTTCGGATCACGAAAGGCACACAAGCCAATCTACATCCTCAGGTCTAAGAAGATTGAACAGGGGCAACTGTTGTACCCCAAAATTTGCCCTCCCATTTCATTAATATTTTCTCACCACAAGACCCTTGGAGCTCAAGATTAAGTTAGGGTTTTGCTCTGCTCAAGACTCCTCCTTGCACTGTTGACCCAAATTAGGGTTTGAGGTTGCACAAAGATGTCTTGACCTAAAATGCCCAAGATGACTTTCATGCTTCATGTTTGACTCACAAGTTTATCCATACCAAGTTTCAAGCCTTGATTCCAATCTTTGCCCAGTCAATTGGACAGTTGACCTAGAAATCAGCTGTATTGGGGAAAAAGTCAACTCTGGTCAATTGACAGTCAAACCTCATGATTTTTGACCCACATCAACATTATGAACTCATATGAACCATTTGGTCAAGTTTGGATCACAATTCCACAAGAAATTTGATCAGATCACCAAAGGGGCAAAATGGTCATTTTTAGGGTTTTGTCTGCACAAAGGCAATTTTTGACTGCTTAACCTAACCAATGGCAATCCAATCTAACTTATGGACTCAAGGACTCAATGACATGGTCTTGACATATTCAACAAGTTCAAAAGATCCCAAGTGCACAAGATTGACAGATGAATTTTCCAATCAACTGAGCAAAATTTGACTGTATACTGAAAAGTCAAACTTTGACTTTTTGGTCAAAATCAAGTGCCAAGATTCATTTTTCATCAAAACATGTCAAATTATGAAACTTGTTCATCAAGAAATCAAAAATTACAAATTAGGGTTTGAAATGAAGAAATTTCATAACTTAGAAATTTTCTAAGTTATGAAATTTCCTAATTTTTTCCTAACTTTGTCCCATCTTTTCATCAAGATACATTTGGATTCAAACAAAACTCAAAACATGAAAGTTATAGTCCATTGCAAAATCTACAACTTTTATTCACAAAGTTTCCTCAAAATAAGCTTGTAGCTCAAGTTATGATTTTTGGAATAGGGGTGCAAAACATTCTTAACTTTGAAATTTTTTGACCTATTTTAGGCAGGATTTTTGCCCAACTTCATGGCCACTTTTCACATGTTTCCACTTGGAATCTCAACTTGCATTACAAAGATGGATTGTAGTACACATTCCAAGCTTTCCAAATTGTCCAAGAACTTCTCAAACACCCTTGTGGTTAGGGAGAATCGAATTTGTCAATATGGGCAAAAGTCACTTTGATTCATGGCCAAATGCATGTTCATAACTTGGGCATTTTTGAAATCAGCTTGCACAAGCTAGATTACAGGCCTTTAATCCTTCTTACACTCAATAATTAAATGCATATCCTTTGTGTTAGAGTGTTATTTTGTGCATTTGGACAATACACACAAAATTAAGCCATATTTGGAAAAAGTAAGTTTGCCATTTTGGAAAAGCATGGCTTTATGTCAAAACACAAATCAAAGAAGTACAATGCAGATCTTCTAGGCACAAGTTTATGAACTAATCCCACTGATCAAGGAGAGATTATGCAGCATGCTTGAGGGACCTGCCTTGGCCTATAACTCAACTTGACAACTTTAGCTTAGATAAGAAGAAACTTTGCAAAACTGATCCCATCTCTCATTCCTGTAACAACTAGCCAAAGCAAAGTTTGTAAACATTTTCCATACATCATAACAGACCTAAGGCACGACCTAACCACCTTCAATACCTCCCCAAACATCAAAACACCATTTTGCTACACAAAATAGGGCATCCCTACAGATTGAGTTGCACAACTCAGTTTCCTCGTGCGTTTTGGCCAAAGATTGTTCATACACACTCCATAACATCCATACAAGCTATCCCAAGCCCTAGCTACAGACTGTAACACCTCTAACCAAGTTCACCATTTTCATTTTTTCAGTTGTGCAGGTTGAGTTACATAGCTCGTTTCAGTTAGTTTCAAAGCAAGCTAGAGGTTGGAGAAGCATCCCTGAACTTCAAGCAAGTTGTACAAGTCTTCACATTGCATTGAAAGTACCTCCATCGTTGCACACGATTCAAGCTGAACAGGTAAAAGTTTGAATTTCTATCTCTCTATCCAGGCATATCTAGGCTTAGGTTTGTGAAGAAGTTATGTCCTACTCATGGCCCTGAAGCTACCCATATCATTACTTTTCATTTATGTTGTGTGTACTGAGAGAATTTGGAACCTGAACATTAGAAAAAACTTAGGTCAGGAATTGGGGATGAAGAAATTCTCCTTCGTTTCTTAGAGTTAAGTCAAGTTCTTTATATGTCTGGATTCGTCTCTTGATGCTCTACATTTTTGGTGTTATGAGTTTTGCTTGAAAGTCCAGGAATCAGGAGTTAGGAAACGCGCATTGTTGTTTGTTCAAACAAGTCTGGAGGTTGAAGATGACTGGCTTGGGCTGGGCCTGAGTCAGTCCTACTTTTTGCACCCCTTTTTTCAATTTGCACCCCCTTGGCCCATTATGTGTTATATTTGTCATTTTTGATTTTTTCTTTTTGATTCCGATTTTATATTTTTATTCAAGTATGAAAAAACACTAAAAAAAATTTTCTCACATTTTTTGCATTTTATTTGATATTTATTTGTTTCATTTAGTTACATATGTAAATAAATATACATATACTTTTATTTAAAATACTAAAAATAATACAAATACATTTTATTTTCTGATTTTATTTTATTTTATCTTTTGAAAACATTTTCTAAAAAATATACTTTTTTTTTGTAAATAATAAATATTTTTATTTTTTGTATATATTTAATATATTTAATACATAATATATATATATATATATATATATATATATATATATATATATATATATATATATATATATATATATATATATATATATATATATTTAGAATATTTAGGATAAAAAATACAAGAATAACACATTTTTTTATTTTTATTAATATTTAACCTCAAAAATCACTTTTTTTACAATATACTTCCTTTTTATTTATTTTTTGTACATAGTTAATAAATATTGTATATAATAAATAATAAATGCTTTTTATTTAGCAAATTAGGGTTTTGCCCTAAACCATGAAAATACCCAAAAATTAATCCTTTTTATTTTTGTTTATATGTCACATGAAAAATACTTTTACATACATATAAAAATCATTTTTTGCATCTTGCATATTTATTGTATTTTATTTAATTATTGTACAATTAAATGACTTGTATATTCAATTTGGATTGTAATAGCTTAGATTTAAATTTCTTGCTAAATATCCCCATTTGAACATTTGTACCCCCCATCCCATAATTATGTTGTAATAATTTAGGACTTTAATTTCCGCATTTTAAAGCTTTCTAAATATGCCATGATAGACTTAGGGTTTGTATGCAAAAATCAAATAACAATTAGCTTGACCTAATTCAAAGACAAAAAAGCATGAAAATGGACAACACCAATCACACTTGCACCCCTTAGGGTTACTCCACTTGTTGCCTTCAATAATGGGCCATGTTGCATGTTGAGTGTTTTTGGCAAAAACAAAACAAATCAAATGATCATAGTCCCTCGATGACGCTTTCCAAAGTTGCCTAAAAATGATCAAGTCCCTTAAAGGAAAAAATTGCCCAAAGACACTTGGCACCATTGCAATCATGGTCTAAACGATGACCCGCGCCTGTCCCGTTAACATCCTAACACAAGATTGTCCATAAAATACAATGGTGGAACAAAATTGTTAAAAGGGTTAAAACATAGAAAAAAACCTTTGAGTAAATTTAGGGGTAGACAAAACTCTTAGTTACTTGATCAAACTTGCAAAACACGCTTGCCTACTTTTTAAAATCCACATCACAACACACTTTCAAAACAACTTTCAAAAACATTGAAAACTTTTCAAAAGATATACACCTTTGTATACATTCAAACATGGATCATTACAAAGGTTGCCACAACAAATGGCCTCTTTTCAAAACATTGTCAAACCCACACACAAAGCACCATTTCAAACAATTGAAAATGCAAGGCAAGTGATCTAAGCAAGTAACTAAGAGCCCATGGATAACCATGGATAGAAAGGGTGCTAATACCTTCCCTTTCTATAATCTACTCCCCGAACCCAAGAAAACATCTCAAAGGTTTTTGCTGTGCTTTTTAACCTTTCCTTAGGATAAAATAAAAAGTCGATGGCGAATCTTGCTCAACCGAAACATTTGCGAAAACAAACGCAAAACCCAAGTCGGTTCTCCCACCGTATCACAAGGGACATTGGGGAATTCCCCACAACGATCAATGATGATAATATCTTCCAAAGAGCGATAATACCAACGGATATCAGCATGAGAAAGTGACATCAATCTTTTAGACCACTTCATACCTTGTTCATTCTTCACCATGGATCGAGGTAGTGCGAAATAAACCACCTAGCCAAAAGAGGAGTGCAACACATCAAAGCCCCTCTTTTCTTCAAAGTGAGAGAGTGAAGAGAATGCAAGATGTCTCCAAGAAATGTAGGCACCGGATTATGAGATATGAAAACCTTGATCGCATTTACATCTATAAATTGGCCAGGATTGGGAAATAGTACCAACCCGTAGATGAGAAGAGCCAAAATTTCCTCGAAGGCTTGTAGATCCAAAGTATTCCAATACTCTTGAGCCTTCTCCAACAAAAACTTTGCTAGAAACTCTTTGACACCACTCCTTGTTACCCAATTTGCTACTATGTCGAATGGTTGCAAATGTAGAGCTTGAGCAATTTCCTCAGGTTTAGGGTCTCTTTCAATACCGTTGAAAGGTAACTGATTAAGAATAGGGGTCCCTATGAGTTGAGAAAATTATTCTAAAGTGGGCACAAGTTGGTAATCGGGAAAAGTGAAGCAATGATGCAAAGGGTCGAAGAATTGGACAAGCACTTTTACCATATCTTCTTCAATACTTGAGGTAACCAGACTAAGGAGTCGACCATGTCTTTTAGTGAACGGAGAATCTTCGGGGACCCTTGATACTAAATCCTTGAGTTGTGGAGGTATCCTTACGAGACTGACTTGGATAGTGCTCCTACGAGTGGACGCCATGTCCTACAAAACAGAATAAAGATAAATCAAAAAATCCTTGAAATGGTTAGTGAGAATGCTTATGGTATGATGTTTATGATGCCTATGATGTTATTTACAAGTGTATATATACAAAGAAAACAAGTCCTTGGGTTTAGGCTTGTATGGGGTTTCAGGTAAGTACCCTATTGAAGTTTAGTTGGCTCAACCTGTCCAAGTTAATAGTAACCAGGTTCTAAGGGATCTCAATATCACTGATCTTTCCCCCAAGTTTCATTCAATAAGCGATTGACTCACAACCAAACAAAACTCAAGAGTCAAACCTCAATGAGTGTAGCATCGAGTATCAACCAACTTCGGACTGCACCAAAGTCGTATATCTCACTACTTTCTAATGGCCAAGTTGGTCAAGTAAGGTTCTAAGGTCAGTTGATGCTTTACGATACCATGCGGCGGCCCCATACTCTCCTTGACTGACTCAAGGGCTACCGGTACCAACCAAAGTGCCACATCAATGTAGCTACTACTTCAACCGTATCGGTATACCTCACACAGTTCCCTCACAGTTTATTGCTACTTACCTAAAAGGTATCCCCAAATCCGGGTGTAGGATTTAGAACAAACCCAAACAAGGAACCCAAATGTAAAGCAAACAAATCAAACAATGTAAGCAAGTAAATGTTATCTAACCCTAAGGTAACCCCAATTTTATAACAAATTTTCCCCAGCAGAGTCGTCAGTTCTGTGGTACGGTGGGAGAACTGACTTGAGGTGTTTTGCGTTTTGTGTTCGCAAATGTTGCGGTTTAGCAAGAGTCGCCACCGACTTTTATTTTATCCAAAAAGGAAATGTGAAAAAGCATAGGAAAGACCTTTAGAGATGTTTTCTTGAGTTCGGGGGGTAGATTATGAAAAGGGAAGGTATTAGCATCCTCTTCATCCATGGTTTTCCATGGGCTCTTAGTTACTTGCTAGATCACTTGCTTTGTTTGAAAATGTGCTTTTATGTGGTTTTTTGAAAGTATTTTAAAAAGGTGCCATCGTTTAGGCAAACTTTGCAATGATTCCCGTTCGTAAGAATGTATACAAAGTGTTGAACTTTTGAAAATATTTCAACGTTTGGAAAGTGTTTTGAAAGTGTATGTGATTGTTTTTGAAAATAGCAAGGATGTTTGTTTGTTTTGAAATTGAGCAAGCAACTAAAAGTAATCTACCTACTCAAAAAGTCTTAGATGTGCTTTTCCTCCTCCTTTAGATGTTGCTATCTTACCATTGATTTGGCAAGAAGCCCCATTGTTGGATATGAAGGGACGAGCGTTGGATCATCGTAGGACCATGATAGCAATGTTGTGAGATGAGTTAGCACTTTTTCTTTAGGGACTAAGATCATTTTGAAAGGCAACTTTGATAGCGTCATCGAGGGACTATGATCTCATATTTCTGTTTGTGCTAAGACATCCCACATGCATAACATGGCCATTTTTGTAAGGCAACAAGTGGAATTACCCTAAGGGTGTGAGCGTGCGAAACATTTTTGGTGTAAGGAAACAAGTGGAATTACCCTAAGGGTGTGAGTGTGGAATTACCATTTTTGTATAAGAGAATATTTTTGTCTTTTTATGTTAAAAGAAAATATAATATGCAAAACATAAAATATTTTTGGTGTTTTTTGATTAACAATAAAAAAATAATATGATGGCAAAATAATAAAAGAGAAAGAAAACATGATCAACGCCAAGTGCTGAAAATAGAAGAGGTCAGAAGTTCTGACTCTGCCTTGCTGCACAAAGAGAAACATGTTAGCAAAAATATGGAAGTTCAGAAGTTCTGGATCTTCTGAGAACTCAGAAGTTTTCAGAAGTTCTGATGCAATTGTCAGAACTTTGCCTCTTTCCATGCCAGTCAGAACATTTGCATCTTAGTTTTTTCTTAACAGAACAGAAGTTGCATACATGAAATATTAGAAGCATAAATCAGAAGCAACATGTATATGCTAATTTTAATTCTGAGTCCTAATTTCTTTATGAAGCTATGAATAGGGATTTCTTCTATTTAGGAAAGCAGATGCATGAATTTCAGAATATGTACATCATCAGGATCATAATATCTATATTGTGCTAAATATGCAAAATCTGACGATGCTTAATCAATTATGATGAGAGTCAGCAGAAAACTTACCTTGCAGCTGGAAAGGATTCTGTGAACTGGAGGTTGGTCTTGAATTCTGGTGATGTTCTGAGCAACTCTTTCACGTATTCAGCAGGATGGACGTTTACAAATTCTGGAACAGCCAAGAGGTGATATTCTGACTCCTTTGAGGTGGAAATGAATGGAGAGTGTATGGCAATAGGAATACAAAAGTTAAGGTAGCTTCTAATGTGTGAATCAGCAACTGCGTTGGTGGCTTTAGTCAATAACACTTAAGGAAAACAATGGAGTTTGAATGTAAGGAATCACCGCTAAGATTTTGGTATTTTGTGTTTATAGTTTCCTGGGTTCTTAGAATTTTTGCAGTGGTTCAAAGCTTTCTTTCTTAATTTTCTCGCCTCTTTCACAAATTTTCCTGGGCTTTTTCTCAGTGGTCAATGGTGTTCTATTTATAGGAAAAGTTTTTGCAGTTGGGGCGGTCAAGTGGCATCAACATCATGTGCTAGATGCTGACTTACTCTTGAAGTAAGCTTAACCAGTATGTTCAATGCATCAAGTTGGATGGCTAATAGCGTCTAAGCTGGATTTGGCAGCGTAAATTAAGGAAAAGTAGAAACAGCGCGTGGGCCTAGCATACTTTTGCAAAAAAGTTTGTCTTCCCAAGACAGTAGGGGTACACGTGGAGAGAATCTCTTGGATAGAGACTTCACAAGTGGTTGTGAACATTAAATGGGTTCCTCATGTGAAACTCTGCATCCTTGCTTGACTCTGGATTAGAAGTTCTGCTTCAGCGTAGCATCTCATCTTCTGATCTTTGTATCTTCTGGCTTCAGCATGTTCTGAGGGATCCTTCAGAACTTCCAGTATACTTACAACATGCTTTGTTACCTTCTTTGTTTTAACCTTTGCAAACTCTGACTGAACCTTTGTGAAAACTGGTCCAGAAGTTCTGACCACACTCTGTCTTGAGAATATCCAGAATCTGCTGAGTACGAACACTGGCCCAGAAGTTCTGAAATTGTCACATTTCTTAAACACTTAGAAAAATTTCTAAGTTTTTAGAATTTTATTCTTCCAAAGTAAAATTTGACTTTTGAAACTCTTGATGAAGAAAACATTATATTCCTAACATGTCTTGGTGAAATATGATTTTGATCCAAAAGTCAAAGTTAGACTTCTTAGTGTGCAAATGACCATTTTGGCCTTGTGAATGGTTTTCTTGGAGAAAATGATAATTCAAGGCTTGGAATTGGGTGAAAGAAAACTTGAGGATCCAGGGTGGTTCCTTGAGAAATGAGAGGGCAAATTTTGGGGTGCAACACCGGTACCAACCAAAGTGTGACAACAACACAGCCATCGCTTAAACCATATCGATCTACGCCGTACAATCTCCACGATCTATTGTTGTTTACGTAAAAAGTGCCCCCAGATCCGGGTATAGGATCTTCAACAATACCCAAGCAAAAACCCTTAAAGATAAAGCAGGATAAGCAAACAAGAAAGTAATTTAAAAATGACCTCGATCCTAAGGTAAACCCCACTTTTATTATTCCCGAGCAGAGTTGCCAGTTCTGTGATACGGTGGCAGAACTGATTGTTATAGTGGTTTGTATTTTTTGTTTGCAAATGTTGTGGTAAGCCAGAGTCGCCACCAACTTTTATTTCATCCAACTAAGGAAAAGGAAAAAGAACAGAAAAAACCTTTTTTGAGATGTTTCTGAGTACGGGGGGTAGATTATAGAAAGGGAAGGTATTAGCACCCTTTCTATCTGTGGTTTTCCACGAGCTCTTAGGTACTTGCTCATTTTGAAATTGCTTGTGTGTGTTTTGAAAAGTTTTTAACTTCGTGATAACCCTTGTATCTTTCCTCAAGAGTGTGACGAAGTTGTTTTTGAAAATTGTTTTGAAAGTGTTTGTGTTAAATTTGTTTGTTTGAGCAAGTACCTAGGAACTATCTACCTACTCGAAAAAAGTTGTTTGTTTTCCTTTAGACAACGCTATCCTACTATTAAGGAGTAGGTAACCCTATCGTTGGATTTGTAAAGGGACGTTCGAAGGGACGAAATGGTCTCTGAAGGAAACAAGTAAGGATACCTTAGCATTTCGAAGGGGCTATCGTCATAATATCAATTTGTAGGCAACTCGAGGGACAAGTAGGGACTATGATCTTTTATGACGATTTTGAATCGTGGGTCATTGCTAAGGTATCCCTACATTCGAGGGACACGACCATTATTTCTGAGGCAACCAAGTGGGGACAAACCCTAGGAGTGAGCATGTGCAAGTGTGCCTTTTTTCAGTTAGTTATCTTTGCACAATTAGGGTTGTCTACCATTTTAATTCGATTTATCTTTCGCATGCAATCCTAATGTCCATACATCTAACAGTTTAATAGTTGTGGAAATTAAAATCGAGAAATAAAGATCTACGCTATTACAAGGCTTTTGGATAGATAAACAAATATTTTACTGAAAACTAAAAATGCGGAAATTCGAAATCCTAATTAATCTATTACAAACCCAAAGCAGATACAATAATTTGAATTAAAAAGAAAGTAAAGGCGCGTGTGACGAAATAAATACGAGAATGAAGTCTAAGTCCTAAAAAAGTCTAATCAATTAAAGAGAAAATATTTTTTGTATTCTATTATTGAGAAAAATATTTGAAATCTTAACCTAAATCTAATTAATTAAAAAAACATTTTTTTCGTATTCTATTGAAAAAATTAAATATTTATGAATTAAACCTAATTTGTCTAATTAATTTTAATTATGAAAATAATCAAATCAAAATTAATTAATTTCCCAACAAAAACTAATTTTAATAAAAAAAACTAATTCTACATTTTTTTTTTTGTGATTTTTATGATTTTCTGATTTAATTAAAAAAGGGATTTTTATGGTGAAAGTAATTAAAATACTAAATTAAAAGAATAAAAAAAATATTAAAAAAAGTAAAAGAAAAAAGTAAGAATGGGCCTGCTGTAGTTAGAAAAACTGGGGGAGTGTTGCCAAATTCTTATTAGGCCCAAAGTTGGAGGCCCAGAGTCTGTGCCTGATCCAATGGGATCATCTTCTGAAGGTCTATCATGAGCTTGTGTATGCTGGGCGTTGGATCTAGTGGGAGATGGATCCAACGGACGGATGATGGGGAGCGTTAGGTGGACCCTCAACAGGGTGACATGCTGGATCTGCAAGGAATATTGAAGAAAAAAAATGCAAAAGCAAGACACTTGGGATCGAATCCAGGATGTTTGCTTCAAACCCCTCACTCTTAACCATTTGCGCTGGCTGTTCAATTGTACATATAAATAAAACAACATTATATAATATGAAAACAAAGCTGATGCTGAGTTGTCAAGCACGCGCCAGCAAGTGGGACCTTGGATTTCAAACCAACCAACCAGTATGGAAGTTCCACGCAGGGTCTTCGCCTGAGTCAACGACGCCGGAGCTGCACTCCGGTCGTCTTCTCCGACCCTACAAGAATATAAATGACACAAATACGTGGAATCAAGACACCAGGCTCCGGTTACCCCCCTTATTTCCTAGGTTGCGAATACCATGGTGGTGGTAGCTTGGTCTGAAAGTCCCTGTACAGGGAGATACAATGCTTGCCTGAAACCTGGCCCTAACAATGGTGATTCACGACCCTGACCTTGTTTCTTGCATGAAATACGTTAGAAAATTCACAAATAATCATAATAATATGAATGTGTATTCAAAAGGCACCGATATCAAGAATTAGGGGAGTTTGAAATCCAAGTTCTTACCAAAAGAGGAAGGATCATACTGGGGTGATGCAGCGTGCTTTGGCCTTCGTAAATGGGCTGGTTAACCTCCTAGAATCCTCAGAAAGATGGTGGAATGGCCAGAGATGATTGAAGGAGGTTGGATCGTCCCTTTTAAAAATTACACTTTCTTTTAAATTTTTGAAACCTTGTTCTTGGTTTTGAGGCAGCCTCCTCGTCTGCATTAGGGTTGGGATTATTGTGTTTTTATATTGAATCACCTTAGGTCAACAAAAATGCCAAGAGATTAAAGATATCAATACCTTTCAATTTTTCTTCAAATCTTTCCAATTTTGAATATCCTTCCTCTCATGATTTGGCACGATTTTGCTTGATGCTATACAACATATTTGGATTGTACTTTAATGCAAAATCAAATCAAAATAACTTTTTATTATTTTGTATCATTTACTTGATTTTATTTGATTTTATTAGTGATAAAATCAAAATAAATTAAATAAATAAAACCAATAATGCATGGAAAGGTGTATGGGTCGTGGACCAGACTAGGAGTGTGTTGCAAGAATAAAAAGTTAGGCCCATTTGAGAAAAAAAATGCAATTTTGAGCATTGTTGACTTTGGGCAAATTTCCAAAAATGGCCAACTTTGACAATACATATCTCCTTCAATTTTGACCCTAAAGGGGTGTTCTTTGACTTTTTAGAAAGCTTAGGATGTCCCCTAAGCAACCTCTTTTGTTTCATCTCAATTGGATTTTCCATGTTCATGTAAGGAGTTTTGACCCACAAGGTGTTTTTGTTGACTTTTTGGAATGACCTATAATG
Organism: Vicia faba; assembly: GCA_948472305.1. Lineage (NCBI taxonomy): Eukaryota > Viridiplantae > Streptophyta > Magnoliopsida > Fabales > Fabaceae > Vicia > Vicia faba. The sequence goes on from CATIWC010000560.1 coordinate 50,601, forward strand.
TCTGAATCCATATCTTTTGATGAGTGAATTTCTTGAACTTGAGGGATGAAGATGAGTTGCAGGTAATTGGATTCTCTTAAAAATGAGCCTTGGATGAGAAATTTATGATAAAGTATGAGGAAGTTATGCCTGGTCAAAGTTTGGTTGACTTTTCCTGAGAAACCCTAATTTAGTAACTTTTGAGTTTTGATAAATTAGGAGCATTCCCTGAGGAATCATGGTCAACCCTTGATAAAATGATGGATATCACTTCAAAATGTTGATGTTGACCAAAAATCTTGAAGTTTGACTGTATGTGGGCCACAGTTGACTTTTGACCTAATACAACTAATTTTCAAGCATCTGAGCAAACTTCTTGTGCAAGGCTTGAAACTTGAAATGGAGGGTTTTGAGAACATATTAGGAATATGGAGAGAATATGAGGCCTTTGGAGCTCACCCATCTTAATGAAAATGGAAACTTTAGTTGGAGGTTCATTGCTTTAGGAGAGAGTTTGTCTGGTCAGCTCTTGGGCATCCTTGAGCAAGTTAAGGATCTCAATGATCATGTGTTGAGTAAAATGAGAGGGCAAATTTTGGGGTACAACACATGGCTATTTTGAAAATGTAATAAAATTAAAGAAAGACAATGAGTGAAAAATTTGAATGCAAAAAAGTCCAATGTTTTTCATTAAATGATCATATGGCATATGAAAATGAACAAACCCTTAACAAATGGACCATAGTGCCCCGGGTAAGGCACTTGGCTTAAAGTAATTGTTTCAATAAAATTACTGACAAAGTTATTGAGTTGATAAGAAAAATAGTAAATGGTAATTACTCCTTGTTGAAGGAGATGGTAATGAAATCTTTGGCACGCCAGTTGTTGAGTTCTTCACCGGCAATGGGGTAAATCCAATCATCAAAGTCACAACCATCGTTGGAGTCTTCAAGAGCATCCACTTCATGATTACTGATGCGAATAAGTGGTTTTCCTATTCGAGAACGTCTAACCTTCTTTTGAGCTTTGGTAGTGAAACCCAAACCGAACTTGTCTGCTTTGAAAGGAATGTCAGGGAGTTGTCCCCAAGTGATACAACTTCTGTCTTCAATCACAGCGCGAGCATCTTTGAGGGAAGCCATCCTAGGCACATCTTTGTCAGCTTTTGGAATGTCAGAAGAAATATTGGCGGCGGCTACCATGGGAGGGACCACTTCGAAGGCTTGGCATGGCGTTTCTATGAACTCACCATCCATCTCGACATACTTGAATGAATTCAGGTGGCTAACCATGAATTCTTCTTCACCACAAAACGGTAACAATCTTTCCTTTGACTGGATATTTCAATTTTTGATGCAAAGTGGAAGTCACCGCTCCTGCCCCATGTATCCAGGGGCGTCCAAGTAGGAAAGAACAGGAAGGACGAATGTCTATCACGTAGAAAGTCGAGTTGTAAGTTTTAGAACCAACCTTGATGGGGAGGTCAACCTCTCCATGTACCGTCCTCTTTGATCCATCGAAATCCCTTACCACTATGTCACTTGGCTTTAACACTAAACCTTCGCAATCCAACCGATCTAGGGTACCTTTGGGTAGGACATTCAGAGAGGACCCAATATCCACCAATACATGGGCTAGAGTGGTTCCTTTGCATTCGACAAAGACATGCAAAGCCTTATTATGGTTTCTTCTTACTGGAGTCAGATCATCATCAGAGAACCCCAATATTATTGACAGTCAAACTCGCCACACAATTTTCAAAATGATCGGCTGTAGTCTCTTGAGGAACATGTGCATTCTCCAAAAAATTTATCAACGCTTGAGCATGCGAATTAGAACATAGCAATAAAGATAACATAGAAATCTTTGGGGGGGGGGGGGGGGGGTTCCCCAACTGCTCTACTATCTTATAATCATTCTTCATTATGATCTTTAAAATCTCATCCATCTCTTGGGTTGAGGGTTCCTCAGTAGTAATGTCCTTGGCAGGCGCCTCCATCCTGGAAGGCTCAATCATCTTCTCTTTTCCCCTTGTATTAGTACTAGGTTTACCAATAGTAATGCGAACAGGTGTAGCTATGGTGGTTGGAGGTGAGTGTTAGGAAAGAAGATTCTCGTCGTCCTTGTCACCTTGCTAGATCCAGCAATGTTGGTAACGTCATTAGTCTTGTCTTCATCAATCCAAGAGTCTTATTTAATTCCATGGAAGAATAAGAGATTGGCCCCGATGTGGTAATCATCAGTGGAGCAATCTTTGGTTCATTGGAAATCCTAATAAGACCTTTTGTAGTGATCCTAATAGGTTTGTTAGATATGGCGATGATGGATATTTCTTCATCTTTTTGAGGTATAACTTCATTCAAACCTTTTATGGACGAAGTTCTTTCGAATATAATATCATGGCTATCTATTAGGTGTTGGACACCCATTTTCAGCCATTCACATCCATTAACTTGTTTGGCACATAAATGATAGTCTTCAAGACAATCATGGAAGACCCCAGCTTTCAGCAAATTTTCTTTAACAATGGTCAGTGGAGTAGTCAAATCTTCAACCGAGGAAACAAAAGCAGTATCTTCAATTGCATTGACACCTTTTCCATGATTTGGCATAGGCACAATTATTACATTCAGAGTTGTAGGTGGATAAAACTCAATGGTCTTGTTATCGATGAGGTATTGAATTTTTCTTTTCAAAGCCCAACATTGATCAGTGTCATTTCCGGGGCTATTGGAGTGATAAGCGTATTTGGCATTCAAGTTGTATTTTGGAGATGAAACATTGGGATTTGAAGGGGGATCATGCAATGTCACCAAATTATCCTTCAACAAGTGTTGCGGGGCTTGGGATACTGACATGTTGATCCTTGTAAATTGTCTTCTTAGAATATCAAGTCTTTGGTGGTTGTCTTGTTGTTATTGTGGTCTTTGAGTAGAGGGTGGATTGGAGATCAGAACTGCATTTACAGATTACGATGGTCTTTCTTGACATGGCCCCTTGACCCACATACAACATTAGTTTCCTTTTTTCCAGTAAAGGTCTTCTTCACAATATTTGATGTAGAGGCAAAGGCCATGGGAATTTTTCCACTTTTGATACCGCTCTCGACCCTTTCACCAGTCAAGATTAACTCAGTGAAACCAGTTAATGAGATCCCATTTAACAAGTTGAAAAATGGTCCAGTCAATGTTCCCATGAACATATACACCAACTCCCTATCAGTAAATGGTGGTTTCACCCTACTTGCTAGGTCTCTCCACTTCTGCACATATTATTTGAAACCTTCATTGGAACCCATAGTCATTCCTTGCAAATGAACCCTAGTTGGTGCCAGATCAGCATTATACTGATATTGACGATAAAAAGCAGTGGCCAAATCTTCCCAAGTATGAATGTTAGAACCCTCCAACTGGTAAAACCACTCTAACTGAGTACCAGACAAACTCTCTTGAAAGAAATGCACCCACAACTTCTTATCAGTGGTATGCGGTTGTATTTTGCGGACGTAGGATCTCAAACGCAGCTTTGGGCACGAAACACCGTCGTACTTAGAAAAGATTTGAATCTTGAATTTGTGGGGAATGACTACCCCAGGAACCAAACCTAAATTACCAAAATCTAGGCCAGGCATAACTTGAATTTCCATAGCCTTCAATCTGTCCTCCAGTTGCTTATACTTGTCCTCAGTGGGTGGATACTACTCGTCAAAGTAGTCCTCATCCTCAGAGTTTGGATTGTTTCCACCCCCTATATGGGTACTCCTTGCATATTTGTCTTGGTTCTCATCCTCCTCGAATGACTCTTCTACCACTTGCACTTGACGGACGGGGCCCTTGAACCTTTCCCCATGTTGATCAAAGCCTTCTTCTTGAAATTGAGAGTTTTTTGTCTGCAAGTCTTTCACAGTCTGCTCAATATCCATCTTACTGAAATAAACAGTAGAAATATGAGGAAACTTGTGTCAAAAAACCTGCTTATGTTATGATGCATGTGATACGAATACAAACGTTTTCAAGGACCTTTAAGATTTAAATTTGTTTAAACAAAGAAGGAACAAACATCAATTGTATTAATAAGTTCAAACAATTACAAAAAGGCCTCTTGGGCTTACCATGGAAGAAACAAAAATAATACAAAATCAACTCCTAAAACAAAAAGGACTCAAGCTTCCCACGAGTGCATCCTCTTCGGTGCAATGTAGGCGTTCAAACTTCGCTCTTCATGAAGTTGTCTCGTGAGTTCCAAAACCTTCTTCTCGCTTGCGTAGAATTGGGTTTTAAAGGTCTCTCTCTCTCTCTTTTTAGTTTAATCCACGATCTTTGCAACTCCTCGAGAGTAGTACGCATGTTAGGATGAAGAATGTTGTAGGGAACATCTCCTTCGGCAATAGGCTCCATGAAGATAGGTAGGATGGCCTCATATGGAATCATGAGGTTTTGAGCGTGATCTCGCACCCACTTGAGATAAGGCTCCAAAGGAATGGAGTTCTTATGCCCCAAAGTTTTTCTATCAACTTTGTTCACCATGCCCCAAGCTCGTACAAATCTTTGACGGTAACCTTGGACATTATTCTCATAGTCGAACACAATACCTTGGACAAGCCCATCATGAGAACCATCCCTATGAGCATACGCAAACTATAATAGAGCCAAGAAAGGATTATAAGTAATACCTTCCCTAATGCCAAGGAGAGTGACATTAGGGAATTCCCTACAGCGATCAATAATGGTAACGTCCTCCAAAGATCGAGAACACCAATGAATATCTAAATGCGAAAGTGACATCATCCTACTAGACCATCTCATGCCTTGCTCATTCTTAAAAATAGATCGAGGAAGGTGAGAAATAAACCACCTAGCCAACAAAGGAGTGAAACACATAATAATCCCTCTTCTCTTCATGGTGCGAGTGTGAAGAGAGTGCAAAACGTCTCTGAGTAAGGTAGGCACCAGGTTACGAGATAGAAAAACTTTGACTGTATTCAAATCTATGAGTTGGTCTGGGTTAGGAAACAACACCATCCCATAGATTAGAAGAGCCAAAAACCTCTTCAAAATCTTACAAATCCATAGCCTCCCAAAACAATTGGACCTTCTCAAACAGAAACTTGGCTAGAAAACCCTTAACACCACTTCTTGTCTCCCAATTTGCCATAAAGTCAGACCGTTCAAAATGTAAAGCTCGAGCAATCTCCTCAGGTCTCAGGTCTTTCTCAATATCGGTGAAGGGTATTTAATCAAGAATTGACACCCCCAAGAGTTGATAAAATTCTTCTATGGTAGGCACTAGATGGTAATCAGGAAATGTGAAACAATGGTGTTTAAGATCAAAGAATTGAAAAAGCACATGTACCATGTCCTCTTTAAAGTTTGAGGTAACCAAGTTAATGAGACGAACCTAGTTCTTGGTGAACGGAGAATCATTGGGAACCCTTGTCACTAACTCCTTAAGTTGAGGAGACTCTTTCACAAGGTTTATTCGGATGGTATTTCTTTGTATGGAAGCCATGTCCTACAAAACAACACAAAGATAAATCCCAAAGTCCTTGAAATGGTTAGTGCAAAATGCATGGTATGATGTCATGATGTTATGTACAAGTAAACATATACACATAAAGCAAACAAGTCCTTAGGTTTAGGCTTGCATGAAGTTCATAGGTAAGTACCCTCTTGAAGTTTAGTTGGTTCGACCTGTACATAAAAGTAATTGGGTTCTAGGGGATCTCAATATCATTGATCTTTCTTCATTGGGCATTGTTTCAGTGCAAGTCTCTGTTTTGGCGACTGAAATATCCCAAAAGTCCAATCTTAATGAACGTAGTATCGAGTATCAACCAACTTCGGACTACACCAAAGCCGGCTATCTCACTACTTCCTAATGGCCAAGTTGTTCAATTAAAGGTTCTAAGGTCAGTTAGTGCTTTATGACACCATACAACAGCCCCGTATTCTCCTTAGTTCGCCATAAGGGATATCGGTACCCACAAATGTGTCACACTAACATAGCTATTGCTTCAACCATATCAGTCTACACCGTACAGTCTCCACAATTTTTACTACTTACCTAATAATGTTCCCAGATCCGGGTAGAGGATCAATAAAAACCCAAACAAGGACCAAAAATGTAAAGAAAACAAATCAATCAATGAAAGCATTTAAATGTGATCTAGTATTTGTAAAAGAAAGCTTCTCAAATGCACTTTTGTTTTGATGAAGACAAACCATGATTGACAAAGAAGGCAAAGATTTTTGATCCAGCTAAAAGCATTGGATAAAGTCTTCAGTTAAAGCACTTAGCAAAATTTTAAGGTATAATGAAAATACTTACTTTGAACTTAATACATAGATGCTCAATGGTCAAAAGAAATATTTTATATTGTCCAAATATTTACTCAAGTTTTTATAAAGCTAAAAATCATTTTTTACTTGAGTGCAATCGATTTGCATATTAGTGCAATCGATTGCATGCTTCAATTTTTCAAATCTTTTGCTACTGTCTCTAAGTGTAATCGATTTGCATGTTTATGCAATCGATTACACTCAATCAATTTTTTCTACTGACTTCACATGCAATTGATTTACACTCTTGTGCAACCGATTGCACACTCAAAATATTTGAAATTCTAGCTGTTGAAACCCCGTGCAATCGATTTACACAAAGGGTGCAATCGATTGCATTCTGCACGATTTTGAAAAACAGCAGCTTTTCACATGCCTGTTCATAACACCATTTCATGGAAACCTTTCACTCAATCTTGGCAATTGTTCATGATTCATCTCTAGAACTTTATAGTGTTTCAAAAAAGTGCTATGAACATATAAATACTCATTTTCAAAATCATTTCAACACCTCTTCCAATTATGTTTTCTGAATTTTCAAAAAACAAACTCAAGTTGTTTTACATTTTCATACACAAGTTTTCTGCACACTTTCACATATTGTTAACTAGAAAACTTTGAGCATTATATATCTTGAGTCATTGTATACTATTATCATTGGAAGATAAGATCAATTCATTGACTAAATCACTCAAAGTGATCATTGCTACTCAAACTCACTCAAATCAAATATTGCTATATACTTGCTTATTTTTCAGGATTGTTGGAAATAAGTTTAAGTGGTTTTATAAATCTTGTTTTTCCAGGATTGTTGGATACAAGTGAAGTCACTTTGAGAGGATTGTTCTCATTGTTGACATAGTGAAAATCCAAGAGGATTGTTCTTGGTTTTGGGTAGTTCTTATTTAAGGTTGCCACAATAAGGAAATCTCTTTCATGTTGAAAGGGGACTGGAGTACTCTCGGACTGTGAGGGGAATCAGGATATATCGCTTGTGTCTCTTTATTTTTCTGCACTTTACTCTTTCATAAACTCACAATAAACTAGAAAAATAATATCCATCATCACTAAAACCAGAATTTTTTAAAGTACCTAATTCACCCCCCCTCCTAGGCGCACTTCGTACTTACAGTATTTAAGGTAACCCCACTTTTAAGTAGTCCCTAACAGAATCGCCAGTTCTGTAATACGGTAGGAGAATTGACTTTTGTTTTGCATTTTATTGCAACTGTTGCAAATATAAAGAGTGGCCACTGACTTATTTTATCCAATAAAGGAAAGGGTGAAAAGAACAGGAAATACCTTTTGAGAATTTTCTTGAGTTCGAGGGGCAGGTTATGAAAAGAGAAAATTTTAGCACCCTTTACATCCGTAGTTATCTACGGGCTCTTAGTTACTAGCTCACTTTGAAATGCTTTGTTTGAAATGTGTTTGTGATTGTTTTGAAAGTATTTTTGAAAGTGTGTTTGTTTAGGCGAACTTTGTAATGATTCTCGTCTCTATAAGAATGTATACAAAGTGTTGACTTTTGAAAATATTTCATTTTTTGAAAGTGTTGGTGTGTTTGAAAGATGTTGTTTTGAAAATGATTGTGAGCAAGCAACTATGAACGTTCTACCTACTCAAAAAGTCTTAGTTCTTTTCCTCCTTCTTTAGATATTGCTATCTTATCATTGATTGATAAGAAGCCCCATCATTGGATGTGAAAGGACGGGCTTGGGTCGTCGTATATTCATAGAAGGAAACCTATGAGACACTTTAGCAATTGTCGTAAGGGACTAAGATCATTTTACCAAAGGCAACGTCGAAGGGTCATCAAGGGACTACAAACTTTTTTATTGAGGGTCTTTTCTAAAGTGTCCCACATTTGAGGGACATGACTATTTATTCGTAGGCAACAAGTGAGATTACCCAAGAAGTGCGCGTGTGAAAAGTGTTTGCTTTTCATGCTTTTTTGTCTTTGAATTATGGCTTTCTATTTGTTGATTTTATGTCTTAACATACAAACCCTAATTACTAGCATTTTATATTGAAAGGTATAAATTGTAAAATTCTATGCTATTACATCATTTGGGGATGGGGGTACAAATTTACAAATGGGGAGGTAAAAGCAAATAAAACCTAATTTTACTATTACAACCATATTGAATGAATAAATAATGTACAAGAATATAAAGATAAATAAGAAAAGTAAGAAAAAAATTAAAAAAAAACTTTTATGCATTGACACATGCACTTATGCATTGATACGAAACTTTTATGCATTGATACGAAAACTTTTATGCATTGACGCATGCACTTATGCATCAATACATATCATTTCTTGCCCCTGGAAGTCAAAACCAACTCAGTATGAGTCGACACATAATGGTTTGCATCGACTCATTTCTGTTTTGCATTGACTCATTCGTGTTTTGTATCGACTCATAATCTGTTTTGTACCTAATATGTGTCAACTCATAGATATATACATTGACTCATACTGCTGTTTTTTACTTCTAAAATTATTCTGTCACACATATAAGTTAGTTCTCAACACATGGTTAATGAAAATGAAAAGTAAGCATATAGTTAGCTTCAGGGCTATGATATCTACATTTTATCTTCACAAATGAACCACTAATGATGCTTGTATGAAGAGCTCAAAGTCAAGAAAACTTACCTTGAAACTGATATTTGTGTTTTTGAGTTTGAGTTGCTGTATTATCTTGGAGAAGTCAAGTTGGAGGTGACTGTTTTTGAGTTTAGAAAATAGTGATGTTACAGAAGTTGTTCTTGTATTTGAACAACTCCTATATGATGTATGTGAAGTGTTTGGATAGTTTGTTTAGGGGAAAACTTGCAAGGTTGTATAGTCGGTTGAGGGTTTTTCTGTTCTCAGTTTTTGTTTTGTGAATGAAAATAAAGTTGAAGATGAGCAGAGTTTACAAAGAATTTTGTTAGGTTTTCCAAATCCTCTTTTTTCTCTTTCTCCCCCCCTTTTTTTTCTTTATTATTGTGAAACAACTTATTTATAGATGAAATTGGCTTAAATTTGGGAGGGAAATAGATAAGTTTTTGAACTATTTGGGTGCACTGTTTCATTGCTTTTTAGATGCTGCTCTTACTTGCTAAGTTTTTGCAAATATGGGACTGATATAGTGCAGATTTTGCATGGCATCATTACAGGTTTTGGAGCAGGTTTTGACAGTTTCTTGGCATTACTATGCAGGTTTTGGACAGAGGGATATGTAGCATGATGCAGGTATAGTTTTGTAGAAAGATTTATGCAGCTTGCAACAAAGATAAGGCATATTTGTGGACAACATAGTGGCAAAGTTTGAAAATTGAAACAAAGGGAAAAGTTCAAACAAGACAAAGCTTAGGATTTGTAACTTGCAATTTTTAACTTAAAAATGCAGCCTTGTTGTTTACTTGAAAACTTGTAACAACTTGAATTATCTTGAATTATGGTTAAAAGATGTCATGAAGTAATGAAATTAACATGTATAAAAAACATTTAGAAAAATCTCTAAATCTTGAAAAGTTTGAATTTTCAAAATGACTTTTGACCTTCTTGATTTATTGATGATCAAATTTCATATTTTTGAATCTCTTGATGAAATGTGATCTTTGAAACTAAAATTTGATCAAAAAGTCAAAGTTTGACTTTTCAGTGTATAGTTGACTTTTTTCATCAGTTGACCAAATTTCATCTATCAATCAACTGATCTCGGAAGGTGAATTGAAATATGAAATTAGGTCAAAATGATGTACTTGAATCCTTAAGATAATATTTCAAACCAATAAGTCATCTACTAGGTCAAAGTCAAAGATTGGTTATTCTCAATCAAAACCCTAATTTTGACCATTTTGCCCTTTTGATGATTTGAACAATTTTCTTGGAGAATTATGATCCAATCTTGATCAAATAATACATATGACTTCAAAATGTTGATATTGGTCCAAAATCTTGAAGTTTGACTGTAGGTTGACCACAATTGACTTTTTTCCAATACAACTGATTTTAGGCCATCTGATCAATTGATTGGGCAATTTTATGATCCAAGACTTGAAACATGACAGGAGAAATCTTGGGGGTTCACAATGATCCATGAAATTCATTTGAAATATTAGAAGTCCAACTGTCTTTGTGCAAACTCAAACCCTAATTTGAGGCATCAGTGTTGAGGAGATGGCTTAACCTAGTTGATACTTGTGCAAGCTTGAATCATTGAAGATCTTTGTGAGAAATATCTTGAGAAAAGGGAGGAAATTTTTTGGGATACAACAGCTGCCCCTGTTCAATCTTCTTAAACCTGAAGAGTTAGATTGTCGGGTCCTCCATTCGTGACTTGAAGGTGGAATATGATTGAACACTAGAGTGCCTAAAAATTTGCATTTGATGATATGTTAGTTGATTGCGTTGGGAATGGGTTTAAAGATGGCATTTGGAGAAGTGATAAATAATTCTTCGGAGATGGGCTTACAGATGCCATCCAGAGTGATTGTTGGTAGAAATTGGAAGAAGTATCAGAATAAATCGTTGGTTGATTTATACTGAAACAGTAGATTTCTTTTGCTTGTTTTTAACTGGAAGAGATAAATTTAACCAGAAGAGGTATGTTATTTTGCGGCATCACTGGGGATATAATCTTAACCAGAAGAGGTCTGTTGATTTCCTGTCATTAACTGGTAGAGATGAATCTAACCAAAAGAGGTCTATTGAATACCTGACATTGACTGGAAGAAATAATTCTTACCATAAGAGTTTTGTCTGTTTTCCTATCATTAACTGGAAGAAGTAAATCCAACCAGAAGAGGTATTCGTCTACCTGTCTTTAATCTGGAAGAAATAAATCTAACCAGAAGAGGTCTTTATTCGCCTATCTTTAATCTGGAAGAAATAAATCTAACCAGAAGAGGTCTTTGTAAGTGTTTGCTTGTTGGCATTATTTTTTGGTAAAACCAGATTTGCGAATGTCATGACTGATGTCATAACATTCTGGGATAAAGACAAATTCTATAGAAGGAATGTTTTACAGGAACAACTCAGTATGAGTGAATATCATGATGATTAAGCTATGATCATATATATTGAATTCTACCAAAATCAGTGAGCAGGATACATGATGTCATAACCCATGTTAAGACATCCGGTACTGATCAAGTTGTTGTGCAGATTTATTGTTCCTGAGATTTTTCAGGAATCTGGTGTGCTGCTCTGAGTTGAAGTTTGTTTACTAGATCAGATGCTCACGTGGATATTAGGTTAACCTTGCTTAACCCTAATCTGTTATGATGAAATCCCAAGACCAAGTCTTTAGGTTAACTTTGGTTAACCCTAACTATTTTTATGGAAGCCCAAAATGAAGAATAGACTGCATATATATTTCTCACGAATTCTAATGGTGGGCAGCGCTTATATAGAAGATCAATAAGGCATTTTTGTAGTAGTACTAGTTTTAGTAATTACTGTGAGCCAAACAATTATCACTTGATAAGTGACTTGGAGTAGGTTTTGGGTGTAAGGGTTGTTTATCACTCAAAGCTTTGAAGCACGAGTGTTGTGTCTCTTGATTAAAGCTTTGAAGAAAAATCAAGCGTGTGTATTGAAGAATGTCTTCATAATCTTATTAATCAGTAGATTAGTATCACTGCTGTGATTGAGGGTGAGTGAGTAGGAACTCAGGTTTAAGTAGGACATAGATTGAAGTTGCATTGGGTAGGTCTTAAGTGAAGGAGATAAACTGGTTGGTTTATTCCTAAATTAATACCTCTTATAGTGAATTTCCTCCCTGGCTTGGTAGCCCCCAGATGTAGGTATCGTTATACACCGAACTGGGTTAACAATTGATTGTGTTCTTTACTGTCTTTTAAATTACTGTTTGGTCTGTGTACAATTTGTTAGATACGGTGTCATAACATTAACTGTGACATTAAGTATTTGTTGCCAGAATTTCAATTGGCATCAGAGCAGACACCCTGCCTGTCTTTCTGGGTGAGATCTAGGGATATTATTTTCTGGCGCTATGGACAAGGAAGGAGGATTTGGGAACAGACCACCTATTCTTGATGGATAAAACTATGACTACTGGAAACCTCGTATGATTTCCTTCTTGAAGTCACTGGACAATAAAGCTTGGAGAGCTGCTGACAAAGGATGGAACCATCCCACCATAACTGGGAAAGATGGGACGACTAGTCTGAAACCTGAGGAAGAATGGAGCAAAGAAGAAGAAGAGTTAGCCCTGGGTAACTCTAAAGCATTAAATGCCTTGTTCAATGGAATTGATAGAAACAAATTCAAACTAGTACATCAATGTGAATTGGCCAAGGATGTTTGGGACACTCTCAAAACCACCCATGAGGGTACATCCAAAGTAAAAATGTCAAGACTTCATATGCTCACTACCAAATTTGAGAATCTAAGGATGAAGGAAGATGAGACCATTCATGAGTTTCACATGAACATCTTGGAAATTTCCAACACCTCAGGAGCATTGGGAGAAAAGATGTCAGAAGAAAAGCTGGTGAGAAAGATTCTCAGATCCTTGCTAAAAGGTTTGCAATGAAAGTGACTGCTATAGAGGAAGCTCAGGATATCTGCAACTTGAAGGTTGATGAACTCATTGGGTCACTTCAGGCATTTGAGATAGGGATCAGTGACAATGTGGATAAGAAAAACAAGAGCATATCCCTTGTATCCAATACTGAAGATGAAAGCAAGGAGAGTGATGAAGAGAATATATCAAAAGCTATAGCTATGCTTGGAAGGCAGTTCAACAAACTCATCAAGAGAATGGACCCAAAGTCAAGGTCAAATGTCAAGAACATTTCCTCTGACATTAGCAGATCCTATGACTCTAGTAGAAGAACTAAGTCTGAAGAAAAGGGAAATCAAAGTAGAGGAATCCAATGCCATGGATGTGAAGGATATGGGCACATTCGATCTGAATGTCCTACCTTTCTAAAGAAACAAAAGAAAGGAATGTTTGTTACTTGGTCTGATGGTGACTCAGAAAGTGACTCTGAAGAAGAATCTGCTAAACTAGTTACTGCACTATCTGGTGTTTGTAACTCTGATAATGATTCTAGTGATGAGGAAGTGACATTTGAAGAACTTGCTGACACCTACAAGAAGCTATGTATCAGAAGTGCTGAAGTCTGTCAGCAAAATGAGAAACAGAAAAAGCTCATAGTGAAGTTGGAGGCTGAGAAGAAGGCAGACACTGCTACTATAAGCCATCTCAAAGGTGAAGTTCTAATGTTGAACTCCAAACTTCATCAGATGACTAAGTCTGTCAAGATGTTAACAACTGGAACTAACAAGTTGGAAGAAATCCTTCAGGTTGGACAAAATGCAGGAGACATGTCTGGTCTAGGATTTGTGGCTGCAAAGAAATCTGCTGTAGACAAGAAGAAGACCAGGCCTGATAAACAAATGTCAAAGCAGATGTCACAACATAAGACTCAACATCAAGAACCAAGAAATATGAAGAAAAAGTATAAAAGATGGAGATGTCATTATTGTGGGAGGTTTGGTCACATAAAGTCATTCTGCTTCAGATTATATGGATATCCTAATTAGACCCCATATGTCAAACCTAAGACTAACAAGGAACCATATACTCAACAGTGGAAGAAAAAGACTGCAGTCCTGATAGCTCACACCTCCCTTAGAGTTTCTGCTAAGGAAGACTGGTACTTTGACAATGGATGCTCTAAACACATGACTGGAATCAAGAATTTGCTGAATGATGTCAAACCTCATACTACTAGTTATGTCACTTTTGGAGATGTTGCTATATGAGAAATAAAAGGAGTTGGAAACTTGGACTGCCCTGGAGTTCCAAACCTAAATGAAGTGTTGCTGGTAAATAGTTTGACTGCTAATCTCATAAGTATCAGTCAATTATGTGATCTAGGATTCAAGGTCAACTTCACCAAGTCTGAATGTCTTGTAACTAATGAAAAACAAGAAGTTGTAATGAGAGGAGCCAGATCAAAAGACAACTGTTACTTATGGGAGTCTGAGAACACTAACTACTCTTATGTGTGCTCTATAGCGAAAGAAGAAAAGGAAGTGAAACTGTGGCACCAAACACTTGGTCATTTACATCTTAGAGGGATGAAAAAGATCATATCCATGGAGGCTGTCAGAGGGATTCCAAGGCTTCAGATTGATGAAGGGAGAGTCTGTGGTGAATGTCAGGTTGGAAAGCAAACTAGAATGTCACATCCAAAGACAAGACATCTGACCACCTCTAAGGTGCTAGAACTTCTACATAAGGATCTGATGGGTCCCATGCAGGTGGAAAGTCTTGGTGGAAAGAGACATGCCTATGTTGTTGTGGATGATTTTTCCAGATTCACCTGGATAAACTTCATTAGGGAAAAATCTGATGTATTTGATGTATTTAAGGAATTGTGCAAAAGAATTCAGAGAGAAAAAGAATGATGCATTGTCAGAATCAGAAGTGATCATGGCAAGGAATTTGAAAATAGTAAGTTTGATGAGTTCTGTTCCTTAGAAGGAATCAATCATGAGTTCTCTTCACCTATAACTCCTCAACAAAATGGAGTTGTGGAAAGGAAAAACAGGACTATACAGGAATCTGCAAGAGCAATGATACATGCCAAGAAGCTTCCTATTCATTTTTGGGCTGAAGCTATGAATACAACATGTTATGTCCACAACAGGGTCACCTTGAGAAAGGGAACATCATCCACTCTTTATGAACTATGGAAAGGAAGAAATCCTACAGTGAAGTACTTCCATGTCTTTGGGAGCAAATTCTATATTCTGACAGATCGTGAACAAAGGAGAAAGATGGACCCTAAAAGTGATGAAGGAATATTCCTAGGATACTCTACCAACAACAGAGCATATAGGGTGTTCAATTCCAGGACCGAAGTTATGATGGAGTCTATAAATGTCATAGTCGATGATCACCACGAGGAAACAAATGTCCCATATGATGTTGATACATTCTTTGAGACTTCAACACAAGTGTCTAAAAAGGATGATGTGCCTAATCCTACTCCATCAGAGTCTGAATCAAAGGAAGCTAACAAAGATCCTTCCATCAGAATTCAGAAAGATCATCCTAAGGAACTCATCAAGGAGATCCTAACAGTGGAGTCACTACAAGATCTAGAAAAATCATCACAAACTCTTGTTTTGTGTCTAAGATTGAACCAAAAAATGTTAAAGAGGCTTTGACTGATGAATTCTGGATTGGAGCAATGCAAGATGAATTGAACTAGTTCAAGCAACATGAAGTATGAGAGTTAGTTCCTAGACCAGAAGGAACAAACATCATTGGCACAAAGTGGATCTACAAGAACAAGTCAGATGCTGAAGGAGTTGTCACCAGGAATAAGGCAAGGCTTGTTGCTCAAGGATACACTCAAGTTGAAGGGGTTGATTTTGATGAGACTTTTGCTCCTGTAGCAAGACTGGAATCACTCAGACTTCTCTTGGGAGTTGCTTGTCTCCTTAAGTTCAAGCTGTGTCAGATGGATGTAAAGAGTGCCTTCCTAAATGGGTACTTGAATGAGGAAGTGTATGTGGAACAGCCTAAAGGATTTATGGATCCAAACTGTCCTGATCATGTCTACAAATTGAGGAAAGCATTATATGGTCTGAAACAAGCTCCTAGAGCTTGGTATGAAAGGTTGACAAAGTTCCTCACTGACAAAGGATACAGGAAATGAGGTTTGGATAAAACTCTTTTTGTCAAGGATGAAGGAGGAAAGATAATGGTAGCTCAAATTTATGTTGATGACATAGTATTTGGAGGAATGTCAGATAAAATGGTTAAACATTTTGCTAACCAGATGCAAGCTGAATTTGAAATGAGCCTCATGGGAGAATTGACCTACTTTCTTGGACTATAAGTCACACAGATGGAAGACTCAATTTTTCTATCTCAAAGCAAGTATGCAAAGAATATTGTCAAGAAGTTTGGGATGGAGAATGCCATCATAAAAGGACTCCTGCACCTACTCATTTAAAGTTGTCCAAAGACACAAGTGGGGCAAATATGGATCAAAGCTTGTAGAGAAGCATGATAGGAAGTCTGCTATACTTAACAGCCAGCAGACCTGACATTGCCTTTGCAGTCTGAGTATGTGCAAGATACCAGGATGAACCCAAAGTAAGTCACATCAACCAGGTGAAAAGAATTCTGAAGTATGTGAGTGGAACTTACAATTATGGCATGCTGTACTCTCATGGATGTGAACCAATTCTATCTGGTTATTGTGATGCTGATTGGGCTGGTAGTGCTGATGATAGAAAGAGCACCTATGAAGGATGCTTCTTTTTGGGAAATAATCTTGTTTCTTGGTTCAGCAAGAAACAAAACTGTGTGTCTCTATCTACTGCTGAAGTTGAATACATAGCAGCTGGTAGCAGCTGTTCTCAAATGATCTGGATGAAACATATGCTGACTGAGTATAATGTCACACAAGATGTGATGACATTGTACTGTGACAATTTGAGTACTATTAACATATCCAAGAATCCTATACAACACAACAGGACTAAGAATATTGACATTAGACATCACTTCATCAGAGATCTTGTGGAGGAGAAGGTGATTAAGCTGGAACATGTTTCCACTGAACTACAACTGGCTGATATTTTTACCAAGGCACTTGATGCTAGTCAGTTTGAGAATTTAAGAAGCGAGCTGGGTATTTGCCAATATGAAGAGATGTAGCAATTAATTTTGCTTAATACAAGGTTTGATAGAGATATTTTAATCAAGTTTTCCAACTGCTATGAGATTCTTGTAAAAAAATTCATAGTAAATTTGTCTGGTGGATGTGCTGATGGAAAGTCAACTGATTTTAAGAGTGTTTATGTGAGAGGAAGGAAGGTTTGTCAAACCATCACTGCCAAGCAAGTCAAGCACTTGCCCTTGAAAAGGAATCTAACTGCAAGCAAGCTGAGTGTGAAGTTTGCCATACTGCACAAAATTGGTGCAGCTAACTGGGTTCCCACCAACCATAAGTCCACCATCTCCACTGGTTTGGGAAGATTTACCTATGCTGTTGGAGCCAGAACAAAATTTGATTATGACAACTACATCTTTAATCAAACAATGAAACATGCTGAGAGCTGGGCTATTAAAGGCCCTATTGCTTTTCCCTCTCTCCTGTGTGGTATAATCATTGATCAGTATCCTGATATTCTGGTTGAAAAGGACTCTGTATGCAAAAGAGCCCCTGCACTTAGTTTTCACTATAAGCTGTTTCAGGGAACACATGTCCCTGACATTGTTATGACATCTACTGAGACATCAAATGTCAAAGCTCATTCTAAAAAGGCTGATGTTATAGCTGTTCTAAAAGAAACCTGCAGAGAGCTTGATGCAAGAAAAAGGACTCTTGAAGAGCTGATTACTAGTCTGGAACAGGAGGAGAATGAAGAACAAATGAGGGAAAAGGATGCTGATGAAGAACATCATGATGGTTCTGCAAGAAGCTCACCAAAAGATGCTGCTGAAAATAGTGCTTCCTCAGGGGATGACAGTACCTGAAGGTCTGTGTTTGCTGAGTTGTAAAGATTGATGCTGGAACTTGTTGCTGCTACCTTCTCTCTGTTTAAGTGTATTTTGGATTTCTTTTTGATGACTGTATAACTTGAAGTAATAGATCCTTTGGCCTCTTTATGGCTAAAAAGGGGGAGAAGTAATTGTGGTAATTTTGGTAGAATTAGATATTGGGAGTTAGATTAGCTGTTATTAAAAATTCTGCTGCATGTTGCTTCTGCTTTCTAGTCTCTGATTGTTTAGGGGTTTTAGCCAAAAATTTGCCAAAGGGGGAGTTTGTAAGTGTTTTCTTGTTGGCATTATTTTTTGGTAAAACCAGATTTGCGAATGTCATGACTGATGTCATAACATTATGGGATAAAGACAAATTCTGCAGAAGGAATGTTCTACAGGAACAACTCAGTATGAGTGAATATCATGATGATTAAGCTATGATCATATGTACTGAATTCTACTAAAATCAGTGAGCAGGATACATGATGTCATAACCAATGTCATAACCCATGTTAAGACATCCGGTACTGATCAAGTTATTGTGCAGATTTATTGTTCCTGAGATTTTTCAGGAATCTGGTGTGCTGCTCTCAGTTGAAGTTTGTTGACTAGATCATATGCTCACGTGGATATTAGGTTAACCTTGATTAACCCTAATCTGTTATGATGAAAGCCCAAGACCAAGTCTTTAGGTTAACTTTTGTTAACCCTAGCTATTTTTATGGAAGCCCAAAATGAAGAATACACTGCATATATATTTCTCACGAATTCTAATGGTGGGCAGCGCTTATATAGAAGATCAATAAGGAATTTTTGTAGTAGTACTAGTTTTAGTAATTACTGTGAGCCAAGCAATTATCACTTGATAAGTGACTTAGAGTAGGTTTTGGGTTTAAGGGTTGTTTATCACTCAAAGCTTTGAAGCACGAGTGTTGTGTCTCTTGATTAAAGCTTTGAAGCAAAATCAAGCGTGTGTATTGAAGAATGTCTTCATAATCTTATTAATCAGTAGATTAGTATCACTGCTGTGATTGAGGGGGAGTGAGTAGGAACTCAGGTTTAAGTAGGACTTAGATTGAAGTTGCATTGGGTAGGTCTTGAGTGAAGGAGATAAACTGGTTGGTTTATTCCTAAATTAATACCTCTTATAGTGAATTTCCTCCTTGGCTTGGTAGCCCCCATATGTAGGTATCATTATACACCGAACTGGGTTAACAATTGATTGTGTTCTTTACTGTCTTTTAAATTACTGTTTGGTATGTGTACAATTTGTTAGATACGATGTCATAACATTCACTGTGACATTAAGTATCTGTTGCTAGAATTTCAGTCTTCGTTCACCTGTCTTTAATCTGGAAGAAATAAATCTAACCATAAGAGGTCTTGTTGATTGACTTTCCCTGCAAGGAAGAGGATTAGTGCATGCATATGTATGAATGGCGTGATGATGTTCTCAAAATAAATGAGACTATGCTATATGTATTTGTCATGTATGTGCTATGATGTATGAATGTGAAATGTTTATTGAAGTGTATCCTTGTCTAGGAAAATAAATCTTTGACAGAATGCTGGGGAGTATTGGGAAGCTGAATCCCAGAATATCGCTGGAGATAAAGAGTATGTGTATCTTTAACTTTGTTAAGAATGCTTCCGTTGGGAATTCCTGTTTGCTATTTGAGGGAACTCTGCGGGGAATGTTAATTTCTGCTTAGGAAATAGAGTTCATGGACATGGGTTATCCATTACTGTACTGGGGAATCATAACTTGACTGGGGATAAAAGAGATGGTTAAACTTTCGTCTTGGAGAGGATTGTTGACTATTATCTGGTCGAAATCCAGGCTTTGCAACAACTTTATGGGAGGATGAAGCTAACTGTTATCTGGTAGGTTTCAAGGCTTCTTAGAAACTTACTGGAGAGGATGATGTTAATTGTTATCTGGTCGGTTTCCACAGTTCACATTAACTTACTGGGGAGGATGAAGTTAACTGTTATTTGGTTGGTTTCCAGGCTTCGCAGCAACTTACTGAAGTTAACTGTTATTTGGTCGGATTCCAGGCTTCGTAGCAACTTTCTAAGGTTAACTGTTATCTAGTTGGATTCCAGGCTTCGCAGCAACTTTCTGAGGCAAATGAAGTTAATTGTTATCTGGCCGGATTCCAGGTTTCGTAACATTTTATTGAAGTTAACTATTATCTGGCCGGATTCAAGGCTTCACAACAACTTTCTGGGGTTGATGAAGTTAATTGTTATCTGGTCGGATTCCAGGCTTTGCAACAACTTACTGAATTTAACTGTGTTATCTGGTCGAATTCCAGGTTTCGCAAAAACTTTCTGGGGTTCATGAAGTTGACTATTATCTGGTCGGATTCCAGGCATCACAACAACTTCTTGAAGTTAGTATCAACTCCATTGGGGACAAAGGGGTTTTGTCTGTTGATTTGTAATGGTATGAGAAAGGAACTTGAGTTGGGGAATTCGTAGCTTATTGGGGAAATAAACCCTGTTGAGAAGGATATTTTGGTGTCCTTTTTGGAGAGATGACTTCTTTTGGGGAAGAGCTCCACAAAGTTTCTTTTTTCAGTTAAGGCCAACTTAGCTGGGGGAGATGATTGTCAGGAGATTGGAACTCCGGATGAATACTATATGTTCCAATATGAGGGAATAATTTTGTTGAAGTAACTCTGGGGATATCTTGAATCTTTAATAAAATGTTTATTATTGTTTGTAAACATACATTTGTTAACAGTTAATCATGTTCATATGCACATGTTCATTCAGAAAAGAAAACAAAAAGTTTGCACTTCGAAGTATATTTGTATTGATGTTTTTGATATAAACAGGCGTTTTTGTACAAGGAGACAAAAATCATAGTAAGAGGAAATCATCGAAAGAATAAAAGGAATACAGAGTGAAAACAAAATAATAGCCATGGGGAAGTAATCTCATTGGATTCCAACTCCGCCATTATCCCTATGTCTTCGAACATCATCCCTTACCGTCGAAAGAAGCCGGTTGGATTGATCTTATACCATTGAACTTGGACCTTGGTGTTGTACCCCAAAATTTGCCCTCTCACTTATCAAGGATTTCCTCACAAGATCTCTTGGACTCAAGACTGTATTAGGGTTTGACCAGCTCAAGACACCTCCTCATGCACTGATGACCAAAATTAGGGTTTGAGTTTGTACAAGTATTTTTGGACTATCAATGCTTCATATGACTTACAAAGACAATTATGGACCCCCAAGATTATTCATGTCAAGTTTCAAGTCTTGAATCACATTTTTTATCAGTCAATTGGACAGTTGACCTAAAAATCAGTTGTATTGGGGAAAAAGTCAACCATGGCCAATTTACAGTCAAAATTCATAATTTTTGATCCACATCAACATCTTAGACTCATATGTATCATTTTATCAAGTTTGGACCATAATTCCTCAAGAAATTTGATCAAATCATCAAAAGGGCAAAATGGTCAAAATTAGGGTTTTGACTGAGAAAGGGCAATTTCTGATTTTTGACCTAGCAAATGATCAATTGGTTTGAAGCATGATTTCAAGAGTTCAATTGAATCAGCTTGACCCAATAACATGATTCAAAACATTAAAAATCCATTGGATTGACGGATGAATTTTTCAGTCAACTGATCAAAAGTCAATTGTACACTGAAAAGTCAAACTTTGACTTTTGGTCAAAATCAAGTGCCAAGGATCACAATTCATCAAAACATGTCAAAATGTGAAACTTGTTCATCAAGAAATCAAGGATTTAAGATTTTGTTTTGAAAAGTTGAAATTTCCTAACTTGGAAATTTTTCTAAGTATAGAAAATTTCTTATTTTTTCTCAACTTTGAGCCAAATTTTCACCATGATGCAAGATGATTCAAAGAAAATTTCCAACATGAAAGTTGTAGATCTCCATGAAATCTACAACTTTTATTCACAAAATTTCTCCTAAAAGTGCTTGGATCTCATGATATAATTTTGTGAATACATGCTCATGAACTAAAATAACTTAGTGAAATTTTGCCCTAGTTAGGCAGATTTTTGACCTAACTTCATGGAAATTTTTCACATAGTTCCAAAGGGAATTTTCAAAAGAAATTCAAAGATGGGTTTTAGATCACATTGCAAGCTTTCCAAAATGTCCAAGAACTCCTTGAGATCATTCCTGAGCAGGGAGAATCGAAGAGATGAAGTTGATGATTTATCACTTTGACTTCAAGCCATTTCATGAAGAACAAAAATTCAAATCTAAGCCTAGACTGCATAATCCTTGCTTTGCAGGCATAAAACTTGTTTCTCACTCCATAATTAAATTTTTTCACAGATGTTGGAAGCTTTAAGCTAAGCATTAAATGCATTGTACAAGAACAATTCCATTTTTGGTACAAAGGTGCCATTTCCATTTTGATAAAGCACTACTTTTGCAATTTTCCACTTCTTGAGCCTCACACTTGTTTTCTCTGCACACAAGCAAAGCCAAAACCAAAAGCAACTTGCCTGAAGCCTCTACCAAACCAGACCATGCTTGTACAACACTTAGGGACTTGTCTCCTCACTTTTCTTCAAAAGCAAGTTATAGAGCCAAAATGCTATAACTCATAAATCTTGAGAAAGCTTGATGTCTAACCTCTTCCATACTTATACACAAGTGTATTGCAACCTAAGACACGGATTCTAAGACTCAGAAACAATCCCAAACACTTTGCCATTGAAAATATGCCATAGCTTGACAGTTTTGAACCTTACTCAGTCATCTCCAAATCCACTCGTGCGTTTTGAGTTTTAACCACCTAAACACTTAATATACTTCATATCTAAGTGATCCAGACCCTTGTTCCCTCACTGTAACTCCTCCTCCTCCATCCACCATTTTCAAATATCAAGCTTGCAGGTTGACTTGAGTAGGGAGATTCAGAGACTTTCAAGACAAAGTAAGGATTTAAATACACTCAGGGAGGTCCACGCAAGCTAAACAGATCCTCAAGCCTTCTCAAAACTTGCCCAAACTCCATTAACGATCTCAACTGAAAGAGGTAAAAACTCAAACTTCTATCTCTTCATACAAGCATCATTTGGTCCTGATTTGTGAAAGAAAAATGTAGATATCCTTGCCCTAAAGCTAACCATGTTCATAGTTTTCATTTATATTAACTGTGTATAGAGAATTTTTTATTTGAAATTTCTATAAAAATTAGGTTTCAAATTAGGGAAAGTAAAATTAGCTTTGATCTTTGATTGTTAGTTTATATAAATTTTATGGTTGAACTCGTGGGAAGAAACACCATAACTTTCATGTTTGGACTTTCCATTTTTATGGAGAAATGAGAGAGATACAGGTGGTCCGACCATGGCTCAAGGTTGAAGATGAAGTTGCCTTCAGGGGGCGTTTTCTAATATATATTTATGTTTTTGTTTCTATAAACGGATGTACAGCCACCCCAGTGGTAAGGCAGCACGCAAAAATGCTATAGGTCACGGGTTCGAGCCTTAGCGCATGCCTTTTGCATTTTTTCACACTTTTGTCTAATTTTTTGATTTCTGGCAGCGTTGGGCCTCTCATTCTTGGGCCCTTTTTGTTTTTGCTAATATGTTACCTCCTGTTTGCTTGCAGCACCCCTGGCCCATATAATTTCATTTATTTATTTTATTTTTATTTTATTTGCTTAATTATATTTTTCTTAATATTAAAAAAATCATAAGAAATATAAAAATGATAAATTTATATTCTGGTTTATTTTATTTTATTTTTCTCACATAAAATATTTTTATTTAGTTATATATTATTTATTTTATTGAATAAACTTTGTAAATTAAATTATAACTAGTTTAATATTTATTTTTTCTATATACCCATTAAATATTTATTTTAATATAAAAAAAAGGACCAAAAATATCACATAATGCCATATATTATTTTCAAGATAAGAATACAAAAAATACTTACTTTTTTCTTAAAGAAATTTATTTTCTTTTAATCAAATAGAATTAGGGTTTATTCAAAAATCTTTTCTAAAAAAATAATTTCTTTTCTTAATTGATTTAAGTTAATCTTGATTTATTTATTAGGTTTAGGTTAAAACTTTTTTTTCACATAAAAAAACCAAACAAAAATCTTCTTTGCATTTGCATACCTTTGCATATTTAATTCATTTTGTATATTATTTATTCCAATTTGTACATATTCAATTTGGTTGTAATAGACTAATTAGGTTTATATTATTGAAATCCCCATTCATAAATTGTATACCCCCCTCCCACAAGTGTTGTAATAGCGTAGTAATCTTTAAATTTCGCAATTTAGCGCTTTTACATAACTTGCTAGTAACTAGGGTTTGTATGGCAAGATAAAACTAATCAAATAGAAAACTCTAATCCAAGACAAAATCAAGCATTAAAATGATACATTTGCACACAAAACACCCCTAGGGTTATCCCACTTGGTTGCCTTATAAAAATTGCCATATTACGCATGTAAAGTGTCTTAGCAAAAACAAACAAATACAAGATCATAGTCCCTCGATGACGCTATTCAAAGTTGCCTTACAAAAATGATCTTAGTCCCTAAAAAATGCTAAGATACTTTGCAACATTGCTAATCATGGCTATACGATGACCCACACCCGTCCCGTTTACATCCAAAGATAGGTTTTCTTACCAAACCAATGGTAAGATAATAATATCAAAGGAAAAGAAAATGATCAAGAAAGACATTTGAGTAGGTAGATTACTTTTAGTTACTTGCTCCCTTTCAAAACAAATATCCTTGCTATTTTCAAAACAAACACCTACACATTTCCAAACATATTACAAACATTGAAAACATTTTCAAAAGATCAACATCTTTGTATACATTCTTACGAACGAGAATCATTACAAAGATTGCCTAAACGATGGCCTCTTTTACAAAATACTTTCAAAACCACACAGAGCATAATTTCAAACAAAGAGCCCATGGAAAACCATGGATGAAAATGGTGCTTGTGATCGGTGGATCTGGAACTGACTGTTTAACGCTGGTTCGCGAAATGTCGCGGAAGCAAGAGTCGCCACCGTCTTTTATTTTCTCCAACATGGAAAGGACAAAAGCACAGAAAAATTCCTTTAAAGAGATTGCTCTCGGTTCGGGAGGTAGGTTATAGAAAGGGAAGGTGTTAGCACCCTTTATATCCATGGTTATCCATGGGCTCTTAGATACTTGCTCAATGTGTTTTCAAAAATGTTTGCTTGCTTTTCAATGTGGGTTTAAGAAAGTTTCTTTGAAAAATTTCAGTTCGACTCGTACGTCAGAGTGTTTGAAAAATTTGCTTTGAAAGCTTTTGAAAATGTGTTGGTGTGAAAAGATTTCAGTTTGTTTTGAAGAGAGCAAGTATCTATGAGTCGTCTACCTACCCTAAGGAATTCGTCTGTGTAAATGTCTTTTAAAGTAGTGCCATCCCACCATTGAGAGGTAGGTAGCACCACCGTTGGAGGTGTTCGGGTCAATTCGAGTTTTAGGGACATGGTGATCACCAGAGCAATGGGAAGACACCTTAGAAGCTACCCTCATGCCAGGTTCCCGGATCATGAGGACTTACTAAGACATCCTCTACTCGACGATCACCTTTCGAAAGGCAACAGTGAGGCGTACCCTAGGAGTGGTGTGTGATTTGTGTGTTATTTTCATTGATATTCGTCTTGTCATGTTTGTTGTGATCTACGCTTGATTTTAATTAGGGCCATTCATTCTTGCATGCTTATTTAACAGTTAATATTTGCGGGAAAAGTAAATTCTAAACTATTACAAATGGCGCGGGTCCACATCGCCAAAATTAAACCGGACCCGATTTGACGGAAAGTAAATAAATCAAATAAAAGTGTGAAAAGTTAAGTTACAATGCTTTGGGAGAGGTACATAATTGATTAAGCGAAAGAAAATAAATACGCGAATTAAATAAGTTACGAACGAGGGCGTTGGACCCTTTTGCAAAAAATTAAAGTTAATGAATTTAATTAATTAGAATTAATGAGGAATAAAAAATTAAAAATTAAAAAGGAATGTTTTTTTTGGTGTTTTTGTGTTTTTTTGAGATTTAATGGAAAAGAATTAATTAAAAGTAAAATAAAAAGCTAAACCTAAGTCTAATTATTTTTAAGTTTTTTAAGAAAATATTAAAGTTTTTAACCTAATTTAAACCTAATTTTATTGTACAATTTAATTATGAAATAAATAAAATAAGCAATATTATTGTAAAAAGGGAAAATTAAAAAGGAATAAAATTAACAATTAAACCTAAATTCTATATTTTTTATATTTTATTATGAAAAGAATTAAAATTGCAAAAAAAAACCCTAATTATACTAAATTCAATTATACAATTTATTTATGAAAATAATTAAAATAAAAATATTTATTACATTTTGTCTTTTTCTGATTTTTTTGTATATTTTTATATTTTGTAAAGAAATAATTAATTACTTTAAACAAATAAAGAAAATAAAATCATTATTGAAAATAAAATAAAAAAAATGTATAGAGAAGCAAACCAGGGGGGTTTTCTGTCCCAACATCGAGGTGTGGACTTAGCAAATCTGGCCCAATTAAGCATGAAATCCATTGACTATTGTGCAAGCATGTGGTGCGTTGACTGGAGTGTACGTGTTCTTCAGATCCATGCCATTGGTTTAATCTTCAGGGGGCACGTGGACGTCTGGATAATGGTGGCGTATCATGCGCTCCACCTTTGGAATTGCATGGGAAGACGTTTTGCAAAATAATATAGAAACAATGCAGACCTGGGGTTCGAACCCAGGTCTTGGACGTGAATGCCTTCTTCGCTTGCCAACTGAACCATGAAACGCACGTTAACATGTTATAACGAATAAATAATAAAAGGAAAGACAAACGCGTTAGTGGGTTTCTGGCGCGAATTTCAAACCGGCCTATCACGTTTTGACAACGAGGTTGTCTTCTTCGTTGTTTTTATTTTTTCTGAAACAAAAGCTTATGGCAACGGTTTTAAACGTGTGGTCTTAGGCTAGCTTCAAGAAAATAGCGACTAGCGCTATGATGTCAATAAATTGATCGCGAGGGTCAAGATCTCTTCGTCTTGATGTACTGATTTGAATGGCATGGGTCTGGAATCCTAATTTTGCTTGGTCTGAAAATCCCTAATTCAAAAAAACTGCAACCCTAGAAATCGATTATGGCAAAATCACATACGATGCATAATAATTCAATTAAATACCATGGTTAGCTTTAGAACTTCACAAGGAACAAGAATCAACAAATAAAATTCACAAATAACGCATAGAATAGAATGTATGATTATGCAATTTGTTTGATACAGTTCCGGTTCTAGGTACCGATTCCTGGAGTTTTGATGGTGGTTTCTGATTGGAATGTGTCCAATAGACCTTGAGCAAGCTATTGGAATCAAGATTAAGGCTTGAATCCTCCTCTAACCACGTTTTCAGAATTGCTTTATTTGACAAAAATTCCAAGTTTGTAAGGTATTCTTGAGCGCAGCTTTCAGTCCAATACAATTAGGTTTGTGTTCCTGGTTATGTAGTGAATTAATTAGGTTAAAAAGATTGATCAAAATCCATTGCTTTTATTGTTTTCAATATTTGATTTCTTAAGAATCCTTTTCATATCTTTTCACATGGTTTTTGTATCAATTAGGTTTCAATCAAGCCAAATCTTTCCATAATTGGCTAAGCACGAAATATCAAGTCTAAAACATGTATAAAAAGATTCATTTGGTTCATTTAGATATTTTCCACATATTTAATTGATTTAATTGAATTAATATGAATAAAAATTCAAATAAATAAATAAAAAATGAGAAAATACTTCCCTTTGGGCCAAGTGGTCGTGCACATGCTTGGAATGATGAATCTTGGAAGAAAAATGGGCCCATTAGCAATTTTGAATCATTTGCATCAATGTTGACTTTTCAAAATTCCTAAAAATTTCCCAACTTCCACAAGGCATAACTTGCTCAATTTTTAAGCTTTTCACATGTTCTTGGACATTTTGGAAAGGTCTTTGAGTCCTCTAACCAATGCCTTTGGTCCCATGTCATTTTGATTTACCAATCTCAAGTTATGGTCTTTGACTTAAAGTCCCTTTTTGTTGACTTTTGAAAATGACCTATAATGTTGAAATTGATAACTTTTTGTGAGAGCATTTCTTGGACTTGTAATATGAAGATGAATTGTAGGAAATGTCTTTCTCTTCAAAATGAGCTTTGGATGGAATTTTTCTGATAATCCATGTGAAAGTTATGCCTTGGTCAATTTCAGTTGACTTTTTCAGCTTTCCAAATATAGTAACTTTTGCATCTTTGATGATTTCTGAGCCAAATCTTGAGAATCATGATCAAGCATTGATCAAATGATGTTTGTGGCTTCAAAATGATGTGTTGACCAAAAATTTGAACTTTTGACTGTCAAATGACCATTTTGCCCCTACAGTTGACTGTAGTGCAATTTAGGGTTTTGACTGTGCAATTTTGAGCTGAATGCCTTGAAACTTGATATGAGGATACTTGACCATCTTTGTAGGCATATGAGACTTGATTGGTCCTTTGAAAACTTCCTTTCCTTGATCAGGACTCAAACCCTAGTTTTGACTGTATAGGAGACAGTTGGATTGTACAACCCTTGGGGAATTTTGTGACTTGGCTTGGCAATTTCTTGAAGAATATGGGAGGGCAAATTTTGGGGTACAACAGTTCTAATACCTTCCCTCTTCATAATATACCCCCCGAACTCAAGAAACAATCTCAAAGGTCTTTCCTGTGCTTTTTCACCTTTCCTTTTGGATAAAAGAAAAGTCGGTGGCGACTCTTGCTAACCGCAACATTTGCAATCAAACGCAAAACAATCAAGTCAGTTCTCCCACCGCATCACACTTGGTAACAAAGTTGGCTGTAGTGAATTCACGGGACGTAGTCATACGCTTTAATCCTTGACTTTTGCCTGGACCGCCCTTTCGGGTTTTCAGCCCATCAGGATACCCTTTTTTTCCCAAGCTGCCCTTTCGGGTTTTTAACTTTCCGGGAGTACCATATCTTGTATATATATCCCTAACTTTTGCCCGAACCCTTTTGGTTCGCTGGGACACCCTTATTTTGCCTAGGTATGTCAACCTAGTGGGTCATTCTTTATGCGTGGTATTTTTTGACTATGTCTGTGTTCACATGAAGCGGGAAATATTCGACGTCCATAGTAGTTAGCATCATGGCACCGTCAGAGAATACTTTCTTGACAACAAATAGCCCTTCGTAAGTGGGAGTCCATTTGCCCCTGGGATCGTCTTGTGGTATAATGATGTGCTTTATTACCAAGTCACCAGTATGATATACTCGAGGCTTGATCTTCTTGTTGAATGCTTTGATCATACTCTTTTGATACATTTTACCATGATAAATATCACCCAGTCTCTTCTCGTCAATCAAGTTCAACTGATCCAACCTAGTTTGAATCTATTCATCTTCTCCTAAGTTTGCTTCTTTCATAATTCTTAAAGAAGGAATATGAACATCCACATGCAGAACAACTTCAATGCCATAGAATAGAGAGAATGGGGTTGCCCCGGTTCATGTTCGTGTCGAGGTACAGTAGCCGTGGAGAGAAAATGGTGGCATCTCATGCCAATCTTTGTAGGTCACCACCATCTTTTGCACAATCTTCTTTATGTTTTTATTGGAAGCTTCCACTGTGCCATTCATCTTAGGTATGTATGGGAAAGAATTATGATGTTTGATCTTGAAATGTGTATATAATTCAGTAATCATAGCATTATTGAGATTGGTTCCATTGTCGATGATGATCCTCTCAGGGATACCGTATCAGCAGATGAGGTTATGCTTGATAAATCGGGTTACAGCATTCTTAGTGACTAAGGAAAACGAAGAAGCTTCAACCCATTTGGTGAAGTAATCAATGGAAACAAGGATGAAATGATGTCCATTGGAGGTAGTGGGCTTGATCTCCCGAATCATTTCAATGTCCCACATTTCAAATGGCCACAGAGCAGTCATGACATTCAAAGGTATTGGAGGCACGTGAACTTTGACGACATAGATTTGACACTTATGGAAAGTCCTCGAGTGATGGTGACAATCAGTTTCCATAGTCGACCAATAGTAACCAGCCCGTAGAATTTTCTTGGCTATAGTGTACCCACTAGAGTGGGTTCCGAAGATGCCAAAATGCATGTCTTCCATGATGTTCTCTGCTTCTTTCTTGTCCATGTAACGGAGTAGAGTAGAATCATGATTTCGCTTGTACAGGATTCCATTGCTTAAGAAGAATTTGGCTGAGAACCTTTGCAGGAATTTCTTGTCGTCCATGGAAGCTCCTTCAGGATACTCTTTTGCTTCGAGATACCTTTTCACTTCATGGTACCAAGGCTTCTCTTCATCAGTGTCAATCTCACAACAGTGTGTCGGTTCATCAAATATTTCAATTGTAATTCTGGGAGCCTCGTTGTCCCAATTGACCTTGTACATAGATGACATTGTTGCTAAGGTATCCGCCAATTGATTTTCTTCTCTTGGGAAATGTCTGAAGGTAACTTCCTCGAAGTATGGGATTAAGGTTAACACAAGCTCTTTGTAAGGGATTAGGTTATGATGCTCGGTATCCCATTCTCCTTTAACTTGACTGATTACTAGGGCAGAATCTCCGTATACATCCAAGAACTTGATCCTTAGGTCCATATCAACCTTCAGACCCAAGATGCATGCCTCATATTCAGCCATATTATTCTTACAGTCGAAGCATAGTCTAGTAGTGAAAGGTGTATGGAAACCTTTTGGAGAAACTATCACAACACCAATTCTGTAACCCAAAGCATTAGAATCCCTATCAAAAACCATAGTCCACTGGGATCCTTGTTCAGGTCCATCAAACGGTCCAGGCTTTTCACAATCAGTTATCAGCATGATATTCTCGTCCGGGAAATCAAAGTTCATGGATTGCTAGTCATCAACAACTTGATGGGCCAAATCATCTGCTAGTACACTTCCTTTGATGGCCTTTTGTATATTGTACTGGATGTCGTATTCAGTCAAAGTCATTTTTCATCTAGCTATCCGTCCAGAGAGAGTTAGCTTCTCAAAGATGTACTTGATAGGGTCCATATTAGAAATCAACAAAGTGGTGTGAGTCAACATATCTTATCTTAGTCGGTGAGTAGCCCATGCCAGAGTGCAACAAGTTTTCTCGAGCAGTGAATATCCTGTTTCACAGTCGGTAAACTTTTTTCTCTGGTGGTATATTGCATGCTCCTTTCGGCCAGACTCATCATGTTGGCCCAACACACACCTTATTAAATTCTCTAATACAGTCAAGTACATAATCAAATGTCTTCCTTCAACTTGAGGCATCAAGATTGGAGGTTCTTGTAGATATTCCTTGATCTTGTTAAAGGCTGCTTGGCAGTCGTCGTTCCATCTGACTACTTGATCTTTCTTCAATAATTTGAAGATTGGCTCACAAGTAGTAGTTAGGTGAGATATGAGCCTGGAAATATAGTTGAGTCGACCTAAGAAACCCCTGACCTCCTTCTCAGTACATGGAGCTGTCATTTCTTGTATGGCTTTGACTTTTGCAAGGTCGACCTCAATACCTTTTCCACTGACGACAAACCCTAAGACTTGTGCTTCAAGATACCTTTTCACCTTATGGAACCAAGGCTTCTCCTCATCAGTGTTAATATCATAACAGTGTGCCATTTCGTCAAATCTCTCGATAGTAATTCTGGGAGCTTCATTATCTCAATGACCTTGAACATAGATGACATATTTGCTAAAGCTTCTTCCAACTGATTTTCTTCCCTTAGGATATGCTCGAAAGTGACCTCTTCAAAGTATGGGATCATGGTTAGCACAAGCTCTTTGTAAGGGATTATATTTGGATGTTTGGTATCCCATTCTCCTTTAACTTGATTGATTACCAGGGCCGAATTCCGTATACGCTTAAGAATTTGATTCTTAGGTCAATGGCAGCCTTAAGACCCAAGACGGATGCTTCATACTCAGCCATGTTGTTGGTATAGTCGAAGCAAAGTCTGACAGTGGAAGGTGTATGGAAACCTTAGGGAGAAATAATCACATCACAAATTTCGTTACCCAATGCATTGGAAGCTCCATAAAAAACTATAGTCCATCGGGATCATTATTCTGGTCCTTCATATGGTCCAGGATTTTCGCAGTCGGATATCAACATGATATTCTCGTCCGGGAATTCAAAGTTCATGGATTGGTAGTCATCAACAGCTTGATGTGCCAAATGATCCGCCAACACACTTCCTTTGATTTCTTTTTATATAGTCTACTGGATGTCATATTCAGTCAAGATCATTTGCCATCTGGATATTCGTCCGGAGAGGGCTGGCTTCTCAAAGATATAATTGATGGGATCCATCTTAGAAATCAATATAGTAGTGTAATATGGTGGGAGAACTGACTTTTGTTTTGCATTTTATCGCAATTGTTGCGGATAGCAAGAGTTGCCACCGACTTTTGGGAATTTTCTTGAGTTCGGGGGGAAGGTTATGAAAAGGGAAGGTGTTAGCACCCTTTTCATCCGTATTTATCTACGAGCTCTTAGTTACTAGCTCACTTTGAAATGCTTTGTTTGAAATGTGTTTGTGATTGTTTTGAAAGTATTTTTGAAAGCGCCTTTGTTTAGGCGAACTTTGTAATGATTCTCATCACTATAAGAATGCATACAAAGTGTTGAATTTTGGAAAATATTTCATTTTTTGAAAGTGTTGGTTGTTTGAAAGATGTTGTTTTGAAAATGATTGTGAGAAAGCAAATATGAACGTTCTACCTACTCAAAAAGTCTTAGTTCTTTTCCTCCTCCTTTAGATATTTCTATATTATCAATGATTGATAATAAGCCCCATCATTGGATGTGAAGGGATGGGCATGGGTTATCGTATAGTCATAGAAGGAAGCCTATAAGACGCTTTAGCAATTATCGTAAGGGACTAAGCTCGTTTTACTGAAGGCAACATCAAAGGGTCGTCGAGGGACTACGATCTTTTTTATCGAGGGTCTTTGCTAAAGCGTCCCACATTCGAGGGACATGACTATTTATTCGTAGGTAACAAGTGAGATTACCCTAGAAGTGCGCGTTTGAAAAGTGTTGTTTTTCATGCTTTTTGTCTTTGAATTAGGGCTTTCTATTTGTTGATTTTATGTCTTGTCATACAAACCCTAATTACTAGCATTTTATATTGAAAGTGATAAATTGTAAAATTCTATGCTCTTACATCATTTGGGGATGGGGGTACAAATTTACAAATGGGGAGGTAAAAGCAAATAAAACCTAATTTTACTATCACAACCATATTGAATGAATAAATAATGTACAAGAATATAAAGATAGAAAAATAAAAAAAAGGAAAATTGTTTTTTTTTATAAAAACTTTTATGCATTGACACATGCACTTATGCATTGATACAAAACTTTTATGCATTGATGCATGCGCTTATGCATTGATACAAAACATTTTATGCATTGACGCATTCACTTATGCATCAATACATATTATTTATTGCCCAGGAAGTCAAAACCAACTCATTATGAGTCGACACATAATGGTTTGCATCGACTCATTTGTGTTTTACATCGACTCATTCGTGTTTTATATCGACTCATAACCTGTTTTGTACCTAATATGTGTTGACTTATAGAGATATGCATCAACTCATACTGCTGTTTTTTACTTCTAACATTATTTTGTCACACATATAAGTTAGTTCCCAACACATGGTTAGTGAAAATGAAAAGTAAGCATATAGTTAGCTTCAGGGCTATGATACCTACATTTTATCTTCACAAATGAATCACTAATGATACTTGTATGAAGAGCTCAAAGTCAAGAAAACTTACCTTGAAACTGAAATTTGTGTTTTGAGTTTGTGTTGTTGTATTGTCTTGGAGAAGTCAAGTTAGAGGTGGTTGTTTTTTGAGTTTGGAAAATAGTGATGTTACAGAAGTTGTTCTTGTGTTTGAACAACTCCTATATGATGTATGTGAAGTGTTTGGATAGTTTGTTTAGGGGAAAACTTGCAAGGTAGTACAGTTGGTTGAGGGTTTTTCTATTCTCAGTTTTTGTTTTGTGAATGAAAATAGAGTTGAAGATGAGAAGAGTTTACAAAGAATTCTTTTAGGTTTTCCAAATCCTCTTTTTTCTCTATCTCCCCCCTCTTTTTTTCTTCTTTTTTATTGTGAAACAGCTTATTTATAGATGAAATTGACTGAAATTTGGGAGGGAAATTGATAATTTTTTGAACTATTTGGGTGTATTGTTTCATTGCTTTTTAGATGCAGCTCTTATTTGTTAAGTTTATGCAAATATGGGACTGATATAGTGCAAATTTTGCAGGGAAGCATTACAGGTTTTTGAGCAGGTTTTGACAGTTTTCTTGGTATTACTATGCAGGTTTTGGACAGCAGGATATGTAGCATGATATAGGTCTAGTTTTGTAGACAGATTTGTGCAGCTTGCAACAAAGACAAGGCATATTATGGACAGCATAGTGGTAAAGTTTGAAAATTGAAACAAAGGGAAAAGTTCAAACAAGACAAAGCTTAGGATTTGTAACTTGCAATTTTCAACTTAAAAATGCAGTCTTGTTGTTTGCTTGAAAACTTGTAACAACTTAAATTATCTTGAATTATGGTGATAAGATGTCATGAAGTAATGAAATTAACATGTATAAAAAACATTTAGAAAAATCTCTAAATCTTGCAAAGTTTGACTTTTCAAAATAACTTTTGACCTTCTTGATTTTTGATGATCAAATTTCATATTTTTGAATGTCTTGATGAAATGTGATCTTTGAAACTAAAATTTGATCAAAAAGTCAAATTTTGACTTTTCAGTGTACAATTGACTTTTTTCATCAGTTGACCAAATTTCCTCTATCAATCCACTGATCTCGGGAGGTGAATTGAAATATGAGATCAGGTCAAAGTGATGTACTTTAATCCTTGAGATCATGTTTCAAACCAATAATTCATGTGCTAGGTCAAAAGTCAAAGATTGGTCATTCTTAGTCAAAACCCTAATTTTGACCATTTTGACCTTTTGATGATTTGAACAATTTTCTTAGAGAATTGTGATCCAATATTGATCAAATGATACATATGACTTCAAAATGTTGATATTGGTCCAAAATATTGAAGTTTGACTGTAGGTTGACCACAATTGACTTTTTTCCAATACAGTTGATTTTAGGCCATCTAATCAATTGACTGAGAAATTTTGTGATCTAAGACTTGAAACTTGACATGAGCAATCTTGAGTCGACCTAAGAAACCTCTGACCTCCTTCTCAGTACAGGGAGATGACATTTCTTGTATGGATTTGACTTTTGCAGGATCGACTTCAATACCTTTCCCAATGACGACAAATCCTAGGAATTTTCCAGACCTCACCCCAAAGATGCATTTGTTGGGATTCAACCTCAACTTGTATTTCTTCAGCCTTTCAAATAGCTTGTACAAGTGATCAAGGTGTTCTTCCTCAGTTTGCGATCTTGCAATCATGTCATTAACATAAAATTTTATCTCATGATGAATCATATCATGAAATAGAGCTACCATAGCCCATTGATAAGTTGCGCCTGCATTCTTCAAACTCAAAGGCATGACCTTATAACAAAAGGTCTCCCACTGTGTGACAAAAGTGGTTTTCTCCATGTCTTCAGGCGCCATTTTGATTTGGTTGTATCCGGAGAATCCTTCCATGAAGGAGAATACTTTGTGTTGGGCAGTATTATTAACCAAGACATCAATATATGGTAGTGGGAAATCATCTTTGGGGCTTTCCCTATTTAAATCCCTGTAGTCTATGCACATACGGACTTTACCGTCTTTCTTCGGCACTTGGACCACATTTGCAACCCATTGGGGATATGACATCACTTCCAAGAAACCTGCATTGAATTGTTTCATTACCTCAACCTTTATTTTCTCAGACATGTCAGGCCACATGCGACGCACCTTTTTCTTGATCGGAGGACAACCTTCTTTCATTGGTAGACGATGAACTACGATATCAGTATCAAGCTCTGGCATATCTTTGTATGACCAAGAAAACACATCTACATAGTCATGCAACATATGAACCAATATTCCCTTGACACCGTCTTCAAGGTTAGCGCTAATCTTGATTTCCTTCTTAATTGCCTCTGTACCCAAGTTTACCATTTCAATTGGTTTCTTCATGCGGTTGAATGGTCTTTTTATCTTGTATCAGGAGTATGGCGAGTTCCCCAGGTATTTCATAATCTTCTTCACCTTCGTCTTGGGCTTGATAGATTGGATTTTCAAAGTCATAGATAGCAATATAAGAATCATTATCAATAAGATCCAGAGTGGATGTGGACCTACAAATGTATGTGTGTGCATGTAAGGTCACATGGCTATTTGAAACTGCAGTAAAGTGAAAGAAAGACAAAGAGCGTGAAATTTGAATGCAAAATAGTCCAATGTTTTCATTAAAATGATCATATGGCATATGGGAATGACAAACCCTTAACTAATGGACCATTGTGCCCCGGGCAAGGCACATGGTTTAAAGTCATTGTTTTAATGGTAATTTACAGACAAATTTCTCAAAGTAATAAAACAGGAAATGGCAATTACTCCTGGATGAAGGAGATTGAGATGAAGTCCTTGGTCTTCCAATTGTTGAGCCCTCCATCAGTAGTTGGGTAGATCCAGTCGTCCCAGTTACCGTTTGTTGAGCCCTCTCTTCCTAGGCATTGAGTCAACAACTAGAGTTTGGTATTTCTCAAATAAAATTGAGTCTTCAAGGTTTCAAATGGTCTTCATGGTTCTTCGTGTATTTTCAAGGATGTCCGTGCCAAGTTTCAAACCTCGCATTGCAAGTTTGCTCAGTCGATAGTTCAGATAACTGAAAATCAACTACATTGATCAAAAGTAAACCTTTTCAAGATCAAATTCAAACAGTGTCAAGAGCTGATTACGTGCGAAAGATCATCAGAAATTCGAATATTTT
Organism: Vicia faba; assembly: GCA_948472305.1. NCBI lineage: Eukaryota > Viridiplantae > Streptophyta > Magnoliopsida > Fabales > Fabaceae > Vicia > Vicia faba. The sequence goes on from CATIWC010000560.1 coordinate 87,497, forward strand.
AGAGGTCATTTTGCAAATTTGACCTACTAACAAGAAACTCTTGTCCAATTTGCGAGGTTCATAATTTCTTCAATTCTCAACAACCTGAGGAGATTCTTTTTGCGAAGTATCGTAAATAGCATTGTCTATGAGAATTACTTCAAATATCGGAGTCAAATTGTGCTCAGAAGGTTTTGAAATTTATCAAAATACGTTATAAGTCAATTCCTGACTTTAAAAAGTTTGGCTTCTAATTTCAATTCATGAAGGCATTATTGTTATGGTGATTGGGCGCAAAGCATGATGCAAGACATAAGACAAAGAATTCATTATGATCAAAACTTGGTTGTTCCTGTTTATTTTCAAAGGCAAATTGATTTGGAATTTGAGTTTAATTGAGAATTGAAGTAAAGTTCATTCATTTAAAAGATCACTTGATTAAGGTTTAAAGCACGCTAAGCTTAGAAGTAAGTTTCATTTGGATGTCGTGAAATGTGAGTTTCTTAGAGTTTAAGGAACCATCATCTTTTCAAATTTCATTGTGTGTCACGCAAGTTCGATTAGAGTGTTGAATTAAAATTCAATAGGAAAAGAATTACAAGGACCTTTCAATCATTTGAAATTTTAAAAGGTGATACATGGACAAGTCTTGACCTAAACATGATTCAAAGTTTACCCTTCAAAGTTCTCAAGTCCATCATCAAGTTTATTCATATAGTAGGCAAAGTGTGATACGGTGGAAGAACTGACTTGGGTTTTGCGTTTGTTTTTGCAAATGTTTCGGTTGAGCAAGAGTCGCCACCGACTTTTTATTTTATCCTAAGGAAAGGTTAAAAAGCATAGCAAAAACCTTTGAGATGTTTTCTTGGGTTCGGGGAGTAGATTATAGAAAGGGAATGTGTTAGAACCCTTTCTATCCATGGTTATCCATGGGCTCTTAGTTACTTGCTTAGATCAACTTGCCTTTGATTTTCAATTGTTTGAAATGGTGCTTTGTGTGTGGATTTTGAAAATGCTTTGAAAAGAGGCCAATGTGGTGGCAACCTTTGTAATGATCCATGTTGGGATGTATACAAAGGTGTATGTCTTTTGAAAAGGTTTTCAATGTTTTTGAAAGTTGTTTTGAAAGTGTAGTGATGTGTGGTTTGAAAAATAGGCACGGGTTTTTGTTTTGCAAGGGGGGCAAGTAACCAAGAGCTATCTACCCTACATTTCTCAAAGATCTTTGCTATGTTTTTAACCCTTTTAACAATTTTGTTCCACCATTGTATTTGGTGGACAATCTTGTGTTAGGATGTGAACGGGACGGGCGAGGGTCATCATTTTAGACCATGATTGCAATGGTACCAAGTATCTTTGGGCAATTTTTCCTTTAAGGGACTTTGATCATTTTTAGGCAACTTTCGAAGGCGTCATCGAGGGACTATGATCATTTGAACTTTGTTTTGTTTTTGCCAAAGATACTCAACATACAATATGGCCCATTATTGAAGGCAACAAGTGGGATACCCTAGGGGTGCAAGTGTGTTTAGTGTTGTCCATTTTCATGCTTGTTTATCTTGGTTTTAGGTCAAACTACTTGTTGTTTTTGATTTGCATACAAAACCCTAATTCTAACATGGCATATTTAGAAAGCATTTAAAGTGCGAAATTTAAAAGTCCTAAGTTATTACACAATGATCATGGGAATGGGGGTACAAATGTTCAAATGGGGATGAGACTTCATAGGAGGATAGTACCCAATATTTACAACCAAATTGAATTGCGCAAATATAAATGTAAAGATGTATAAGAATGGAACAATGTATATGTGAAGACTTCACATATACCTTATAAATATTTTACACTTCTAGCTACCTTGTCTCTTCAATATCCATTTTTCCACTGAGAAAAAGAAACAATATGAAACAACTCTAACGTTTGATACTATGAAACGATACACGATTTCAACCCTAACACAATCGTTCATTGTTTATCGTTCCTCATTTTTCACTTTGTTCATTGTGAATTTGTCATTTTGGTCAACATCGTCGAGGAGGTTGACAACACTAACACGGTCGTCGATGTCGAGGAGGAAAGGAAGACAACACCAACACCTTCGTCATCGTCGGGAAGGAAGATAACACCAACATCGTCATCATCGTCGGGAAGGAGGACAACACCAACACCAACATAGTGTTCTCCTTTACTTAGTCATCACGTTTACGGTACGTAAAATATTTTCCCCATACATCTACAATAAACTTCATTTACCATTGTTGTGGATGTTGTTGATGTTGCTAATGTGTATGATTAATCTTTTGTTGTTGTTATATGTGAAAATAATATTATATGGTTATATTAGATAAAAGAGGTTGTTGTTGTTATTATTGTTTATGTTGTGGTTGTTGTTTATGTTGTTGTTGTTGTTGTTGTTGTTGTTTATGTTATTGTTGTTATTGTTTATGTTGTTGTCGGCGTTGTTGTTTATGTTGTTGTTGTTTATGTTTTTATTGTTGTTTTTAAACATAGATGTCGAGATTGTCGAACTCTTCATCTACCAGTGAAGAAACTCATACAAATGATACTTGTTCAAATGATACTCAAACAAAAAGATCACAAAGAGGTGTCACAATGATGCTCCAATTCACAAAATTCAGTAACTCAGGTGATAAAATTTCAATCGCGTTTGATTCATTCTACAAAGTAGTTGATTGTGAATATTACTCTATTTTTAAGAGTTATGTTGTGTTCCTTGGACGTAGCAAAGCCAGTATATTGCTAGATGATTGAAAACAAGTTCCAAGTGAAATCAAAGATAGCATATGGACAGACGTTAAGGTAATAATTTTAATTTTCATCTATTCAATATCACTTTCTATAATTTTTAATACATACTTATTAATTTAAATGCAGTTGAGTTTTGAGTTTACCAATGACAAAAAGTTGGGGAAAAAAGTGGATCGCTTATGTCAGTACTTGTTGGAGGGATTTTAAGTCGCGGCTCACGCTTGACTATATTAGGAAGCCTAAGACCGGTCTTGCTCGTCCATAGATAAGATATAATTTTATATCAAAGAAGCAATAGAAAAATTTTGCGAGGGACCGTGGTTCTTAGAATTTCAAGGTGAAATTCTTCTGGTACAAGCAACACATGGAGCTACTAATATCTCAACATCAGAATAATGTTAAGACCGATGTTACAACATATGATTTGACATTATAAACAAAATTATTAAGTTATAATAGATACTGAAACTTAAAATGAATAATGATAAATAACACATGAAGTTGTTAACCCAGTTCGGTGCAACATCACCTACTCTAGGGGCTACCAAGTCAGGAAGAAAATCCACTATCAGTAGTACTAGTTCAAAGCTAAACGCCCCCGTTTAAAACTTCTCGCCTAATCCCTACCCAGTGCAACTTCTACCTAAGAACCTCCTAGATATGAGAAATCCTCATCTCACTTCCAATCACTGTAGTGATATCTAATAGTCTCAATCCCAGTGATTGTATCAAGTATAACTCAACAAGAAGATCATACTACCATTACAATTAGAAGATCATATTTCCATTACAATACTTATCCAAGACTATTGACTAAGGACAATACTTGGATTTTCTTAAAAGCTTCATCCAAGAACAATACTCAACTCATTGCCTAAAGGCTTCTGAATGAGGACTTGTTGTTGATAACAAGTATCAAAAGATACAAGGATGACTTACACAATACAGTACACAAGAGACTCTCAAAATCTAAGACTATTTTCCCTTCCCCCTAATGTTTGCAATAGTTGAAAGTTTTAATTACATTAGGTTAGATCTTCTCTTTAAATACACATATGCAGTCCATGGGCTTCAAATTCTACATCCAGATATTTCTTGATCCACAAGATGAGTGATGCACCAATTGTGTAGAAAATCTCCTTAAATCTTGGAACAACAAATACAAAGTTTCCTAAATTATCTCAAGGCCCAACTTAGTAACCAATGCATAACTGAAGATATAAAACATGTTCCAGATTAAATCTTCTTGACCTGCGAAATAAACTGAGATATATTCAAAAGAAATATTACAGAATCAAATCAAATATGCCAAGATTTAAAACAGCAGCCTATATTATACCAGACCAAGATGTCATGACATATGGCTAAAAAAATCATAACAGCAAAACTGCTATGACAATTGACAAGAATGTTGTACATCTTGATCAACACCATTAGAACCATGTTTTAGCAAAATTATGCTAACACCAAAACCATAGAACTAACAATCTCCCCCTTTGGTAGAATCTGTTGAGGGCGTGGGTTCAACATCCACCCCTACCCTTTGGTTGTATTTTCTTTCAATTCTCTATTTTTCTTACTCTTCTTCTTAAAGCCCTTTTTTTTTACAAAACCTTTTTTCAAAACCCTAACATTTTCATAAACCCTAATTAATTTTTAGGTTTTTACTTAATTAACCCTAATTAATTTTTAGGTTTTCATTTAATCAATTAACTTAGTATTTTTAGGTTTTCTCACTAAACTTTCTTTTTAATCAAAATTAATTAAGGGTTTGTTTAAATTAATCAATTCTTTTTCTTAATTAATTAAAATTAATTAGGTTATTTAGGTTGATCATCAAACTTTTTCTATCAAAAATCGCCAAAGCAATTTTCCTTTTTCTTTTCCTGTTCTTACCGCTTCACGTATTTTATTATTTTCGCCTTTTTCGATTATTGTAACTACTCACGGTTTGTAATAATTAATTAGGGTTTCTATTTTCCCCCGTTTTTATTATTTGTACCCCCACCCCCGAAGCCTTGTAATAGCGTAGGAATCTTTAATTTATGACTTTACTTTCTGCATTTATCGCTTTCCTTATAACTGTTTAGCTTAATAGGATTGTATGGAGAGACATAAAAGTAAACGATAGCTAACCTAATGCAAGATAAATTAATTGAATTGAATACACTCGCACATGCACACCTCTAAGGTAACCTTCCTTGCTGCCTTCGATAAAAACAATCATGTCCCTCGAACGTGGGGACGCTTTAGCAAATACCCTCGGTTAGAAAGATCGTAGTCCCTCGATGACCCTTCGAATGTTGCCTTCGGTAAACGATCTAGTCCCTTACGATAAAATTGCAAAAGCGCCCCTACGAGTTGCCTTTATGAATGTACGATGACCCGTGCATGTTCCTTCACATCCAACGATAGGGCTTCCTACCAACTAATGGTACGAATAACACTATCTAAAGGAGGAGAAAAATAATGAGAAAGACCTTGAGTAGGTAGATAGTTCTTAATTGCTTGCTCATATTTTCCAAAACAAAAGACATTTCTCACAATCACACTTTCAAAATATTTTCGAACAAACACTTTGTACGCATTCTTAACCAATAAAAGAATCATTACAAAGTTTAATTACTATTGGAATTTTTCAAAACATTTTCAAATCACACACACACACACACACAAATCAAGTTTTCAAAGTGAGCTAAGCAATTAAGAGCCCGTAGATAACTACGGATGAAAATGGTTCTAACACCTTCCCTTTTTATAACCTACCCTCTGGATTCAATAATCTTAAGGTCTTTCCTGTTCTTTTCATCCTTTCCTTATTGGATAAAAGAAAAGTAGGTGGCGACTCTTGCTATCCGCAACATTTGCGATAAAACGCAAAACCAAAAGTCAGTTCTCCCACCGTATTACAACACCACACTAGGGAAACGTGATTTTGTATGATTTTCATCACCATCAGGCTATACTGGGGAGAATAAAACTTTCTCCGCTGGGGATACGAGGAAAGTTGATCAAGAAAATCCTCAAAACTCGACTCCAACTGGGGAAATATATCAAATCTTGCTCAGGGGAAAGGATAAACAAGTCTTTCAGGAAGCTTTGAAAAGAGCAGACTGCATTGGGGAAAAGATTATTCAAATGAGGGTACTCCTTCGCTGGGGATATTGGATTTTGTTTTGAAAAAACATCCTTTCCATTAAGAATCGCATGTTGGTCATAACCAGACCCTCCTTTGTTCGTTTGTTGGTACGCTTCTTGTCATAAAAGACCAACAATACATGTAAAAAGGGAAATTATAGCAACACGCCCCGGGTATGAAATGGAAACCTTAGCCATCATCCCAGACACCCAAAGATTCAAGCAATTTCAAATATTTATATCATGTGATGTAAAGCTTTAATGTTTTTAAATGCAAAGTTTATAAAAAATGTTAGACGTCTTTTGCAATCAAAATAGTAAAAATAAAAACCAAGAGGCACAGTTTGGATAAAAAGAATTTTACTTATTGATTGTCCTGTAAATATGCATTTACATCAAGAAGAAATTCCTAAAAAGAGGTAATTATGTACAAAGCAAACAAAGGGATATTACAGAGATGGAAATGTGAAGCAAACTTATCGGGTTCGATTCTACTATGACTCTTATAACCTCAAAGCTCCTTGATATCTTGCTTTCTGAAACAATTGATTGGACTAATTCCATATCCTTCCAAGATAATCAACATCAGTTTAGAATGATAACACAGATATAATGCATACCATAGTCATTCGCTTTAAATCCCTAATTTTTTCTTGGATCACCCTTTCGGGTTTTCAATCCACAAGGATACCCATTCTTGCCTAAATCTCCTTTTTCAGGTTTTCGACTTAGCGGGTGTGCTCAATTTTCTTTTTCATTCTTTTATTCTTCTTTTTTGTCCCTAACTTTTGCCCGAACCTCTTTATTAATTTTTTATGGTTCGCCATGACGCCCTTTTTTGCTTGAGTCATTGACTCAGCAGGTCTATTTCATGCGAAGTATTTTTAACTACGTCAATGTTGATGAGGTGAGAGAAATCCTCTATGTCCATAGTTGTAAGCATCATAGATCCTCCTGAGAAGACTTTCTTTATAACATATGGTCCTTAATAATTAGGAGCCCATTTGTCCCTAGCATTTTGTATTGTTGGGAGGCAAAATCCTCTTCAGCACGAGGTCACCAGCTTGGAAATTCCAAGGACACACATTCTTATCAAAAGCTTTCTTCATCCTTTTCTAGTATAATTGCCCATGACAAATAGTTGTCAATCTCTTCTCATCAATGAGAACCCATTAGGCTTCATCCAACTATATATCTTCCGTGATTCTTAAAGAAGGAATCTCTACTTCCATGGGCAGAACTACTTCCATGTCGTATACCAAGGAGAACAGGGTTGCCCTAATATAAGTACGCACCTAAGTACGATAACCATGCAATGTGAATGACAACATATCATGCTAATCGTTGTACGTCACGACCATTTTCTGCACAATCTTCTTAATGTTCTTATTTGCTGCCTCAACATCACCATTCATCTTTGGACAATAAGGAGAATAATTATGATGTTTTATCTTGAAACTATCACACATCTCTTTCATCATCTTATTATTGAGATTATACCCATTGTCAGTAATGATCTTTTCGGGAATCCCATAACGACAAATGATATTCTGCTTGATGAAACGAGTAACCACTTGGTTGGTGACGTTGGCATACGATGCAACTTCGACCCACTTGGTGAAGTAATCAATAGCCACCAGAATAAAGTGATGTTCATTGGAAGCAGTCGGTTCAATCCGTCCAATCATATCTATTCCCCACATTGTGAAGGGCTGAGGAGAAGTTAAAACATTCAGTGGATTGGGTGACACATGCATTTTGCCAGCATAAATCTGACATTTGTAACAGATTCTGGAGTGATTATAGCAATCATTTTCCATTGTAGACTAATAATAACCTGCTCTCAAGATTTTCTTGTCCATGGTATGCCCACTGGAATGTGTCCTGAAGGAACCTTCATGTATCTCTTATATGATCTTGTTTGCTTCGTGTCTATCCACGCATCTGAGCAAAACACAATCATAGTTCCTCTTATACAAAACCCCACCATTGAGGAAAAACTTAGCTGAATACTTTCGCAAAGTCTTCTTATCAGTGATAAAAGCATCCTCTGGATATTATTTCATTTCAAGATACCTTTTAATACCACAAAACCACATTTTCTCATCAGCCTCTTATTCTATTTCATAATAGAACGCTGGCTCATCCAACCTTAAAATGGTGATAGAGGGGGCTTCATTTGCCCATATGACTTTAAACATGGATGACAGAGTAGCCAAAGCATCTTCCAAGCTATTCTCTTCTCTTGGGATATGATTGAAATTAATCTCATCAAAATACGGGATCAACTTCACAACATGCTCACGATACGAAATCAAATTAGGGTGACGAGTCTCCTAATCTCCGTTGATCTGACTAATTTCTAAAGCATAATCCCCATATACTTCCAAGATCTTGATTCACAAATAAATAGCAACTTCTAACCCAAAAATACAAGCTTCATACTCGTCCATGTTATTAGTACAATCAAAGCAGATTCTGGTAGTGAAAGGAGTATGAAAACCTTCAGGAAAAGTGATAACATCACCAACACCATTGCCTAATGCATTCGAGGCACCTTCGAACACCATCGTCCATCGTGATCATGGTTTGGGTCCTTCCTCTGAGCCAGGAATATTACAATCCCATATGTACATAATGTTCTCATCCAAAAACTCAAACTTCATCGGCCGATAATCATCTTCCACAGGCTGGTGAGCAAGATAATCTGCTAATACACTACCTTTGATAGCCTTTTGGGTAATATACTGGATATCATATTCTGTCAAAATCATCTGGTAACGGGCTACTCCTCCCGTGAGATCAGGCTTTTCAAAAATGTACTTGATTGGATTTATCTTGGATATCAGGAGAGTAGTATGAGTCAACATATATTGTCTGAGACGCTTTGCTGCCCACGCGAGTGCACAACAAGTCTTTTCCAGCAACAAGTACCTCGACTTGTAATCAGTAAATTTCTTTCTCATGTAGTAAATAGCATGTTCTTTCCTACCCACCCTGTCATGTTGAGCGAGTACACAACCCATAAAATTTTCCAACACTGTCAGATACATTATCAAAGGCCTTCCTTCCACAGGAGGTAAAAGAATTGGAGGTTCGTGCAAATACTCTTTTATTTTATCAAATGCCGCTTGGAAATTCTCATTCCACCTGACCACTTGATATTTTTTCAATAGCTTGAATATTGGTTCACACGTGGCTGTAAGATGAGAGATGAATCTAGAAATGTAGTTCAACCTCCTGAGAAAACCACGAACCTCTTTTTCTGTTCTTGGCTTAGGCATTTCTTGAATTGCTTTTATTTTGGCAGGATCAACCTCAATTCCTTTTTCTCTTACAACAAATCCCAATAACTTCTTTGATCTCACTCCGAATGTGCACTTATTAGGGTTCAACCTTAGTCTGAATTTCCTTAGTCTTTCAAACAATTTCAGTAAGTGGACAAGATGTTCCTATTCTATTTGGGATTTGGCAATCATATCGTCAACATATACTTCAATCTCTTTATGGATCATGTCATGAAAGAGAGTAACCATTGCACGTTGATACATTTCCCCTGCATTCTTCAAACCAAAGGGCACCACTTTGTAAAAAAAAATTCCCCAAGGTGTAATGAAAGTTGTCTTCTCCATGTCTTCTGGCTCCATCTTGATCTGATTGTAGCCAGAAAAACCATCCATGAAGGAAAACACTTTAGCTTGAGAAGTATTGTTAACCAAAATATCAATATGAGGGAGCGGAAAATCATCTTTAGGGCTTGCTCTGTTCAAATCCCTATAATCCACACATATTCTCACTTTTCCATCTTTCTTCGGCACTGGCACAATGTTTTCAATCCACAGCGGGTAAGATATAACCTTCAGAAAACCTGCATTAAATTGTTTCTGAAACTCCTCTTTGATATTCTTATACTTCTCGAGATGAGTTCTTCGAAGCTTTTGTTTAACAGGAGGATAATCTTCTTTAAGCGGCAGCTTGTGCACGACAATATTTGTATCCAGCCCAGGAAGGTCTTCATAAGACAAAGCAAAGATATCCACATACTCTCTGAGCATTTCAATCAACCTCTACTTGAAACAATCTTCTAATGCTTCCCCAATTTTAACTTCTTTCTTGACCTCCTCGGTACCCAAGTTGATCATTTCTATAGTCTCTTGGTGCGACCGAATGACCTTTTCCTCTTGCCTCAACAATCTGGTCAGGAAGTTCACAATCTTCTTTAACTTCTTCATCATCTTGATAGATTGGATTTTCAAAGTCAAAATGAGCCATAGCAGATTCGTTTTCGATAAAATTCGGGATTAATGGGGGACGACATCTGCATGATTATGATTTTGTTTTTATTGTAGTTTAAGATTAAAAATAAAAAATAAAAACACATTGCCAATTTTTTTTTGAAAAATAAAGAGAAAGACGGGGGGATAAATATTTGAATGCAAAAAGACATCCTTTATTGATGATAATTTTGAAATGAAAAACATTGTGGCCTTACAGCATGATCACTACGTCTTGAGCATAACATAGGATTTATTGCATGATAAAAATAAAAGAAAATTACTCTTCATAGCAAGTGACTTTGATGACGTCTTCGGTAAACCAATTGACAGTATCTTAACCTGGAACAGTAGGACAAATCCATTTGTCCATTTCACAGTCATTGTCGCCTTCCTCTCTTACAACATGAGCTTCCTCATGAATAATACCACCATTGACGAATTTGATCGGAAGAGGAATACCTTGAATCCTCGAAATTGTAGTCGGTGCGCTTCGTACAACCATGAAGCCCAAACCTTTCTTGTCTTTCTGCATAGGGAGATCCAACACTCTGCCCCAACCTTTAGGGTGTCCCGATTCTACAATTTCCTGAGCTTTTCAGTAAGATGCCATAGGGACCTCTGGCTTTTTAACCTCTTGACAAGGAGTTCTGACAACTTGCACAGTTTCAAATGCTTGTCATGGAGTCTCATGTATCTCACCCTTAATTTCAACATACCGGGAGGTACACAGATGGTTGAAAATATAGTCCTCTTCACCACAAATGGTAACAACCTTTCCATTAACTAGGAATTGTAACTTATGATGCAAAGTAGAAGTTACAGCACCGGCCCCATAGATCCATGGGCGTCCTAGCAAGCAACAGTAGGAAGGATTGATATCCATGACAAATAATGTCGTGTTGAATATCTGAGGACCTATTTTTATAGGCAAATCAACTTCACTGAATATAGCTTTTTTCGACCCGTCAAACGCCTTAACCACCAAATCACTAGGCCTTAACACAAACCCTTCATAATCTAGTTTCACAAAAGCAGACTTTGGTAGAACATTCACGGGTGATCTTGTGTCAACCAGCACACGGGATAAGGTAGTCTTTGCAATCTCCATTGAGATATGCAGCGCCTTATTATGCTTCCTCCCCTCCGGAGATAAATCGAAATCAGTGAAACCTAAGCCATTTCTCGCATAGATGCTAGCAACGATTCCTTCAAATTGATTCACTAGAATGTCTAAAGGAACAAAAGAAGTCCCTAATAGCTTCATTAGTGCATTTCTGTGAGATTCAGAATCCCATAGTAGAGCAAGAATCGAAATCTTTGAAGGCGTCTGGCTCAACTGGTCCATTATCTTGTAATCACTCCTCTTTATATATTTCATCAGTTCTGTCACATCTTTGGCCATCTTGACATCCAAGGTCGGAACAAGAGGATTCTTCCCCAGTTATGCACCATTAACCATAATATACTTGGCCAAGGCCCCTGTACTTCTTTCAGGTTGAACAGGTGGAGAGAAAATCCGACCACTTCGAGTAATCCTGATTTCACTGACAATGTCATGAACTTCAGGCTTATCTTCCTCATATTTACTTTCCTTAGGCTTCTCAACAATAATCCTATACCCCTGATAGTAAAATTCACCACTGTAATTACAGGGAACTACCTTATCACTGACATATGGCACCAGACCAGGTAGGGTGATGGTCAGTGGTGACTTTTTGGTGGGAACTGGAATTGTCACAAGAATCCTTTTTGATTGGATAGGAATAGTAACTACATCCACCTCACTCTCTTTAACTTGGGCTTCAACCACAACCCTATCAAATTGCAAGGTCCCCTTAATGATCAACCGTTGAATCTCATCTTTTAGGCATTTACAACCTTCAGTCTGAACCAAACATCCTTCACAATGGAAACTACAACACGAGAATACACCCTTCTTCAATAGCTTCTCCTTTACGAAGGATAAATAAGTCGTCAAAAAATTAACATCCATTACAAGGTTTAAACCGTCATCTTCAAAGATTGCACTAACAATGGCACGACCATGAGCTGGCAATGGTTGCTGAATGATGTTAGAAGTCGATGCTGGTCCAAAATTAATAGCTTCAGTGTCAAGAAAATCATGCACTTTATGCTTGAAAGCCATACAGTTCTCAAGAGTATGCCCATGCACACCAAAATGTAAATTGCATCAGGCATTTGCATCAAAATTGTATGGTAATTTATCTAGATCAATCTTGTAAGGGCATAACTCAACCAATTTCAACTCAAGTAACTGAGGTAGTAATTTAGCACAAGACATATAAAGTGCATCACACTTCCGGGAGGGTTGTCTTTGCTTCTGCTGATTATTCCGTCTCGGTGCATAAGTTTTCTTGTGAGGCGCGTGTTGCACCCCAAAATTTTCCCTCTCATTTATAAAGGAATTTCTCACAAGGATTCTCAAAAATTCAAGCTTACACAAGTACAATTGGATTTTCCAGCATCAAGTTAAAGAGGAAAATGTTAAAAAAGGGCAAAGCAGATAAAAATAATCTTTTTGACAAAATTGGAGAAAAAACAAATTTACTTCGATTCACAAGGCTTTGATTGGACTTTGGTCTCCTTCATGCCCCCTTCGATCCATAAGACAATAGCATCCTTTGTGCCTCCTTCGATCCATAAGGTAACTCCTTCCTTCTGCATGCTTCGATCCACAAGGAAAAGGTTTCCTTCGAAGCAACTAGCTTCGATTAAGGGTAGGTGTTGTACCCCAAAATTTGCCCTCCCATATTCTTCAAAGTTTTGACAAGCATCATCTAAATTTGCTCAAGTTTACTCAAGGGTTGCACAATTCAAACACCCTCCTAAGCCAGTCAAAATTAGGGTTTTGGTTCTTGCAAGGAAGTTAAGGTTTTCAAGAGCTCAATCAAGTCCCATATGCTCATATACATTGTTAAGCACCTACATGTCAAGTTTCAAGGCTCACAAGGTCAAGTTGCACAATCAAAAAACCCTAATTGCTTCACAATCAACTGTAGGGGCAAAATGGTCATTTGGCAGTCAAAAGTCAAAAAATTTGGTCAGCATCTTATTTTGAAGCCACAATCATCATTTGGTCAAATCTTGACCATGATTTCACAAGAATGGCTCAAAAAATCATCAAGATGCAAAAGTTTCTATTTTTGGACAGTTGAAAAGTCAATTGTAACTTGACCAAGGCATAACTTTTTCATGGTTCATCAGAAAAATCCCATCCAATGCTCATTTTGAAGGGGATGACATTTCCTACAACTCATCTTCACATTCCAAGTCCAAGAAATTCTCTCACAAAAAGTTATCAATTTCAACATTATAGGTCATTTTCAAAAGTCAACAAAAAGGCATTTTAAGTCAAAGACCATAACTTGAGATTGGTAAATCAAAATGACATGGGACAAAATGCATTGGTTAGAGGACTTCAAGATCTTTCCAAAATGTCCAAGAACATGTTCATATGATCAAAATTGAGCAAGATATGCATTGGAGAAGTTGTGAAATTTTTGTGAAATGGCAAAAGTCAACTATCCTTGAAACTTCAATTTTTGACAAAAGGGCCCACTTTTTCCACTTAATTCAGCCTTGTCATGCCACCCACGTGTCCCATGATTAATTTCAAGATTAAACATTAATTTTTCTATTTTTATTTAATTTTATTGATTTAATTCATTTTAAATCCATAAAATTTAAATAAAAATCAAAAAAATTAATTAAATGATATCTTGTGGTTTGAATGACCTTGATGCATCATAAGTCAGCTACCAAATTCGTGTAAAGATCATTTAGGCATGAAATTCAAAATTTGAACAAAACATGGCAAGGCCTTTAATGGTGGTTATGAAGAAATCCAAACACTTAATTGCAATGGTTAAAGGCTCATCATATGATTTGATTCTCATTCAAACATACATATGCAAACCTTGCAGACCTCAAGCACGACCTAGAACTCACTGAAACGAAAAAACCAAATTCCAAAAACTTGAAGAAAAGTTGAAAACTGAAATCCATATTCCAGCACAATTCAAACACTTTACTTGATTCTAACACGTTCCCAACACTCCCAGGAACGATCTGCAGTCAAGAACAAGCCTTAACACTCCAAGAATCACCTCAAACAGTCACACGGTTCATCATCTTTTTCCATAATCGAAATTCATCTTTTACGCATCATTAACACATTTTGATTATTGCTTTGCATTGCTAACATCCTTATGAAGCTTTTGATATAGTTTAATTTGATTATGGTACCCTAAAACGAAAACTGCCATTGGAGAATGCTAGGGTTTCGAAGCTTTTAATTTGGGGGTTTATCATATAGGTAAAATCAGAACCTCCAAGACCCGTGGTTGAACTCAGAAGGACGAGACAAACACAAAGCCATACTCGCGCCCTATTTATATAGCGTACATTTCTAATCGCTATTTTCTGTGGTTGTATTTTGTGGGGGTTTAAAACCCCCGCTATGTGTTTTGTTTTTGTGCAGGTTTGATGAAGAAGATGATTACGTGTTATTAAGTGATTGGAGCATTTGAAATAAAACGCGCGCTTTTCTTTTGAGGAAGCATATGGCCTGACTTTCTAATATAATGATCAGTTTGTATTATGATATCAAACACGCTCAAATGGTGTAATGGTTGGTGACGTGCTTGGCAATTACTGGGACCTGGGTTCGATTCCCAGGTCCCCCCAAAACTCAATATCATTTTTTCTATTACGCTCATGTGCAGGCCCTCAAATGGCTTCCACCATAAACCCTCACAGATCAGCATGCCAAGTGTCTCAAGCGCCAATCCAGTGGCCAAAGCATGAGGACCATGGTGCTCAGGAGTCAACACAGGCGTAGGCAACAAGAAAAGTCAAAAGGGGCTCGAAGGTTCATGGGCCTCACAATTCCACATACACCCTCAATTCTGGCCCAGTACCCCCTGGTTTAATATGTCTTTTATTTTCTTTTTTTTCTTTTCTTTTAATTTCTTGCATTGATTATTATTATTGTTATTATTTAATTAATTCACAAATAATTATTTTCATAAACAAAAAATAAAATAAAAAACTAAATATTTTATTTTTATTAATTTCACTTAGTCTAGTTATTTTGTAAATAAATTCTAACATAAATTAATTAGTTTAATTAGTTTAATTTTAACATTTTTTTTTTATAAATAAAAACAATTTAGGATTAGGGTTTCTTTTGAATTTTAATTTCTTTTACTTTTATTTTTCATTAAAAACATAAAAACACAAAAAAAATATTTTCTTAATTAATTAATTAATTAGTACTAGGTTTAACTTTAATTTAATTACAAAAAAAAAAGACAAAAAATTCAATTCTTATTCAAAAAGGGTCAAAACCCTTAGGACGTTCCAATTTAATTCTTTCGCACATAATTCTTATTTTGATCATTTATGTAACTGTTTCCGGATATGTAATAGTAATTAGGTTTATCTCTTTATTTACTATTTCTCGCACTTTATTTCCAAACGGGTTTTTGTTTTTGGCGATGTATAGACCCGCGCCTTGTAATAGTTAGAATTTACATTTCCGCAATTTACTTTCCGCACCCCTAACTGCTAATATGCCTGCAAGAATGTATGTAAATAAAAACAACCCGTAGCTCACAAATAATATGTACAAAGACAATTAACTGAAAAACAACACACAAAGCACATGCCACTTCTAGGGTACGCCTCACTGGTTGCCTCAAACGTGGTCGTCAAGTATAGGGTATTTTAGAGGTCGCCATTTGTCTAAAGATCCAGTTGCCTCGAAACGGTGTCCTCGGATAAAAGGATCTAGGACATTAGGGTTACTCCTAAGGTGTCCTACCATTGCTTCGGTGACCACACTGTCCCGATAATCGAATTGACCCGAATACCTCCAACGATGGTGCTACCTACCCCTCAATGGTGGGATAGCACTATCCAAAGGACTCTTACACAGCTTAATTCCTTAGAGTAGGTAGACTTCTCTTAAGTACTTGCTCTTTTCAAAACAAACAAAAACAACTTTTCACACCCACATTTTTAAAAGTTTTCAAACAAATTTTTCATACACTCTTGAGGACAGATACAAGAGTTACTTAGAAATTTTTCAAACGAAACTTTTTCAAAACCCACACACACTTGAAAAGCAAACATTTTTGAAAACATAAGAGCAAGTACCTAAGAGCCCGTGGATAACCACAGATAGAAAGGGTACTAACACCTTCCCTTTCTATAAATCTACCTCCCGAACCGAGAGACATCTCGAATAAGGAATTTTGCTGTGCTTTTGTCCTTTCCATGTTGGAGAACATAAAAGACGGTGGCGACTCTTGCTTACCGCGACATTTCGCGAACCAGCTTAAAAAACAGTCAGTTCTATTCCCACCGATCACAGAACTGGCGACTCTGCTGGGGAATATTAAAAGTGAGGTGTACCTTAGGATTAGATCATACTTATGTTTTCAATTGCTTTGCTTTGATTGCTTTATGTTTGTGGGCTTTGCATCGGGGTTTCATAGATCCTAACCCGGATCTGGGGATACCCTTTTAGGTAGCATAAGCTGTGAGGGACCTGTCCGGCGTAGACCGACACGGGTGAAACAGTGGCTACGTTGGTGTGGCACCTTGGTCTGTACCGATATCCCTTGTGTTGCAACGAGGAGAATATGGGTCTTCTGAGGAGTCATTAAGCACCAACCGACCTTAGAACCTTAATGTGACCCAACTTGGCCATAGAACAGTAGCAGTATGCTACACCCATTGAGGCTAAACTCTCGCGATGGTTCTGGACGCAAGAAAAGATTGCGACGCTGGAGTTATGATCGATTGAGGGTAGTCAGTGATATTGGGATCCTCTAGAACCCGGTTACTTTTGATAGGACAGGTCTTAACCAACGAAACTGAAAGAGGGTAGTACTTGAACTTCATGCTGGCCTAAACTCTAAGGGTTGTCTGGTGTGACTTGTGTGCCTTATCATGTTTGCCTTTGTGAATACTTGTGGTGTGCTTTATCATAACATCATACCATCATACCATTGCATGCATCCTGCATAAGGGCTGACCTATTTCAAAGACAAGAGGGTTTCACCTTTGCTCTGTTTTGTAGGACATCATGATGCCTGTGCAAAGGAACACTATCCGGCTCAACTTTGTTCACCCACCTGATTTGCTTAAAGAGTTGGTTGACAGAATTCCAAACACTGCTTCCTTCATCCAGAGGCATGGTTCTCTTCTCGGTTTAGTCACTTCAAAGTGGGACCAACAACTGATGAGCGTCCTGACCCAGTTTTATGATCCTTTGTACAATTGCTTCACCTTTCAAGACTTCCAGCTGGTCCCTACCCTGGAAGAATTCTCTGATTTGCTTGGTATCCCTATCTTGGATCAGACTCCCTTCACTGGCTGGGAAAAGGTTCTTAGACTTGAGGAGGTTGCAGCAGCCCTTCCTTTGACCAACAAGGAGGTAATGGACAACTGGGTGACTAGAAGCGGAGTTAAGGGATTTTTGGCTAAGTTTTTGATTGGTAAGGCTAACCGTTTATGGAATGACTTAGACTTCAGGGCGTACGAGGACATTCTGGCTCTCTTAATCTATGGTCTAGTATTGTTTCCAAATCCTGATAACTTTGTCAATATCAATTCCATAAGGATCTTCATGTCTCGGAACCCTGTACCCACTCTCTTGGGTGATATCCTGCAACAACTCTATGCTCGTACTGCCCGAAGACGAGGAACTCTGTGGTGTTGTACTCCTTTGTTAGTAAGGTGGTTTATTTCTCACCTCCCCAAGTTCGTGTTGAAGAACCAAGAAGGAAGAGGATGGGCTCATAGGTTAATGTCTCTCACTGATAATGACATCATCTGGACTCTCAGAGGTTTAGATGAGGTGGCTGTTATTGATCGTTGCGGAGAATATCCTAATGTTCCATTGGTTGGTACTCAGGGCGGAATCTCTTATAATCCATGTTTATCTCTCCGTCAGTTTGGAAGAGCCAGAAGAGCAGGGCCTCATGAGATGTTGGTGCCTCACATCAGTTTTGAGTTTCAGGTAGATAGTGACGAACTGCGCCGTAGATTCATCAAAGCTTGGGACAGAATTCACAAAGCTGACCCACATGAGTTGGGACCGAAGACTTCTCTACCAATGGAACCCTATTACAGATGGGTCCGCATCCGTGCTCAGAAGTTAGGTATGCCATATGAAGCTGTCAGGCCTATCATTCTTGAAATTCCTAATAGAGACGGGGTTCCTCCAACCATACTCCCTCCTCAGATACCCACTGATGTTGATACACTAAAGAGGTCTTGGGCACAACTACAGGAAGAGCGGGATTATTATCGGGAAAAGTTCAACGAACAGGAATAGAAGATCCATAAGCTGACCAAGCAATTGGAGAACGAGCGGATCATGAATGACTACATCCGTACTGAGAAGAGGAGGCCATGGGAGCACTGATGGGCTTTGGATGTTTCCTTTACAGCTTTTATTTCCTTTTCAGTATTTTCACTCCTGTAACGCCTAAGGGCAATTTGTTGAACAATTTAAATTCCAAAGTTTAAATCTAATAAAGTGTGTTCCTTTTGTATACAAAGTTGATTCCCGATTGTCTTTGAAAATATAATTCATACGCATTTCATTCATCATATGCATCACAGGTACCCTTTTTCTACAGGTTGCTTAATCTTCTTCGCTGTTTATTTCAGCACTCAATCATCATGAATCCTGAACCAACTACTGAACAAGCTATCAAGGCCCTCCAGGCCCAGAACGTCCAGTTTCAAGAGATGGTCATGAACTTAGCCCAAGGACAACAGGAGTTGAAGGCTTTGCTCCTGAAGAAGAAGAAGAAGAAGAGGACTGTGTTGTTCAACACTGGACGCAGACTCGGGAATACACTGTAGAATGAAGCTGAGAGGACTACTCCATCTGTTGGGGAAGGCAGTCACCAAGGGAGAGAGGTCCCTAGTCCTGTGGTCTCCAACACCGAGATAGACTTCAATGATGAATAGTACCCTCCTGCTGAGGACAGGTACAAACAGCTGGAGGACAGGTTAAATGCTATGGAGATTCAACGTGTGCCTGGGTTGGACTTTGGAGACCTAGGTTTATCTTCTGGGGTGGTGATCCCACACAAGTTCAAGGCGCCTGCCTTTGTAAAGTATGACGGGGCTTCCTGTCCTAAACTGCACCTCCGTTCTTATGTAAGGAAGATCCAGCCTTACACTGCAGACAAGAACTTATGGATCCATTTCTTCCAGGAGAGTCTTTCAGGGACTCATCTTGAATGGTTCTATCAGCTGGATGGAACCAACATTCGTAACTGGGAGGACTTGGCCACTGCTTTTTATAAGCAGTATCAGTACAATTCCGACCTCGCTCCTACGTGTACCCAACTCCAGGGTATGTCACTAGGAACGGGTGAAGGTTTTAAGGAGTACGCGCAGAAATGGAGAGACCTGGCTGGCAGGGTGCAGCCACCGTTGACTGACCGTGAACTCGTAGACATGTTCTTGGGGACCCTGTCTAGTCCATTCTTTAACCACCTGATTGGTAATTCCTCTGCTGGGTTTACAGACCTGATCCTGACTGGTGAGAGGATCGAAGCTGGTATAAAATCGGGGAAGATACAGAAAGGTGCCTCCTCGAGTACTAAAAAGAAGCCCTTCAAGAAGGAAGCTAGTGCTGTATATGGTCCCAGAAGACAGAACAAACCAGAACGCCGCCAAGCTGTCAACACGGTGGTAATTTCTAAGCCTGCTGCTGCTCCTCAACAATATAACCAGCCAAGAGTTGAGAGGCCCAAAAGACAGTATACTCGGCTCAGCATGACTCTCTCTCAGATATTACCGCAACTGTTGTCAACCAGCCTGGTAACTGTCAAGGAAGCTCCGAAGGTGGTAAACACAACATCTCCGAAGTACAACCCCAACGCCCGTTGCGCTTATCACTCTGGTAGCCCAGGGCATTCTACTGATGATTGTTGGGCTCTGAGGAATAAGGTTCAGGACCTTATTGATGCTAAGGAAATACAGTTCGAGGCGCCCGAAAGGCCCAATGTTGTGACTGCTCCCATGCCCCAGCATGGAGTGAATGCTGTGGAGGAAGACCGGTATATAGCCTTTGTGGATGAGATTGTTACTCCGTTGCTGACCGTCAAGAGGAATCTGTTGCTAGCCGGTTTATTTCCGGGATGTAGTAAAGGTTGCCATCTATGTGTTGTTTCACCTGCTGGTTGTCCTTTGCTGAAGTCAGGCGTCCAAAACCTGATGGATAGCAAAGAGATCTTGTTCAAGAAGATTGCTGTTCCTGCTGTCCGTACAGAAGAAGTCTCTATTGTCACCATTTTCAACAATCCTACCAAGGCTCCTTCAAAGAAGCCTGTCAAAATCATGCCTATTCACAAGGTTGCTCTTATCATCATCACTGTTCCGGGGCCCATCCCCTATAAGTCTGACAAAGCTGTCACGTGGCACTATGGGGCAGATGTTTATGTTCTGGGAGTGAAATAAGAGTTCGATACTAGTACCGGTGTCACTAACATCACCGGGCCTGCTAAAGTCACTCGTAGTGGAAGACTGTTCTCACCAGATATTGCACCTCCAGCAATTCAGAGACCTCTTGTCATCACACCTGCCAGTGTGCCTGTTTCCCCTCCTGATCAAGTTTCTACCCCTGCTGCCGAGTCATCTGACGCTCGGGGAAAGGGGATTGCTACTGATGTGCCTGCCCGGACGGAGGCACCGAAGACCACTGTTGAGGCTTCCAAGCAAGAGATGGAAGAGATCCTCAAAATTATCAAGAAGAGTGATTTCAACGTCGTTGAGCAGCTGGGGCACACCCCCTCTAAAATTTCTATGCTATCACTGTTGCTGTGTTCAGAGGCCCGTGCCAAGGCCCTGATTGCCTTCCTGAAGACGGCCCACGTGCCACAAGAAACGTCTGCTGATCAATTCACCGACTGTGTGGCCAACTTAACTGCTGATAATGGTCTGGGTTTCTCTGACGCTGATCTGACGGCCAAGGGGAAGAACCATAATGATGCCCTGCATGTCTCCATTGAATGCAGGGGCACTACTCTTGCCCATGTGTTGGTTGACACTGGTTCTTCATTAAACGTACTACCCAAGAATGCTCTAGACAGGCTGGACTGTGAGGGTTTAGAGCTCAAACCAAGTAACATTGTTGTCCGAGCCTTTGACGGGTCCAAAAGGATGGTACATGGCGAGGTTGACATCCCAATCAGGGTTGGTTCACAAGTCTTTGATTCAAAATTCTATGTGATGGATATCCGACCATCCTACTCCTGTTTGCTGGGTCGTCCTTGGATCCGCAAGGCTGGAGCTGTGACCTCAACTCTACATCAGAAGCTTAAATACCCAGTCAGAGGGAAGATCGTAATAGTGCAGGGGGAGGAGGAATATATGGTCAGCCACCTCAACTCGTTCCGGTACGTAGAAATGGATGGGGAGTTCATTGAGAAGGTATTCTTGTGTAAGTGTATATTTTTTATTCACAAATAAAATAATAAAAGAAATAAATAAAAGAAAAGTTAATTTTTAAATATTTTTGTGTTTAGGGCAAAAAACCCTAATTTTGCTAAATAAAATGTATGAATTATTTAATATGTGCAATATTTAATAATTATGTATAAAAATAAATAAAATAAGGTATATTGTAAAAAAAGTATTTTTGAGGTCAAAATATTAATAAAAATAAAATGTATTAATTCTTTATATTTTCCCTAAATATATTAATAAATATACATGTATTTACATTATTTATTAAATATATATTATATGTACAAAAAATAAAATATTAAATATTATTTTTAAGAAAAGTATATTTTATGTAAAATGTTTTCAAGAGATAATATAAAATAAAAATCAGAAATAAAACATGTTTGTATTATTTTTGTATTTTAAAATAATAGTATATAAGTGTTTATTTATGTACACAACTAAATAAAGCCTAACAAATATCAAAATAAATGCAAAAAAAAACGTGGGAAAAATATTTTTAATATTTTTTATGATTTAAATAAAAATATGGAAATAAAATAAAAAATAAAAAATGGAAAATAACAAGTATATCTCAAAATGGGCCAGGGGGGTTCAAATGTAAAAACATAGTGCAAAGAGTAAAAAATCACAGGCCCAGCCCATAGAGGTTGTCTTCAACCTCCAGACAACAAAAAACGTTCAAAAACGCGCGCCCTTTTGGCCATCTCTCTAACTCCTGATTCTTTGATCCTTTGCCAAATCTTGAAACATGAAACCTGTAGAGCTTGAAGCCACGATTCTAGACATATAAAGAAGTCAATCTAACTCTCAGAAATGAGAGAGAATTTCTTCTTCCCCAATTCCTGACCTAATTTTTATTCAATGTTCAGACTCAAAATTCTCTAAGTACACATAACATAAATGAAAAGTAATGATATGGGTAGATTCAGGGCCATGAATATGACATAATTTCTTCACAAACCTAAGCCTAACTATGCCTGGATAGAGAGATAGGAGTTCATGAACTTACCTGTTCAGCTTGAATCATATCTGGCAATGGAGGTACTTTCAGTGCAAGGTGAGGATTGGTACAACTTGCTTGAGGTCCAGGGATGCTATTCCAACCTTTAGTTTGCTTTGAATCTTGCTAAATCGAGCTACAGAAGTCAACCTGCAAGAGAGAAAAATGAAAATGGCAAATGATGCTATGGCTGTTACAGTCTCAGTTCAATGTTTGGAATAGTCTATATGGATGTTATGGAAGGTGTATGAAGTGGTTTGGATGAAAGTGTACGATGGAAATGAGCTGGCCAAGTCCAAATGCAGAATGCCCTGTTTTGTGCAGTTTTATGGTGATTTTCTGTATGAGGAGGGATCAAGGGTTAAAGGCTCGTGTTTTAGGTCTGTTAGGGAGTATGGAAAGTGTGGAGAAAGTTTGTCTTTGTTGGTTCTTGCAGCAATGTGTGTTGGTATGTGTTATGCCAAGTTCCTTCACCCTTAAGCAACAAAATGTCAACCTCTTTTCTAGACTGATGGAGACCCCTCTAATGTACTGCTAAGCTTGCCCTTGATCAGTGGGATTAGCTCAATAACTTGTGCCAAAGAGATTTTGCTTTGTACCTCTTGATTTGCAAATTGACATAAAGTTTCACTTTTCAAAAATGGATATAATGCTTTTTCTAATTATGGCTTAAACTTCCATGTAATGACCAAATGAGCAAAATAATGTCTTGGAACAATGGATTATCATTGAATTTATGAGTGTAAATGAGATTTGAGGCCTGTAATCTAGGAATTCAAGTTGAGTTCAAAAATGCCTAAGTGTATGAACATGAAAATTGGCCATGAGCAAAGTGAGTTTTTCCTATATTGCCAAATTCGATTCTCCCTAACCACAAGGTTGTTTGATGAGTTCTTGGACATTTTGGAAAGCTTGGAATGTGTACTACAATCCATCTTTGTAATGCAAGTTGAAATTCCAAGTGGAAGCATGTGAAAAGTTTCCATGAAGTTAGGCAAAAATCCTGCCTAGAATAGGTCAAAATTTTTCTAAGTTAAGAATGTTTTGCACCCTTGTTCCAAAAATCATAACTTGAGCTACAAGCTTCTTTTGAGGAAACTTTGTGAATAAAAGTTGTAGATTATGCAATGGAATACAACTTTCATGTTTTGACTTTTGTTTGAATCCAAATGCATCTTGGTGAAAAAATGGGACAAAGTTAGGAAAAAATTAGGGATTTTCATAACTTAGAAAAATTCTAAGTTATGAAAATTCTTCATTTCAAACCCTAATTTGTGATTTTTGATTTCTTGATGAACAAGTTTCATGTTTTGACATGTTTTGATGAAAAATGAATCTTGACCCTTGATTTTGACCAAAAAGTCAAAGTTTTACTTTTCAGTATACAGTCAAAAATTGATCAATTGACTGGAAAATTCATCTGTCAGTCTCATGCATTTGGGATCTTTTGAACTTGTTGAACATGTCAAGACAATTCCATGGGATACTTGAGTCCATATATGAGCTTGGTTTGTCATTGGCTAGGTCAATCAGTCAAAAATTGCCTTTGTGCAATCAAAACCCTAAAAATGACCATTTTGCCCTTTTGGTGATCTGATCAAATTTCTTGTGGAATTGTGATCCAAACTTGATCAAATGGTCCACATGAGTTCATAATGTTGATGTGGGTCAAAAAGCATGAGGCTTGACTGTCAATTGGCCACAGTTGACTTTTTCCCCAATACAGCTGATTTCTAGGTCAACTGTCCAATTGACTGGGCAAAGATTGGAATCAAGGCTTGAAACTTGGTATGGATAAACTTGGGAGTCCAATATGAAGCATGAAAGTCATCTTAGGAATTTTAGGTCAAAACATCTTTGTGCAAACACAAACCCTAATTTGGGTCAACAGTGCAAGGAGAAGTCTTGAGCAGAGGAAACCCTAGTTGGATCTTGAACTCCAAGGGTCTTGTGGTGAGAAAATGTTGAGGAAATGGGAGGGAAAATTTTGGGGTACAACACAAAGTTTGATTCAAAATCGTCATTGTTCAAAGATTCATTCAAATATCAAGCTACAAAAATTACAAGCAACAACAAGTTCAATTATTCGAATGTGCAATTAAGTTACAAGAAATTTCATTCACTCAAAATTTCATTTTACTACATCAATTTTAAAGTTAGAAGTTTGCTTTGTCATGGAGAAATTATTCTAAGATGTTGGAAAATTCTATAAGGTTTCCTAAATCCTAATTTGCAAAACTTTGATGTCTTCTTCAAAAACTACCAAACTCTTTGTGCCAAGCTTCACCACTTCCTTCAAGCCTATCCATGACTTCTCATTGTAAATTTCCTTGCTAAAGAAAAGGAAGATACAGTTAGCATATAAATAATGAAGTTTAAAAGAAGATATTGTTCCTAATCTCATCATTAGGACTTGTGAGAGGAATCAGAAAATGGGTGGTGTAGAAAAATCACAGTAGACAAATACAAAATTCAGAAACAACAGTATCACAAATAAACAATTTAATCCCAACAAAAGCCTCAACTTTTTCCTATCATTGGCCCAAAGAAGTATCTTCATTGCAAATCACAAAAATATGTTATTTTGGTTCACAAAGAAAACAAATACTGTCAAAATTACAAAAAAAAACAGCCTGCATTACTGTAAGCAAAACAAACACAAAAGGGCAAGTACTGTCAAAGTAGAATGCTGCCCATGACAGTCCAAAAAGAAAACTGTTGCATAAACTTGTACCAAGCTAGTCCAAAATTTGTACAAACTTAACCAAAACCGAAACTGTATCAGGAAAGAAGCAAGGAAGTGCATCACAAATTTTCAAACCCCATTTCTTTTCCCCCCAAAAAAGTTTCATCCTCATGTTAATATAAGAAAACAGATACCATAACAAAGGGGAGAGAGATCGATTGTCCATCAGAAAAGAAAAAAAGATAACAAAGCAGTTTTATAGCAACCATGATATATACAAAAAATCACAACAATAGTTTTGTTTAAGGCCAAGCATACAGAAAACCCAAAAAATCTTCATCATTTTCCCCTTCCAACCCTTCAGAAATTAAAGAGAGAAAGAGGGAAAAGAATACAAAAAAGAAACTTCCCTGTAAAACTTCATTGTAATCGCAAAGCTAACTTCAAATCGCAGAGCCCACTTCAAACATCAGCAACAACCAAAACCACAGTACCTGCATCAACAAAAATTTTCAATTCAGAATTTCTCACGCCACAACCGTTGCATCAGTATAAATAAAACAGACAGTTCGGAAAAGTTTATGTTGAGATTTACCTATTCTAAGGCTTTGACAGGTAATATTTCATCTACCCTTGCTCATCATTCATGATTTGTTTATTATACAAGGTTTGCTGTTGTTATTTGTTGGTAATATAAACTGTAGATACAAAGAGTTGGTTCTGTTAAAACAAAAAATAGTAACAACAAAGAAAAGGCACAAACCAATTTCTTCCTTCCCCTCCTCTAACCGCATACACCCTTCTTCATCTCCCATCCATCCGCACGCATACTCCCTTAAATTTTCCATCACCAATTTCCGCTACCTTAACTTCTTCACCGTAACCCATCAAACCCAACGCCAAGCTCCCATCCATTCTTATCACCACTGTAACACCAACATTTCGCTCGCTTCTGTTTCCATCATCAACAATGTTCTCCGCCAATCCTCACATTCCCATTCATAACTGATTCACAGAACAACCATCAACCTAGTTCCCTTTCATCTTTTCCATCTCCTTCAACATTCACATCCACCTGTAAAAAGAAAAAAAATCAGTAAGAGAAGTACAAAATCGTGAGATCGAGAGAGAAGTGGTGTTGTAGACCGAAAAATATGTAGGAATTCATTCTTGTTTTTTAGGAATAGAAATTGGAAAAGAGGAAGATGAAGTTTCGGAAAAGAGGTTTTTTTCTCTCTTTTACGGTAAACATAATAATATAATGTGTTGGAAATTATAAAAAAACTAATTAATCTTTTGGCCTTCCCCATAAACCAACAGCGACGCACTACTTGTGTCACTATGGTTTTCATAACCCTTCTTTCCAACTCAACGAAACCGGGTTTGGGCTTATCTCTTTGGCCCAACCCATTTCCCAAATCTTTCCTTTAGTATATACAAAAGCATTAGAATACATGAAGGGTCAATTGGTGCAGTGGTTAAGGCGTTGGTGTTTGGAGGAAAGGTCTCGGGTTCGAGACCCCCTGGGACGTTTTCTTCTTTTTTCAATTTACTTCATTCCTTTTTTGTTAAACAAAAAAAATAAATTATTGAGCTTCAACTTAACCAGTAGCTAAAGCCCAGTAGTGATTTGCTTTCCACCACTCCCTATTTTCTGTTTAAACCCCTCCCTTTCTTTCAAATATAATTTTCTTAGTTTATTAGTTTTTAAAGTTCAAATAAAAATAATAAACTACAAAAACATGTCATTAATTTTTTTTTTAGAATATCGATTTTGTTTGTATTTTCTTAAAATTCAATAATATAAATCCCAAATTATTTAATTTATTTTCTTAATTAATATAGTTAGGAATTTTTGTAAATAATTTTACTAATTAATTTTTTTCTTTAGTCTTAAATTGTTTGTCTAATTTCTTCATAATAAAAAAATACCAAAAGACAAAATATACATACATTCGATTTAATTTCTTTGTAATAAATTATTTTCTTTAATGGAATAGAATTTTATTTTCTTTCCAAATTCCTCACAAACAATAATACCAAGAACTTTATTTCCATACTTTGTTAATTAATTCTTACTTCATAGATTGTTGTAGTTTTAATCAATTGTTCGATTCAATTTGGTTGTATTGGATTGCCTATTTTGACTTTTAATCGCATTGATCCATCCCCATTTGGAAATTTGTACCCCCCATTCCCAAAAGCTCTATAATAGCATAGAATTTTAATTTCCGCAATTTACTATTTTTTTATACTATATAGTAATTAGGCGTGTATGGAAAGACATAAAATTAACCGCTAGATAACCTAAATCAAAGACAAATTAACTTGAATCAAACACATTTTTCACACGTGCACCTCTAGGGTAATCTCGCTTATTGCCTCGGAAAAACAGTCATGTCCCTCGAATATGGGACGCTTTAGCAAAGACCCTTCGATAAAAAAGGTCGTAGTCCCTCGATGTCCCTTGATGTTGCCTTCGGTAAAACGATCTAGTCCCTTACGAAAAATTGCTAAAGCGTCTCACAAGTTGCCTTTTATGACTGTACGATTGACCTGCGCATGTCCCTTCACATCCGACGATGGGAATTCTTACCAAATCAATGGTAAGATAGCAACATCTAAAGGAGAAGGAAAAGAACATTAAGACCTTTTGAGTAGGTAGGATGCTCATAGTTGCTCGCTTGCTCACAACAAAAACATTTTATACACCAACACTTTCATTTGAAACATTTTTAAAAGTTAAAACACTTTTTACGCGTTCTTATAGAAACGAGAACCATTACAAAGACACCTTTTCAAAATCACTTTCAAAAAC
This sequence comes from Vicia faba, assembly GCA_948472305.1. Lineage (NCBI taxonomy): Eukaryota > Viridiplantae > Streptophyta > Magnoliopsida > Fabales > Fabaceae > Vicia > Vicia faba. Next base: position 115,687 of record CATIWC010000560.1, read on the forward strand.
ACATTCCACAAACACCTCTTTAAACTATTTTCAAAACAACACTTTGTACGCGTTTATATAGAAAGAAGAACCATTATAAAGATGTTTTTTCAAAAATAATTTCAAAACCCATACCACAAGCACATTTTCAAACAAAAGCAAGTGATCTAGCAAGCAACTAAGATCCCGTAGAAAACTACGGATGAAAAGGGTGCTAATACCTTCCCTTTTCATAAACTACCCCCCGAACTCAAGAAAACAATCTCAAAGGTCTTTCCTGTTCTTTTCAACCTTTCCTTATTGGATAAAAGAAAAGTCGGTGGCGACTCTTGCTATCCGTAATAATTGCAATCAAACGCAAAACATCCAAGTCAGTTCTCCCACCATGTTACACCGTCACTGTCAGATTCTCCAAGAGCATTAACTTCGTCGTTGCTAATACGTAGAGGCGGTTTCCTAACACGAGCACGTCGAACCTCTTTTTGAGCCTTGGAAGTGAAACCTAAACCAAACTTGTCTGACTTGTATGGGATATCAGGAATTATTCCCCGAATGGTGCAACCTCCGTCTTCAACTACAACACGAGTATCTTTGAGAGAGGCCATCCTTGGTGTATCTTTAGCAGCTTCGGGAGTGACAGGAGTTGTCTTGGTAACACCAATCACAGGAGGGACCATTTCAAATGCTTGACAGGGGGTTTCAATGAATTTGCCATCTATTTCAACATATTTGAAGGAATTCAAATGACTGATCATGAACTCTTCTTCCCCGCAAACTATGACAATTTTTCCTTTAACCGGGTACTTTAGCTTTTGATGTAAAGTGGAGGTGACCGCCCCTGCCCCATGGATCCATGGGCGTCCTAGCAAACAAGAGTAAGTGGGGTGAATATCCATCGCATAGAATGTTGAGTTGAAGACCTGAGACCCAACCTTGATAGGGAGATCAACCTCTCCATGGACTATTCTCTTTGATCCGTCAAAATATCTCACCACAAATTCACTAGGTTTCAACACTAAACCTTCACAGTCTAACCTATCCAGAGCACCTTTTGGTAAGACATTCAGGGAAGACCCAGTGTCTACTAACACATGTGCTAAAGTGGTGCATTTACACTCGATGGAAACATGTAGAGCTTTATTGTGATTCTTCCCCGCTGGGGTGAAATCTGCGTCTGAAAATCCCAACCCATTGTCAGCAGGCAAGCTTGCTACACAGTTTTCAAATTGGTCGGCCGTAGCTTCTTGTGGGATATGTGCCTTTTTTCAGGAATTTTAACAGGGCTTGGGCATGTGCCTCAGAGCATAGCAACAAAGATAGCATGGAAATATTTGAGGGTGTCTTCCCCAACTGTTCCACTATCTTATAATCACTTTTTCAGATAATTTTTAAAATCTCTTCCATCTCTTGGGTAGATGGGTCCTCAACTGCAATATATTTTGTTGGAGCCTCTGTTCGGGAAGGCTCAGTCATTTTTTCCTTTCCTTAAGTATCAACAATAGGTTTAACAACGGGAATACGAATGGGTGTAGTAGTGATTGTCAGAGGTGAAATATCTAGAGAGAAGATCCTCCCTGTCCTAGTAAATTTAATTGATCCAATAATGTTTATAATGTCAGCAGTTTCATCTTCGGCAATCCATGAATCTTGTTTGATACCATGGTAATACACTTCCGCCCCATAATTCCAGGGCACGAACTTATTAGAAGAGTAGGGGACTGGTCCCGGTGTGGTGATAATTAATGGATCTATTTTTGGTTCAGCGGGAATCCTAATAGGACCTTTGGAGGTGATCCTAATAAGAGTGTTTGAGATAGTAATGATGGACACGTCTTCAAACTCTTGAGATACACTTTGGGTCAATCTTTTCACAGATGGAGTTTTTTCAAATAGAATCGCATGGCTATCCATCAGGTGTTGGGCACCTTTCTTCAGCCAATCACAACCATTAATTTGTATAGCACAATGGTAGAAGTATTCAAAATAACCTGGAAATACATCGGCTTTCAAAAAATTCTTTTTAATAGTCTTCAAAGGAGTGGTCAAATCTTTGATGGAGGAAAAAAAAGAGGCATCTTCAATAGCATTGACACCCTTATCATGACTGGGAATGGGTGCCGTGATCACATTGGGAGTTGGCGGAGGGTCGAATTCAATTTTCTTGTTATCAATCAGGTCTTAGATTTTATTCTTCAATGCCCAACAGTTGTTGGTGTCATGTCCGGGACTGTTTGAATGGTAGGAAAATCTTACATTGTGATTGTATTTTGGTGAGGATGTATTGGGATTTTGTGGAAGATCTCTTAGTGAAATGATCTCATCTTTCAATAAATATTGTAGCGCTTGTGGAAAGGACATACCAATCTTGGTGTACTATCTTGGTGGATCATTCGGCCTTTGTTTATTAACTTGTTGTTATGGTCGTTGAGTAGAAGTTGGATTAGAATTTAATACCGCACTTACCGACTGATGACGGTCCTTCTTAGCATGGCTCCTTGACCCATACACAACATTAGTTTCCTTTTTGCTAGTAAATGGTTTTTTTACAACATTGGAGGTGGAGGTCATGGGTATCTTCCTGCTTTTAATCCCGCTTTCGACCCTCTCATCGGTTAATATTAATTCAGTAAATCCGAATGATGAACTTCCAATCAGTAAGTTGAAGAAAGGACCAGTAAGTGTTCCCATAAACATGTCTACCAATTCTCTATCAGTTAAAGGTGGCTTCACCCTACCAGCCAAGTCTCTCCATTTTTGAGCGTATTCTTTGAAGCCCTAATTTAAACCCATGGTCATACCTTGCAATTGCACCCGAGTTGGCTTAAGATCGGCGTTATATTGATATTGATGGTAAAAGGCAGCAGCCAGATCCTCCCATGTATGGATGTTTGTCCCCTACAGTTGGTAAAATCACTCCAATTGTGTTCCAGATAGACTCTCTTGAAAAAAGTGCACCCATAGTTTCCTATCAGAGGTGTGCGGTTGGATATTACATACATAAGATCTTAGATGAAGCTTGTGACAGGAGATCCCATCTGTTGTACCCCAAAATTTGCCCTCCCATGTTCTTCAAGAATTGCAAAGAGCATGCTTCAAAATCTCCCCAAGGGTTGCACAGTTCAAGGGCCTCCTAACAGTCAAAAATTAGGGTTTTGGTTCTGACAAAGAAAATGAAGTTTCCAAGGGTCCAATCAAGTCCCACATGCTTATAAACATTGTCAAGTATCCTCATGTCAAGTTTCAAGACTCACAGCACAAAATTGCACAGTCAAAAACCCTAATTGCCCTACAGTCAACTACAGGGGCAAAATGGTCATTTGACAGTCAAAAAGTTCAAATTTTTGGTCAACATCTCATTTTGAAGCCACAAACATCATTTGATCAATGCTTGATCATGATTATCAAAGCTTGGCTCAAAAAGTCTCAAGATGCAAAAGTTTCCATATTTGGACAGTTGAAAAAGTCAACTGTAACTTGACCAAGGCATAACTTCCACATGGTTTATCAGAAAAATTCCATCCAAAGCTCATTTTGAAGAGAAATACATTTCCTACAACTCCTCTTCACACTTCAAGTCCAAGAAATGCTCTCACAAAAAGTTATCAATTTCAACATTATAGGTCATTTTCAAAAGTCAACAAAAAGAGACTTTAAGTCAAAGGCCATAACTTGAGATTGGTAAATCAAAATGACATGGGACCAAAGACATTGGTTAGAGGACTTCAAGAACTTTCCAAAATGTCCAAGAACATGATCAAAGCTTAAAAATTGAGCAAGATATGCCTTGTGGAAGTTGGGAAATGTTTGGGTATTTTGAAAAGTCAACTTTGCTTCAAATGCCTTAAAATTGCTAATGGGCCTCATTTTCTTCCAAGATTCATCATCCAAAGCATATGCACGACCATTTGGCCCAAAGGGAGCTTATTCATCATTTTTATTTATTTATTTGAATTTTTAATTGTTATTAATTCATTTAATAAAATAAGATATGTGAAAAATACTAAAACAAGCTTTTCAAATCTTTTTATGCATGGAATAACTTCAAGATTTCGTGCATTATCTGGTATGGAAAGAATCAAGGTGATTTGGACATGATTGGTATCAAATATGCATGGAAAAGATTTGAAAATATATGCATGAAAATCAAATATTCATTCCATCAATGCAAGGATTTTTGGATCAAAAACTCAACCCTAATCCATCCTCATATAAGTGTGATCAAAACCTAATGCCAAGAAACCTCTAAGCTGCGCTCAAAGCTGAAGAAGAACATTGCCCTTTTTGTGAAAAATTCCAAAACTGAAAACTCGATTACAAAGGGTTTCAAGACAGAATAACCATCCCATTGCATTCCTGAGACTTCAAGGAAGGTTTCTGGATCCAAACCATCATCTCTAACGCAAAGAATTGGTAGAACAACCTCGTCCTATTCATGTTTTTTTTCGTATTCTTGTATCATAATTCATGCATGGTTTGCAATTTTTAATGTTGGATTTGTATTCATTGGATCATTCTAAAGCTAACCATATGTTTTGATTGATTTTTTGTGCATCACACGCGATTTCACCATTGAAGCTCGCTAGGGTTCCTCAAGCTCCAAATTGGGCATTTTCGTATACTGTAAAATTTGGACATCCCAGTACCATGGCTAAACTCAGGAAGCTTGGACGAACTTAACACACTATTCGCGCTCAATTTATGAGCCACCATATTCTATTCGCTATTTTTATGCTTGCCATTTAGTGGGGGTTCAAAACCCCCGCTATCTAACTGTTGTTTTTCAGGTAAAACGCAAACGAGTGGAGAAGAAGATTATGTGGCATCATCTGATTGAGCACTTTGAATTCTAGCGCGCGTTTTTCTGACTCATACCACTAACGTTTGTCTTTTCTTATAATAATTATGATTCATATAATATACAAAGTGCGTTAACAGCTCCATTGGTCAGGCGTTGCATTGGTAAACTCTGGGACCTGGGTTCGATTCCCAGGTCCCCTCACTTTATTCATATATTTTGTTTCAATTTAATCCTATGCAGTTTCAAGCCTCAGGGTTCACCATGCACTCCATAATCCAAGAGCGCCACATGGCCACTAAGGGCAATCCAAAGGCCAACGTTTGAAGGGTACCATGTGCGTTGGTCAACGAGTCCACACGCGATCACCTGAAGTCCACAAGGCCTTGAGACAAATGGGCCTGATTGCTAGCCAAAGACCTCCAGTTTGGGGACAGAACCCCCCCATTGGTTTGCTCTTTCATCTTTTTTTGTATTTTTTCTACTTTTATTTGTTTTAATTAATTTTAATTTAATTCTTTAAATCAATATTTTCATAACATAAAAAAAAAAAATCAGAAAGTCATAAAAATTAAAATATATTTCATTTAATGTTATTTTTTTGTAAAAAAGGTCTTATTAATTAATTAGTTTTTTTTTATTCTAGGGTTAACTTTAACATTTTCTTAATAAATTTAAAATTTGTAGAATTAGGTTTTAATTACTTTTATCTTTTTCTTTTCTTTTATCATTATTAATTATTAATTATTTTCTTGTAAATAAAATTGCATTAATTAATTAGGTTTAATTTTAGGTTCAATTTTAATATTTTTTCTTAATAAATAAAAATAGTTAGAATTAGGGTTAATTAATTTCTTAGTTTCATTTAATTCTCTTATTAAAAATCCATAAATACAAAAACTCAAAAATCTTTTCTTTTTACTTTAATTTAATTAATTTGTTAATCATAATTTAATTTCATTAAAAAGGGTCCAACGCCCTCGCATTCGATCGTAATTCCAATTCGCGCGTTTATTTTATTTCCTCCTTTTATGTAATTCTCCCAAAGCCATGTAAATTCGATATTTATATTTCTCGCACTTTACTTTATTTTATGTCAAATCGGGTCCTGGATTTAATTTGGCGATGTGGACCCGCGCCTTTGTAATAGTTTAGGAACTTTATATTTCTCGCAACTTTTTAACTGCTAATAAATTGCATGCAAGAATGAATGTTAAAATAAAAACAAAAGCGTAGATCACCCATGACATGAACAAGACAAAATATCTGAAAACGACACACAAATCACACACCACCCCTAGGGTACGCCTCACTGTTGCCTTGCCCCTCGAAAGGTGATCGTCGAGTAGAGGATGTTTTAGTAAGTCCTCATGATCCGGGAACCTGGCATGAGGGTAGCTTCTAAGGTATCTTCCTATTGCTCTGGTGATCACCATGTCCCGAACCTTCGAATTGACCCGAACACCTCTAACGGTGGTGCTACCTACCTCTCAATGGTGGGATGGTACTACTTTAAAGGACATTTACACAGACGAATTCCTTAGGGTAGGTAGACGACTCTTGATACTTTCTCTAACTTCAAAACAAATCAAAATACTTTTCACACCGACACTTTTCAAAAAGCTTTCGAAAGCAACTTTTCAAACACTCTTGAGGACCGATACAAGAGTCGAACTGAAATTTTCAAAGAAACTTTTTTTAAAAACCCACAATTGAAAAGCAAACAAACCATTTTTGAAAACACAATGAGCAAGTATCTAAGAGTCCATGGATAACCATGGATAGAAAGGGTGCTAACACCTTCCCTTTCTATAATCTACCTCCCGAACCGAGAGCAATCTCTACAAGGAATTTTTCTGTGCTTTTGTCCTTTCCATTTGGAGAAAATAAAAGACGGTGGCGACTCTTGCTTCCGCGACATTTCGCGAACCAGCGTTAAACAGTCAGTTCCAGATCCACCGATCACACCATCATACTTGGAAAAAACATGGATCTTGAATTTGTGGGGGATGACTACCCCAGGTACCAAACCCAAATCTCCAAAATCCAAGCCATGCATAACTTGGATCTCTACAACCTTTAGTCTGTCTTCTAGCTGCTTATATTTTTCATCGGCGGGCAGGTATTGTTGTTGTACCTCAAAATTTTCCCTCTCATTTATCAAATATTTTCTCACAAAGATCTTTCTTGGTTCAAGACTGCACTAGGGTTGATCAGCTCAAGACACCTCTTTAAGCACTAATGACCAAAATTAGGGTTTGAGATTGCACAAGGATAATTGAAATTTCAATGCTTCATATGACTTTCATGGATCATTATGGACCCCCAAGATTACTCATGTCAAGTTTCAAGCCTTGGATCTCACTTTTGCTCAGTCAATTGAGCAGTTGACCTAAAAATCAACTGTATTGGGGAAAAAGTCAACCATGGCCAATTTACAGTCAAACTTCATAATTTTTGATCCACATCAACATTATAAACTCATATGTATCATTTGATCAAGTTTGGACCACAATTCCTCAAGAAAATTGATCAAATCATAAAAAGGGCAAAATGGTCAAAATTAGGGTTTTGATTGAGAAAGAGCAATTTCTGATTTTTGACCTACAAAATGGTCAATTAGTTTGAAGCATGATTTCAAGAGTTCAATTGAATCATTTTGACCTAATGGCATGACCTAAAACATTACTCAAGATCAGATGGATTGGTAGTGAATTTTCAGTCAACTGATCAAAAGTCAATTGTACACTGAAAAGTCAAACTTTGACTTTTTGGTCAAAATTCAATGTCAAAGATCACAATTCATCAAAACATGTCAAAATATGAAAATTATTCATCAACAAATAAAAAAAGTCAAGATTTCATTTTGAAAAGTCAAAGTTTTCTAACTTAGAAATTTTTCTAAGTGTTTAAAACTTCATGTTTTTTCATAACTTTGAGCCAATTTTTAACCATGATGCAAAAGGATTCAGAAGAAACTTTCAACATGAAAGTTGTATATCTCCATGATATCTACAACATTTCTTTACACAACTTCTTCTAAAAATTCTTGGATCTCAAGTTATTAATTCATAAATTCATGGTCTTGAAATTGGACACTTAATGAAATTTTGCCCTAGTTTTGGTCAGGATTTTGACCTAACTTCATGGCACTTTTTCATATAGTTCTAAGGGGAATTTTAAAAAGTGATTCAAAGAGGGGTTGTAGAGAACATTACAAGCTTTCCAAAATGTCACAAAACTCCTTGATATCATTCTTGAGTAGGGATAATCGAAGAGATGAAGTTAGGATTTTCACACTTGAATTACAAGTCATTTTGTGATGAACAAGAATTCAATTTCAAACCTATGCTGCACAATCTTGCTTTGCAGGCCTCTAAACCTCTAGATCTCTCCATAATCAGAATATTACACTTGATTTTGAGATATTATCCACTTGATTCAAGCTTTGTCCAAGTAAATTTTCCATTAATGGAACAAAGTTCACACTTCCATTTTGGAAAAGTGACTTTAATCACAAAGTCAATGCATAGAGCTCCTAACTTGTTCCTTCTGATCACAAGCTATGTCAAAGGAAAAATCAACATGTCTAAAGCCTCCCATAAACTCAGGCCATGCTTGTACTTTATCTTGAAACCATATTGTCACTTTTCTTCAAAATCAAGTAACATAGCCATAAGTCTATATCTTGCTTTTCTGACCTCCTCAAGTCCTCTAATCTTTTCCATATAATTATACAAGTGTATTGCAAGCTAAAACATGATTGAACAAACCCTCAAACTCCCAAAAACCATAAATTTTCACACAAACACAAAAACTTGTCATTTCTGACTTTGAACTTCAATCTTCAAAACCACTCGTGCATTTCTTGGCCTTTTTGTTTCAAAATCTTCCTTATACCAAATACAAACCATCCCTGTCCCTGCTTGCAAACTGTTACTTCATCTTCATCAACTTCCATTGCCAAAAACAGAGCATTGCAGTTGGACTTCTCCAGGCCATTTCAGCCACTCTCAGCTCAAGCCAGCCATTGCATTAGCTTCCTAGAGGTCCAAGGAAGCTAACCTGGTCATCACCACTGCCTGAAACAAGCTCAAATCCATTTCACAATTTCCAGTTTTGAGGTATTTTTCTTGAACTTCTATCTTCATATTTAGGCATTGTTAAGCTTCGATTTGTGAAGATAAAATGTAGACACCATTGCCACGAAGCTGTACATATCTATAGTTTGCATTTATATGGCCTGAGCTTAGAGAATTTTAGAGTTGAAGTTTTCTGAAATTTTTAGGTTTTTAATTAGGGCCAGAAAAATTCTCATTCCTCTTTGATTGTTAGCTTAAGTTATTTACATGGTTGGATTCGTGGGAAGAAAAGCCACAACTTTCATGTTTGAACTTTTCATTTTTGTTGAGAGATGAAGAAGATACAAGTCCTTTGGCTGGAGGTTGAAGATGAAGTGTAATCAGGACGCGTTTTGTATCTTATATTTATTGTTTTTCTTATATCAACTGATGTATAGCCACCCCAGTGGTGAAGCGCGCGCTTGTTCACCCTTAGGTCCTGGGTTCAAGCCCCAGCGTGACCTTTTACAAATTTTCACAATTTTCTGACATTCTTTTATTATTTTTTTTGCAGCGTTTGGGCTCTCATTGGGCCTAGTCTTTTTTTCTCATAATACTCCTTTGGTTATTGATTAACCCTCCTGGCCTTTTTCTTTATTTTTTTATTTTTATTTATTTTTTCTTCATTATTATTATTATTATTATTATTATTATTATTATTATTATTATTATTATTATTATTATTATTATTATGATTATTATTATGATTATTATTATTTTCATAAAATCATAAAAAATCCAAATTTATTTTATTTATTTTCTATACCCATTTATTTTATTTTCCATAAAACAAAAAGATAAAAAATATTTTCTTAAAGATAAATTAATTTCTTTTTTCTTTAAATAATTAATTCTTAGACTTAGGATAAATTAATATATTATTTTATTTTCTTAGATAAAATTAATTTAGAACCTAGGTTATTATTAATTAATCTTCATTTTATTTTCATTAATTTAAAACCTTTCATAAAAACCCTAAAAAATCCTTTTCAAATTAATTTCTTTTCTTAAATAGTTTAAGTTAATTTTATTTAATTTTTAATTAATCATTTTTAATTAGGTCAAAAAAACCCTTTCTTAAAAACAACAAAAATCATTTCTTTTCCATTTATATTCTTGCATTTTATTTTCAATTTTGTATAATATTCAATATGATTGTAATAGATAATTAGGTTTAATTTTCTTGCAATCCCCATTTGTAAATTTGTACACCCCCTCCCCTAATGATGTAATAGCGTAATAATTTTACTTTTTGCAATTTATCGCTTTATATAAATGCTAGTAATTAGGGTTTGTATGGAAATACTAAAATCAACAATTAGCAAACCCTAATCAAAGACAAACAAAGCATGAAAATCAATACACTTTCACACAAGCACCCCTAGGGTAAAATCCACTTGGTTGCCTTATGGAAATGGCCATGTTATGCATGTGAGGTATGTTAGCAAAAACAAACAAAAATACAAGATCATAGTCCCTCAATAACGCTATCTATGTTGCCTTTTCAAAATGATCTTAGTCCCTAAAAGAAAGATGCTAAGATACCTTGCAACATTTTCTAGTCATGGCTATACGATGACCCACGCCCATCCCGTTTACATCCAAAGATAGGGTTACTTACCAAATCAATGGTAAGATAACAATGTCAAAGGAAAGAGGAAATGAATATGAAATACTTTTTGAGTAGGTAGAGTGTTCCTAGTTTCTTCCTCAATTTCAAAACAACATCCTTGCAATTTTCCAAAACAAACACCAACACTCTTCAAAAACACCTTTCAAAATTGAAAACATTTTCAAAAGATCAACACTTTCTATACATTCTTACGAACGGGAATCATTACAAAGTTTTCCTAAACGATGGCGCCTTTTCAAAATACTTTCAAAAAACCACACAAAACATATTTTCAAACAAAAGCAAGTGATCTAGCAAGTAACTAAGAGCCCATGGAAAACCATGGATGAAAAGGGTGCTAATACCTTCCCTTTTCATAATCTACTCCCCGAACCCGAGAAACAATCTCAAAGGTCTTTCTGGTGCTTTTTCACCTTTCCTTTTGGATAAAAGAAAAGTCAGTGACGACTCTTACTAACCGCAACATTTGCGATAAAACGCAAAACATCCCAAGTCAGTTCTCCCACCGCACCATAGAACTGGAGACTCTGCTGGGGAGAATTCTAAAAGTGGGGTTACCTTAGGGTTAGATCATATTTACTTGCTTTCATTGTTTGACTTGTATGCTTTACATTTTGGTTCTTTATTTGGGTTTGAATCCTCTACCTGGATTTGGGATACCTTATAGGCATGTAGAAATACATTGTGGAAACTGTTCAGGGTATACCGATACGGTCTAAGCAATAGCTACGTTAGTGCGACATATTTGTGGGTACCGGTAGCCTTTGAGTAGTCAAGGAGAATACGGGGCCGCTGAGTGATATCATGAAGCACTAATGAACTTTTAGAACCTTTACTTGACCAACTTGGCCTTTAGGACGTAGTGAGATGACCGACTTTGGTACAGTCTGAAGTTGGTAGATACTCGATACTACACTCATTGAGGTTTGGTTTTTTGGGATATTTCGGTCGCCATTAAAGAGGCTTGTGCTGAAACAATGATCAAAGAAACAAACCAGTGATATTGAGCTCCTTAGAACCCGGTTACTATTACTAGGACAGGTTTGAGCCAACTAAACTTCAAGAGGGTACTTACCTATGAGACTCCATGCAAGCTTAAACCTAAGGACTTATTTGCTTTTCTTGTGTATATTTACTTATACATAACATCATAAACATCATAACATCATACTCATAATCACTAACCATTTCAAGGATTTTTGGGATTTATCTTTGTTCTATTTTGTAGGACATGGATTTTATTCGCAGGAAAACCATTCAAGCCAATCTTGTAAGGATCCCTCCTCAACTCAAAGAGCTAGCATAAAGGATTCCTGAAAATTCTCCATTTACCAAAAGACATGGTCGCCTAATATACTTGGTTACCTCCAACACTGATGAAGACATGATGAAGGTGCTCTTTCAGTTCTTTGATCCTCTACACCATTGCTTCACATTTCCCGATTATCAACTTGTGCCAACTTTGGAAGAATTATCCCAACACTTGGGGATTCCCATTCTTAATCAATAACCTTTCAACAGTACAGAAAGAGATCCAAAGCCAGAAGAGATTTCTCAAACTCTACACTTGCAACCATCTGATATCACAACTAATTGGGAAACAAGGAGTCGTGTCAAGGGTTTCCTAGCAAAATTCTTGTTTGAGAAAGCCCAAAACTGTTGGAACTCCTTGGATTTGCAAGCCTTTGAGGAAATTGTGGCTCTCCTCATATATGGGATGGTTTTGTTTCCAAATCCTGACGAACTCATAGATGTGAACATCGTCAAAATCTTCATGTATCGTAACCCGGTGCCTACTTTGCTAGGGGACATCCTACATTCCTTTTACGTTCGCACTATGAGGAAAAGGGGTATCCTTATGTGTTGTACTCCTCTCTTGGCAAGATGGTTTATTTCTCATCTTCCCCAATCTGTGTTGAAGAATGAGCAAGGTTCAAGGTGGTCCCATAGGTTGATGATGCTCAGACATTCAGATATTCATTGGTGTTCCCGCTCTTTGGAGAATGTTACTATCGTCGACAATTGTGGAGAATTACCTAATGTACCTTTGCTTGGCAATAGAGGAGGTATCAATTACAACCCCTGCTTATCCCTACGACAGTTTGGTTACGCTCGGAGGGATGGTCCCCATGAGATGCTTATCCAAGGAGTGGTATTTGACTACGAGAATGACGATTAAGGTTACCGCTAGAGGTTTGTACGAGCTTGGAGGATGTTGAAAAAGGTAGATAGAAAGACACTAGGACACAAGAATTCCATTCCCCTTGAGCCTTACCTTAAATGGGTACGAGATCGTGATCAGAAACTTGTGATGCCTTATCCCTCCATCTTACCAGTTATCATGGAACCTGTGGTCGAAGGAGATGTTCCCTACACTATCATCCATCCCGACATGCCCACATCTCTCGAAGACTTACAAAAGGGTTGGATCTAGCTGAAGGAAGAACGAGATACTTTCGAGGCTCAATTCTATGCTAGTGAAAAGAGGGTCTTGGAGCTTACAAAGCAGCTACAAGAAGAGAAAAATGTGAACGCTTATCTCGCGCCAAAGAGGATGCGTTCGGTCTTTTTATCTTAGAAAGCTATTTTGTAAGCCCAAGGGGTATGATGTAATATTTCTTGTTTTGACTAATGAAAATTAACGTTTGTTCATTATTTTGTCTATACAAATTTAAATTTCATTAATCCTTGAAATCATTTGCATATACATATTTCATGCATCATAACATGACATGTTTTCTCATAATAGGTTTCCTTATCTTTCTGTTGTTTATTTCAGCAAGATGAATCTAGAGAAAACTGTGACAAAACTCTAAGCCCATAATTCCCAGTTTCAGGAAGCTCTACTAGCCCTAGCCAAGGGGCAGCAAGATATGATGGCTTTGCTGTTCGTTAAGAAGAAGCCAAAGAAGAAAGCTCTACTCAACATGGGTAGAAGGTTCAAGGAGACAGTTCGTTAAATTCCAGTAGAAGAATATTCATCTGAAGAGGACAAAAACTAGATTGGTGAAGTCAAGAGTACTTAGGCTGACTGTATCAATGATCAAGTATCTGATGATGATTATTTCAACGAGCCGTATCCACCCGCTGATATCAAATACAAGCAGTTAGAAGAAAGATTGAAAGCTATTGAAATCCAAGTTGTTCCCGGTTTAGATTTGGATAATTTGGGTTTGATCTCTGGGGTAGTCATTCCCCACAAATTAAAAATACCAATCTTTGCAAAGTACGATGGGGTTTCTTGTCCAAAGCTCCACTTGAAATCTTATGTGCGCAAGATACAACCGCACACTACTGATAAGAAGCTTTGGGTTCACTTTTTCCAAGACAACTTAGCTGGAACACAACTTGAATGGTTTTATCAGTTAGATGGTTATGGTATCAATATCTAGGAGGATTTAGCTACTGCCTTCTACCATCAGTATCAGTACAACACCATCTTGTCGCCAACGAGGGTTCAGTTGCAAGATATGACCATGGGAAAGAATGAAGGATTTAAGGAATATGCACAAAAGTGGAGAGACCTTGCTAGTAGGGGCCAAAATCCCTTGACTGATAGAGAGCACATCGACATGTTCATGGGCACTTTATCTGGTCCTTTCTTTAATCTGTTGGTTGGCTGCTCTTCTTCTGATTTCACCGAATTGATCTTAACCGGTGAAAGAGTTAAAAGTGGCATCAAAATGGGAAGATCTCGGTGGCATCTACCTCCACTCCCAATCCTATCAAGAAACCTTTTGCTGCAAAGAAGGAAGTCAATGCTGTGTATGGGGCAAGGGCCCATACTAAGAAGAATGACCACCCGTCTGTCAATGTTGTCCGAATCTCCAATCTAACTCCTACTCCAAGACCATCTTCAAATCATCAACATTTTGAAACTCCAAGAAGACAATTTACAAGGTTGGGCATGACACTGTCTCAAGCCCTTCAACACTTGCTCAAGGCTAATTTAGTAACATTGCGTGATCCTCCCTCCCGCCAACCCTGACACCTCATCACCAAAGTATAATCCGAATGCTAAGTGTGCTTACCATTCAAGCAGCCCCGGGCACGAGACTGACCAGTGTTGGGCCTTGAAGAACAAAATCCAGGATTTGATTGATAATAAAACTATTGAATTTGATCCTCCTCCAACACCGAATGTTATTACCGCTCCAATGCCGAAGCATGACAAAGGTATTAATGCTGTCGAAGATACAATTTTTATTACCTCTGTTGAAGATTTGACTACTCCGTTGAATATAATCAACAATCTGTTGAAAGCTGGGATCTTCCCTGGCTGTGAAAAAGACTGTGTGTGTTGTACAAGACAACTCATGGGATGTGAAGGGCTGAAGAAAGGCATAAAATGCCTGATGGATAGCCATGAAATTCTATTTGAAAAGACTCCACTTGCCAAGAGTTTGATTAACAAATGCGAAGACCTCTCCATTATTACCATCTCAAACAAGCCTCTTAGGATCACCTCCAAAGGTCATATTAGGATTTCAAACGAACCCATTGTTGCTCCCTTAATAATTACCAGTCCCATACCAATTCCCTACTCTTCAAACAAAGCAGTACCATGGAATTATGGTGCTGATGTGTTCTATCATGGGATTAAACAAAATGCCTGGATTGAAGAAGAAAAAGATGATAATGTTGGCAACACAGCTGGCTTAAGCAAAGTAACTAGAACTGGGAGAATATTCTCACCCAATATCTCATCACCAGTTATTACAAAGACGCCCATCCGCATTACTGCTGCCAAGACAAGTACCGATACAAGAGGGAAGGAGAAGGTTGTTGAGCCTGAAGTGATTGAAGGACCCTCCAAGGATGTAGCTAATGAAGAACCCTCTGCTCACGAGATGGACGAGATTTTGAAGATCATAAAAAGAAGCGACTTCAAGATTGTAGAACAGTTGGGGCAAACCCCTTCTAAGAGGCTCATGTCCCCCATGAGACAACAACGGACATATTTGAGAATTGCGTGGCTAGCCTGACAACTGATAATGGCTTGGGGTTTTCAGATGCTGACTTAACACCTCTCGGGAAGAATCATAACAAAGCTTTACATGTTTCTATCGAGTGCAAAGGGACTACCTTAGCACATGTGCTAGTCGACAATGGTTCTTCTCTGAATATATTACCCAAGGGGGAATTAGACCATCTTGACTATGAAGATTTAATCTTGAAGCCAAGTGATATCATCGTAAGGGCGTTTGATGAATCAAAGAGGACTGTTCATGGGGAAGTAGATCTTCCAATCAAAGTGGGCTCCCAAATCTTCAACTCAACCTTCTATATTATGGATATTCGTCCTGCCTATTCTTGTCTGTTAGGTCGCTCGTGGATTCATAAAGTTGGGGCAGTAACCTCAACCCTACACCAGAAACTCAAATACCCAGTCAAGGGTAGAATAGTCATCGTATATGGAGAAGAAGAGTTTATGGTGAGCCACCTTAACTCTTTCAAGTATGTAGAGATGGATGGAGAATTCATTGAGACCCCGTGTCAAGCCTTAGAGGTTGTACCACCGATGATTGTTGCTACTAAATGTTCTTCTGATGAGTCTAAAGTTGTCAAGGCCACGCCAAAGATGGTTTTGGTCAAGGATGCCCGTGCGGCAATTGAAGAAGGAAACTGTGATACTTGGGGGAAACTCCTCGATATCCCTTTTAAAGCAGACAAGTTTGGTTTGGGCTTCACTGTCAAAGCTCAGAAGGAAGTAAGGCGTGCTCGTGCTGGAAAGCCACCTCTCCGCATTGGAAGCGATACAGTCAACGCCATGGGTGATTCTGTTGAAGAAGATGCATTTGAAGAATGGGTGTATCCAACTACTACAGAGCTAAATAATTGGCATACAAAGGACTTTGTACCCGTCTCCTTCATTGAGGAGTAATCTACTTGCTATTGCTTTTCTTTCAGTTCAAGAACTTGTTGTCTGTAATATTCAAATAATGACTTTTAAGCCATGTGCCTGGCCCGGGGAATTTTGGTCCATTTGTCAAGGGTTTTATTTATATTCATCTAATCATATGATCATTCAGTACATTGTACCCTTTTGCATTCAAATATTTGTGTTCATTATCTTTCCTTTCTTTCAAATACATTTTTCAAAAAAATAGCCATGTTTCTTACATGCACACACACACACACACACACTCTTGCAGGTCCACGTCCACTCTGGATCCTATTGCCAATGACTCTACTATTACCGACTATGACTTTGAATTTCCTATCAACCAAGCCGAGGAAGATTATGACATATCGGGAGAACTAGCCAGACTTCTATTACAAGAGGAAAAAGCTATTCAACCGCACGCGGAGTCATTTGAAATTATCAATCTGGGTACTGAGGCAGATAAGAAGGAAATCAAGATCGGCGCTAATTTGGTAACCGGTGTCAAGAGCAGGTTGATTCAGATGTTGCATGACTATATGGAAGTATTTGCCCGGTCTTATGAAGATATGCCTGGGTTGGATACCGACTTCTTAGTTCATCGTCTTCCGACAAGAGAAGACTGCCCTCCTGTTAAACAAAAGGATTGTCGCATGAGGCCTGATATGTCTGAAAAGATCAAAGCTGAAGTGATGAAACAATTTGATGCGGGGTTCCTGGCTGTGATATCCTATCCTCAATGGGTTTCCAATGTGGTTCCAGTTCCAAAGAAATACAGGAAAGTTCGCATGTGCGTAGACTATAGGGATCTGAATAGTGAGAGCCCCAAGGATGACTTCCCTCTACCATACATTGACGTCTTAGTTGATAATACTGCTCAGCATAAAGTTTTCTCTTTCATGGATGGATTCTAAGGCTATAATCAAATAAGGATGGCTCCTGAAGACATGGAGAAGACTACTTTCATTACGCAATGGGGCACCTTCTGCTACTAGGTCATGTCATTCGGACTAAAGAATGCAGGGGTAACATATCAAAGGGTTATGGTAACTTTATTTCATGACATAATTCATCATGAGATAGAGGTGTATGTGGATAATATGATTTCCAGATCATAAACCGAAGAAGAACATCTCGATCACCTGCACAAATTATTCGAGAGGATGAAGAAGTACAAGCTGAGGTTAAACCCTAACAAGTGCACGTTTGGAGTACAATCTGGAAAGCTTCTAGGTTTTGTTGTCAGCAGTAAAGGCATTAAAGTTGATCCTGCCAAGGTAAAGGCCATCCAAGAAATGCCAGTCCCTCATTCTGAAAAGGAAGTTAGAGGATTCTTGGGTCGTCTTAATTACATTGCTTGTTTCATATCACACTTAACTGCTACTTATGAGCTACTCTTCAAACTCTTGAAGAAAGATCAAGTAATCAGATGGAACGAATAATGCCAGATTGCCTTTGACAAAATCAAAGAACACCTACAAGAACCTCATATTCTCATGCCTCCAGTCGAAGGAAGACCCTTGATCATGTACTTGACAGTTCTAGAGAACTCTATGGGGTGTGTTTTGGGCCAACATGACGAGTCTGGCCGAAAAGAGCATGCTATTTATTACCTGAGAAAAAAGTTTACCGACTGTGAAACTAGATATTCACTGCTCGAGAAAACTTGCTACGCTCTGGCATGGGTTGCTCTCCGGCTAAGACAGTATATGTTGACTCATACCACTTTGTTGATTTCTAAGATGGACCCAATCAAGTACATCTTCGAGAAACCTGCCCTTTCCGGACGGATATCCAGATGGAAAATGATCTTGACTGAGTACGACATTCAATACACGACCAAAAAGGCCACCAAAGGAAGTGTACTAGCAGATCATTTGGCCCATCAAGCTATGGATGATTATCAGTCAATGAATTTCGACTTCCCTGATGAAAACATCATGTTGGTAACCGACTGTGCAAAACCTGGACCATATGACAAACCTGAACAAGGATCCCGGTGGACTATGGTATTCAATGGGGCTTCCAATGCTTTAGGCAACAGAATTGGTGTCGTGATCATCTCTCTTGAAGGTTGCCACACTCCTTACACTGCCAGACTTTACTTCGATTGCACAAACAATATGGCCGAGTATGAAGCATGCATCTTAGGTGTGAAAACTGCTATTGACTTAAGGATCAAGCGTTTGGATGTGTTTGGGGATTCCGCTCTAATGATCAGCCAAGTAAAAGGAGATTGGGACACTAAACACCCTAATCTTATCCCTTACAAGGAACTTGTGCTATCCCTAACTCCTTACTTCGAAGAGATCACTTTTGAGCACTTCCCTAGGGAAGAAAACCAGTTGGCTGATGCTTTGGCAACCATGTCTTCAATGTTCAAGGTCCGATGGGACAACGAAGCCCCTATGATAATAATTGAAAGATTCGATGAACCTGCACATTTCTATGAGCTTGACAATGATGCGAAAAAACCACGGTACCATGAGGTGATGAGGTACCTTGAAGCACAAGAGTATCCAGAGGGGGAATCTATCAATGACAGAAAGTTCTTGCGAATATTTGCAGCCAAATTCTTCCTAAGTAACGAGATATTGTACAAGCGCAACCATGATTCAACTCTACTCCGATGTGTGGACAAGAAGGCGGCAGAGGAAATCATGGAAGACATGCACGATGGTCTCTTTGGTACTCACTCAAGTGCGCATAAGATAGCTAAGAAAATCTTAAGAGCAAGTTACTATTGGTCAACGATGGAGATTGATTGCCATTAACACTCAAGAACTTGTCACAAATGTCAAATCTACGCTGACAAGGTCCATGGGCCTCCTACCCCTCTGAATGTCATGACCGCTCTGTGGCCATTTGCAATGTGGGGCATTGACATGATTGGAGACATCAAGCCCACCGCTTCCAACAAACATCGCTTTAATCTTGTTTCTATTGACTATTTTACCAAATGGGTCGAAGCCGCTTCTTTTGCCCCAGTCACCAAGAATATGGTAGCCAGATTCATTAGACACAACCTCATCTGCCGTTATGGTATCCCCGAAAGGATCATCACCGACAATGGGACTAACCTCAACAATGTTATAATCACTGAGCTTTGCACTCAGTTTAAGATCAAGCATCATAATTCTTCTCCGTATAGACCGAAAATGAATGGCGCAGTTGAAGCGGCCAATAAAAATATCGAGAAGATTATGCAGAAAATGGTAGTAACCTATAAGGATTGGCATGAGATGTATCCGTTTTCTCTACATGGCTACCGTACTTCAGCTAGAACATAAACTCCCTTTTCCTTAGTCTATGGCATGGAAGCTGTTTTGCAAGTGGAAGTTCAGATTCCCTCGCTGGGGATTATGAATGAGGCAGGCCTAGCGAAGACGAGTGGATTCAAACGAGATTGGATCAGCTGAACTTGATTGAAGAAAAACGATCAACTGTTGTTTGCCATGGTCAGACGTACCAAAAACAGATGATCAAGGCTTTCAACAAAAAGGTCAAGCCTCGAGTATATCAAGTTGGTGACTTGGTGATAAAACACATCATTCTACCATAAGGAGACCCCAAAGACAAATGGACTCCCACCTATGAAAGACCATTTGTTGTCAAGAGAGTTTTCTCTGGCGGTGCCATGATGTTGACTACCATGGATGGTGAAGATTTCCCGTATCCTATAAACGCGGACATAGTTAAAAAATACTACGCATAAGAGACCCGCTAGGTTGACACACCTAGGCAAAATAAGGGCATCCTGGAAAACCAAAAGGTTTGGGAAAAAATTAGGGATATATGCAAAAGACTGTACACCCAACAAGTTTAAAACCCGAAAGGGCGACTTGGGCAAAAAAGGGTATCCTGGTGGGCTGAAAACCTGAAAGGGCGGTCCAGGCAAAAATTAAGGATTAAAAATGTACGACTATGTCCCGTAGAATCAACACAGACAATTTTATCACCAAGGTCCAAGTTCAAACGGTCCAAGATCAATCCAATCAACTTCTATCAACGACAAGGGACATTCGAAGACATTAGGGGCAATAGTAGAGTTGGAAGGCAATGAGATCATTTCACATGGCTATTTGTTTTCATTCTCAATTTTGTTTTCCTTCCGATGATTTCCTCCTACTAGGATCTCTATATCTCTGTACAAAAACGCCTATTCAGGGGCAAAACATCAATACAAATATACTTTGAAGTGCAAAATTCTGTCTTTGTTTTGAATGCAAATTTTTCTAATGACTAAAATTGAATGAACATATGCATATGAACATAATTAAGACTATTTGGAACATGTGTCCTGCTAAGCAGCAGCAAACATCTCTTTAATGTATATGAAGTATCCCCATAGAGTTATCTCATTATCATTATCCCCATAAGGACGGCTACAATAAACCTTTCCCCAACAAAGTTACCCACAAAGCCTCTTTGTGTAGGATAATCCCCGACCAGAGTCTCAATCTCTTGGCAGCTCTCTCCCCAACAAGGTTTATTTCCTCAACATGGTTTATTTCCCCAACAGGTTTTATTTCCCTAACAATAATCGAGGAATCACATAATTCCCCAGCTAAGCATGTCTTCCCCAGCTGAGTATATCTTCCCTCAGCCAAGGCTATTATCCCCAAGCGGAGTTTATCCTCCCCCAATTGACTGTATTCTCCCCAAGTTGAGTCTGTCCTACCCGACTAAGTCTACACTCTCCTATTTGAATTTTCCTTTCATATTATTGCAAATCATAGGGCCACAACCCCTGATCCATAGTAAAGCCGTCAGCAAAGCCTTTACTATTCCCAAAAATATACTATGAAGCATAGACCCGACCAGATATTAGCACAATTTTCAAGTTATTACTAAAGTATGTACCCGACCAGATAATAGTTTGACTTCTTCAATTATTGAAATCTGGGCCCGACCAGATAACAGTTTAAGTATCTGAAACTTAGACCCGACCAGATAACAGTTGATCTCAATTTCAAGATGCTATGAAACCTGGACCTGACCAGATAATCGTCTAACTCTTCAAAAGATATAAAAGAACCTGGACTCAACCCGACCAAGGTTTAACTTCTTTTCCCCAGTAGAGCTTGCCTCTGCCCCAACAAATTACTGTGAAACCTGGATCCGACTCGATATCAGTTTTCAATTTCATCTTTTCAAGCAAATTGTTGTGAAGCCTGGATCCGACCAGATAGCAATTACCCTCAGAGATTCGTTGTGAAACCTGGAAATCGACCAGACAACAACTAAATCCCCAAACAGTTTATTGTGAAACCTAGGCCCGACCAAATAGCAATTGACTTCATCAACTTCAGAAATCTGCAAAGCCTGGACCCGACTAGATAATAGTTTTTCAAACAGTTTATTGTGAAACCTGGAGCCCGACCAAATATCAATTAACTATGATCCCCAAAGAGACACTATGAAGCCTGGTTTCGACCACATAATAGTACAACTTTAAAAAAAACCATGAAACCTAGACCCGACCAGATATGAGTTACCACTTCAAGTTACTGCGAAGCCTGGATCCAACTAGATAACAGTTAACTTATGTATCTCTAGCAAGTTGTTGTGAAGCCTAGATCCGACCAGATAACTGTTCAATTTCAAGAAGATTTTCTGCAAAGCCAGGAATTCGACCAGATAACCGTTAATTTGTCTCTTCCCTTAGTAAGTTACCGTGAAGCCTGGATCCGACCAGACAACAGTTGACTACTTCATCCTCAGCAAATTTTGAAGCCTGGGTCCGACCATATAACAACTGACATTCAAGAATATTCTCCAATGAAAGCATCCTTTTAACAAAGTTTGAAGATATGTGTATTCTTCATCCCAACGACAATCGGGGATTCAATCCCCCATAACTTCTTTAGCAGCAGTCAGGGACTTATTTTCCCAGACAAAAACATACATCTCAAATTCATACATCATAGCATGTACATACCATATGCATAATACCACATCTGGTGAACATCATGCATGCATCTGCATTTTACTAACTCTTTTTCTCACATGTAAAACATCAAGTTTTAGTATAAATCAACAAGAGATTCATGCTGATACTTCTTCCAGTGTTTACCAACATTCCTCCAAATGGCATCTATAAGCCCACTCACCGTCCATCTTCGAGTGCAAATTTCTGGGCACTTTAGTGTTCAATCATCTTTCACCTTCAAGTCACGAATGGCGGATCCGCCAATCTAACTCTTTAGGTTTAAGAATATTGAACATGGGCATCTGTTGTAACCCAAAATTTTCCCTCTCATTTATCAAATATTTTCTCACAAAGATCTTTCTTGGTTCAAGACCGCACTAGGGTTGATCAGCTCAAGACACCTCCTTAAGCATTGATGACCAAAATTAGGGTTTGAGACTGCACAAGGATAATTGAACTTTCAATGCTTCACATGACTTTCATGGATAATTATGGACCCCCAATATTACTCATGTCAAGTTTCAAGCCTTGGATCACACTTTTGCTCAGTCAATTGAGCAATTGACCTAAAAGTCAACTGTATTGGGGAAAAAGTCAACCATGGCCAATTTATAGTCAAACTTCATAATTTTTTATCCACATCAACATTATAAACTCATATGTATCATTTGATCAAGTTTGGACCATAATTCTTCAAGAAATTTGATCAAATCATCAAAAGGGCAAAATGGTCAAAATTAGGGTTTTGATTGAGAAAGGGCAATTTCTGTTTTTTGACCTAGCAAATGGTCAATTGGTTTGAAGCATGATTTCAAGAGTTCAATTTCATCATTTTGACCTAATGTCATGACCTAAATCATTACTCAAGATCAATTGGATTGATAGTGAATTTTCAGTCAACTGATCAAAAGTCAATTGTACATTGAAAAGTTAAACTTTGACTTTTTGGTTAAAATTCAATGTCAAAGATCATAATTCATCCAAACATGTAAAAATATGAAAATTATTCATGAAGAAATAAAAAAAGTCAAGATTTCATTAAGAAAAGTCAAAGTTTTCTAACTTAGAAATTTTTCTAAGTGTTTAAAACTTCATGTTTTTTCATAACTTTGAGCCAATTTTCACCATGATGCAAGAGGATTCAGAAGAAACTTTAAACATGAAAGTTGTAGATATCCATGATATATACAACATTGCTTTACACAAATGCTTCTAAAAATTCTTGGATCTCAAGTTATTAATTCATAAGTCATGGTCTTGAAATTGGACACTTAATAAAATTTTGCCCTAGTTTTGGTCAGGATTTTGACCTAACTTCATGGCACTTTTTCATATAGTTCCAAGGGGAGTTTTCAAAAGTGATTCAAAGAGTGTTTGTAGAGAACATTACAAGCTTTCCAAAATTTCATGGAACTCCTTGAGATCATTATTGAGTAGGGAGAATTGAAGAGATGAAGTTAGGGTTTTCACACTTGAATTACAAGTCATTTTGTGATGAACAAGAATTCAATTTCAAACCTATGTTGCACAATATTTCTTTGCAGGCCTCTAAACCTCAAGATATCTCCATAATCATAAGATTACACTTGCTTTAGAGCTATTATCCACTTTATTCAAGATTTTTCCAAGTAAATTTTCCATTAATGGAACAAAGTTCACACTTCCATTTTGGAAAATTGACTTTAATCACAAAGTCAATGCATAGAGCTCCTAACTTGTTCCTTCTGATCACAAGTAATGTCAAAGGAAAAATTAACATGTCTAAAGCCTCCCATAAACTCAGGCCATGCTTGTAGTTCATCTTGAAACCATATTGCCACTTTTCTTCAAAATCAAGTAACATAGCCATAAGTCTATATCTTGCTTTTCTGACCTCCTCAAGTCCTCTAACCTTTTCCATATAATTATACAAGTGTATTGCAAGCTAACACACGATTGAACAAATCCTCAAACTCCCCAAAACCATAAATTGTTATACTAACACAAAAACTTGTCATTTCTGACTTTGAACTTCAATCTTCAAAACCACTCGTGCATTTATTTGCCTTTTTGTTTCAAAAGCTTCCTTATACCAAATACAAACCATCCAGCCATTGCATTAGCTTCCTAGAGGTCCAAGGACGCTAACCTGATCATCGCCACTTCCTAAAACAAGCTCAAATCCATTTCATGATTTCCAATTTTGAGGTATTTTTCTTGAACTTCTATCTTCATATTTAGGCATTGTTAAGCTTTGATTTGTGAAGATAAAATGTAGACACCATTGCCACAAAGATGTACATATCTATAGTTTGCATTTATATGGCCTGAGGTTAGAAAATTTTAGAGTTGAGGTTTTCTGAAATTTTTAGGTTTTGAATTAGGGCCAGAGAAATTATCATTCATCTTTGATTATTAGCTTAAGTTATTTATATGGTTGGATTCGTGGGAAGAAATGCCACAACTTTCATGTTTGAACTTTTCATTTTTGTTGAGAGATGAAGAAGATACAGGTCCTTTTGCTGGAGGTTGAAGATGAAGTGTAATCAGGGCGCGTTTTGTATCATATATTTATTGTTTTGCTTATATCAATGGATGTATAGCTACCCCAATGGTAAAGCGCACGCATGTTCACCCTTAGGTCCTAGGTTCAAGCCCCAGCGTGACCTTTTGCAATTTTTCACAATTTTCTGACTTTCTTTTGTTTTTTTTGTCAGCGTTTGGGCTCTCATTGGGCCTAGTCTTTTTTTTCTCTCATAATACTCCTTTGGTTACTGATTAACCCCCCTGACCTTTTTCTTTATATTTTTATTTTTATTTATTTTTTCTTCATTATTATTAATATTATTATTATTATTATTATTAATATTATTATTATTATTATTATGATTATTATTATTTTCATAAAATCATAAAAAATCCAAATTTATTTTATTTATTTTCTATACCCATGTATTTTATTTTCCATAAAATAAAAAGATAAAAAATATTTTCTTAAAGACAAATTAATTTCTTTTTTCCTTAAATAATTAATTCTTAGACTTAGGATAAATTAATATATTATTTGTTTTTACTTAGATAAAATTAATTTAGAACCTAGGTTATTATTAATTAATCTTAATTTTATTTTCAATAATTTAAAACCTTTCATAAAAACCCAAAAAAAAATCCTTTTAAAATTAATTTCTTTTCTTAAATAGTTTAAGTTAATTTTATTTAATTTTTAATTAGGTCAAAAAACCCTTTCTTAAAAACAACAAAAATCATTTCTTTTCTATTTATATTCTTGCATTTTATTTTCAATTTTGTATAATATTCAATATGGTTGTAATAGATAATTAGGTTTAATTTTCTTGCAATCCCGATTTGTAAATTTGTACACCCCCTCCCCTAATGATGTAATAGCGTAGTAATTTTACTTTTCGCAATTTATCGCTTTATATAAATGCTAGTAATTAGGGATTGTATGGAAAGACTAAAATCAACAATTAGCAAACCCTAATCAAAGACAAACAAAGCATTAAAATCAATACACTTGCACACAAGCACCCCTAGGGTAAAATCCACTTGGTTGCCTTATGGAAATGGCCATGTTATGCATGTGAGGTATCTTAGCAAAAACAAACAAAAATACAAGATCATAGTCCCTCGATGACGCTATCTATGTTGCCTTTTCAAAATGATCTTAGTCCCTAAAAGAAAGATGCTAAGATACCTTGCAACATTTGCTAATCATGGTTATACAATGACCCACGCCCGTCCCGTTTACATCCAAAGATAGGGTTACTTGCCAAATCAATGGTAAGATAACAATGTCAAAGGAAAGATGAAATGAATATGAAAGACTTTTTGAGTAGGTAGAGTGTTCCTAGTTGCTTGCTCAATGTGATACGGTGGCAGAATCGACTGTTAATACTGGTTTGCGTTTTATGTTTTTTGTTTGGAAAATGTCGTGGTAAGTAAGAGTCGCCACTGACTTTTATTTCATCCAATCAAGAAAAGTAAAAAAGAAAGAAAAAACCTTTTTCGAGAATATTTCTGAGTACGGGGGGTATATTATAGAAAGGGGGTGTTATCACCCTTTCTATCCATGGTTTTCCATGGGCTCTTAGGTACTTGCTCATCTTTTTAAAATTGCTTGTGTGTGCTTGTTTTGAAAAAAAGTTTACTTCGTGATAACCCTTGTATCAGTCCTCAAAGGGTGTGACGAAGTTTGTTTTGAAAATTTGTTTTGAAAGGTGTTTGTGTGAAAAGTTTTATTGAGCAAGTACTTAAGATTCTACCTACTCGAAAAAAGGTTGTTTGTTCTCATTTTCTTCAGACAGCGCTATCCTACTATTAAGGAGTAGGTAGCCCCATCGTTGGAGTTTGTAAGGGACGTTCGAAAGGGACAAGTACAGTCACCAGAGTAATGGGTAGGAAACATTAGTAGTAACCCTAGAGTCTTAAGATCTTTTCGAGGCAACATTTCCGAGGCAACATTCGAGTGGGACATTAGATGTTTTAGACAGGAGGGCAACCACTAAAATCTCCTATGCTTAAATGACTATTTTACCGAAGGCAACCGAAGTAAGGCAAACCCTAGAAGTGAAATATGTGGACGTGATTTTTTCAACTAATTAGTCTTTGCACATTAAGTGGGCTACCGTTTTAATTTTCAAACATATTTCCATACAATCCTATTAACCATGCATCTAACAGTTAAAGATTGCGGAAATTAAAAGTGCGAGAAAATAAACATAGCTATTACAAGGCTTCGGGGATAGGGATTAATTACATAACCAAAATCGGGGACATAGCGATAAATGAAAACCCTAGTTTAACTATTACAAACCATTGGCAGTTACAAAAAATACGAAATGAATTAATTAAACGCGCGGCGAATTAAGTACGAGGACGCTTAAAAAATAACCTAAAACCCTAATTGAGAGAAAAATATTTTTGTACATTTTTTATTTGAGAAAAGAATATAATTGAAAATTAATTAAAACCCTAATTTCTAATTGTTTTAATTTATAAAAAAATGAATTAAATTTCCCTAAATTAATTAAACTAGTTAATTAAGAAAAAATATTTTCATTAAAAAAAGATTTTTGTAGTTTTGTGATTTTTTAGTTTAATAAAAAAAATAATTTTTATATTAATTAAGAAAAAAAGAAAATAACTAAAGAAACTAAATAAAGAAATTAAAAAAAGTGGAAAAGAGAACAAATTGGGAATGTGTTGAATTGAAAGGAGGGGGTATGAAGCTGAAGTTCCCAGGCCCATTAGTACTGAAGCCCAGTCAGCGCTGGATCCTGTGTGACGTTGACTTGGACGAGCACCATGGTCCTTCAGGCTGGAAGCGTTAGATCTGATGATATGCTGATCTAGTGGTGGGATCCAAGGGTGTATGGAAGGCGCCTGACATTACAACATATAGAATCTGCAGCAAGAAAATGAGAAAATATGTTTTGCTGGGACCTGGGATCGAACCCAGGTCCTCTCACTTACCAACGAACGCCCTTGCCAACTGTGCTACATTAATTAGTTATTAGTATAATGAAAACAAAATACAATATACAAAACAAGATAATTGGATCAGAAAACGTGCGAGATTTAAACGGACAAATAGATGGTTGCCACACCACCATCTTCTTCCTCCTCCGTCGCCTTAGACCATTGCACCTTTACCTACAGACAAAAGTCTGTAGCTACAAACCTGCAAAACTCAAAAATCTAGCACATGCATGATAAATTAGTTGTGACTATACCAATCAACTCGTCTTGGTCTAACGAGCATCATGGTACCTTATTTGTGGCCTAATTTTTCCTGTATCAAGAACCCCCAAAATGTGACTTCAAACCCTAGCCATGGAAATTGTCAGTATATGCGCTAAAACATCAATCAAACATAACCAATACATTGCAAACATGATAACAAACACATGTATGCCATTAAAACATGTTCATGATGCGTGAATCATAGTAAACAAATTTGGAAAAACAGGGCATACCGGGTGAGTTGTAGAGCGCGTTTCTTGGTGTTTCAGACCTTACAAATGACTGGGATAGCTTCCTGAGACGTCCAGCAATCGATTAGCAATGCTACGATGGCTTGAGATGGCCTGTATGACTGAAATCGATTCACACTTTTTGTCAAGATTTTTGAGTTTGTTCTTGCTCATTCACGACTACCAACCCCTTATTTCATGCTTTGTTCTTGTTCATTATATACCCTTGAGTGAATTAGGGTTGCAAAACAGATTGAATCTTGAAGTTTTGAGAAGATTTGATTTGGTTCTTTAGCCATATGCAAACTTTCTAAATTGAGCCAAATTATCCCATTTTTGTACCAATCATGTTTGATTCGATTGGGTCTTGATATCTTAGCATAATTTGATTGAGATCCTGTCCAAAAATCATATCAAAACATATCTTTGATATTATTTACCAATTATTTGATTTTATTAAATTTTTAATAAATAAAAAATCAAAATAAAATAAATAATGAAGAAAAATAACATGTGAGTGAACATTTGGGTTGTGGACCATGCTACAAGTGAGGTGCAATCATGAAATGCTAAGCCCATTTGGTAAAAATGCATTTTTGAGCATATTTGACTTTTGGCAATTTTCCAAAAAAGATCAACTTTGACAAGGCATATCTCCTCCAATTTTAACCCTAGAGAGGTGTTCTTGTACTTTTTAGAAAGCTTAGGATGTCCCCTAAGCAAACCTTTTGGTCTCATATCAATTGGGTCTTCCATGTTCATGTAAGTAGCTTTGACCCAAAAGGTGTTTTTTGTTGACTTTTAAAAAGGACCTATAATGTAGAAATTCATATCTTTTTATGAGTGCATATTTTGAACTTGTGGGATGAAGATGAGTTGTAGGGAATTGCATCCTATTCAAAATGAGCCTTGGATGGATAATTTCTGATAAAGTATATGGAAGTTATGCTTGGTCAAAGTTTAGTTGACTTTTCCTGAGAAACCATAATTTAGCAACTTTTGGGTTTTGATGAATTTAGGGCATTCCTTGAAGAATCATGATCAACCCTTGATAATATTATGGATATAACTTCAAAATGTTGATGTTTACCAAAAGTATTGAAGTTTGAAAGTATGTGGGCCACAGTTGACTTTTGACCTAATACAGTCGATTCTCAAGCATTTGAGCAGTTGACTGAACAAACTTCTTGTGCAGTGCTTGAAATTTTACATGGAGGGCCTTGAGAACATATTAGGACCATGGAGAGCATATGAGGTCTTTGGATTTCAACTATCTTGATGAAAATGGAAACCCTAATTTGAGACACACTGCCTTAGGAGAGAGTTTGTCTGGTCAACTCTTGGGAAAACTTGAGCAAATTGAGGATCTCTAGGAGTATGTATTGAGTAAAATGAGAGGGAAAATTTTGGGGTACAACAACTGCCCGTGTTCAATCTTCTTATACCTGAGGATGTAGATTGACTCGTCTGCCTTTCGTGATCTAAAGGTGGAAGATGATTGAACACTAGAGTGCCTAGAAATTTGCACTCGCATGAAGTGATACTTGATTTGTGATATCGGGAATGGGATTATAGATGCCATTTGGAAGTTGCTGGAGAATTGTTAGAGATGGGCTTAAAGATGCCATCCAATATGTGACGGAGTACCGTCATAGATGGGCTTAAAGATGCCATCTAGAGGATGTTGATTTCCTGAGATATTCCTTTGATGAGAGTCCCTAATCCTGTCGTTGAGGAGGAATATGCTGAGGAATGTTGGTATCTGTCTTGGGAGAAATAGAATTTTAGGAGCTTCAGTTGTCCGTTACTCTACTGGAGAATTAACTCCTGCTTGAGGAAGCGTAGGTGAATTGCATATCTGGTCAGTGTACAGGCTGCATCACGACTTACTGGGGAAAGGTGAAATTGACCGAAACTGGACAGGTCCAAGTTTTACCGTGTTGTAAACTATCGTCTGAGGTAAGAGAAAAGAAACCTGGATGGTAAGGTTATGAGAAGGAACCTGAATAGTAGGGTTACTTCGAAGTGAAAGTCTAGATAGTAGGGCTGTGAGAAGGAACCTGCATAGTTAGGTTACTTCGAAATGAAAGCATGGATAATAGGGTTGTGAGAAGGAACCTGGATAGTAGGGTTACTTCGATATGAAAGCCTGGATAGTAGGGTTATGAGAAGGAACCTGGGTCGTAGGGTTTCTTCGAAATGAAAGCTTGGATAGTAGGGTTGTAAGAAGGAACCTGGATAGTAGGGTTACTCCGAAATGAAATCCTGGATAGTAGGGCTGTGAGAAGGAACCTGGGTCATAGGGTTACTTCGAAATGAAAGCCTGGATAGTAGAGCTGTGAGAAGGAATCTGGGTCGTAGGGTTTCTTCGAAATGCAAGCCTGGATAGTTGGGCTGTGAGAAGGAACCTGGGTCGTAGGATTTCTTCGATATGAAAGCCTGAATATTAGGGTTGTGAGAAGGAACCTGGGTCGTAGGGTTTCTTTGATATGAAAGCCTGGATAACAAGGCTATGAGAAGGAACCTGGGTCATAGGGTTTCTTCGATATGAAAGCCTGGATAGCAGGGCTGTGAGAAGGAACATGGGTCATAGGGTTACTTCGAAATGAAATCCTGAATAATAGGGCTATGAGAAGGAACCTGGGTCGTAGGGTTACTTCGAGATGAAAGCCTGGATAGTAGGGCTGTGAGAAGGAACATGGGTCGTAGGGTTACTTCGAAATGAAATCCTGAATAATAGGGCTATGAGAAGGAACCTGGGTCGTAGGGTTACTTCGAGATGAAAGCCTGGATAGTAGGGCTGTGAGAAGGAACATGGGTCGTAGGGTTACTTCGAAATGAAAGCCTGGATAGTAGGGTTGTGAGAAGGAACCTGGGTCGTAGGGTTTCTTTGATATGAATGCCTGGATAACAAGGCTATGAGAAGGAACCTGGGTCATAGGGTTTCTTCGATATGAAAGCCTGGATAGCAGGGCTGTGAGAAGGAACATGGGTCATAGGGTTACTTCGAAATGAAATCCTGAATAATAGGGCTATGAGAAGGAACCTGGGTCGTAGGGTTACTTCGAGATGAAAGCCTGGATAGTAGGGCTGTGAGAAGGAACATGGGTCGTAGGGTTACTTCGAAATGAAAGCCTGGATAGTAGGGCTGTGAGAAGGAACCTGGGTCGTAGGGTTTCTTCGAAATGAAAGCCTGGATAGTAGGGCTAGAAGAAGTAACCTGGATAGTAGGGTTAATTCGAAGCGATAGTGTAGATTAGTTAACCAGTTTGGTTTCGGGAACTGAGTTTCCATTAGTCGTCTGCAGATGTGACTTGTATAACTGCTGAATTTGTTGAAGCTAATCCTCTTTTCCTGGAAAGATATCAGGGTTAGTTATATGGGATGCATGAAATGTAGGGTGAGATGATGTTCTCAAAATAAATGAGATTATGTTGTATATGATATGTATGCGTACGTCATGATGTATGTTCATGAAATGCTATCGGGGTATGCTCGCGTCTGGGAAAATAAATCCCTGACAGTTGCTTGAGATTTGTAAATATTCTGTTGGAAGGAGATGTTGCTTGAGAATAAACTCTACGAGGAATGAACTTAGAAAATGTATTTTTGTAGCTGAAGTGATGAACTTTGTCGGGGATTGAGACTCTGTATCTGGAGAAATAAACTCTGCTTGGGGGATCAAATTTACTGTCTCGCCCGCGATTATGAACCTCAGCTGGGGTTGTTACGTCCTGTTTCGAGAAATCTGACATCAATGCCTTTGGATACTTTTACTCTGTGGGGAGTGTATGTACCAATAATTATGTTCCCAAGCTGGCTCTATGCTGGTACCTGGTGGGCAGAGTAACTGTAGAGTTTGGCACTTCTTGTTTTTGCCCCTGTTTTTGGAATTACGAGTAATTATCTTTTGTTTCTTATGTAAATATTTATGAGCAACAATCATTTTCAAATGCATATATAAAAAAAATTCATTGGACGTTCTTGCAAAACAAAACAGAAAACAAAAACAATCTCGTAGTGAAAATAATTTTGTATTGATTTTTGAGGTCGGCCTGTAATAGGCGTTTTTGTACAAGGAGGCTGACGCTCTAGTAAAAGAATGCCGCCGGAAAAAAAATAGAAGCTATTCAAATTTATGAAGAAAAAAAATAGCTATGTGCAACAACCCCATTGGGTTCCAACTCTGCTATTGCCTTTATATCTTCAAGCGTCTCATCACTTTGCTTCTTGGCCGAAAGTTGATCAGACTGATTGGCTTCGTCCGAGCTTGATAGTCGATGCTAAAGTCTGGTCGCAAGATGATCCAATGAGACATAGTGATACACTTCATATCCCTAACTTTTGCCTGGACCGTCCTTTCGGGTTTTCAGTCCACCGGGATACCCTTTTTTGCCCAAACCGCCCTTTCGGGTTTTCGACTTGTCGGGTGTACGAATTTTTCATTTTCATCCCTTACTTTTTCCCGAACCCTTTTGGTTCGTCGGGAAGCCCTTATTTTTACCTAGGCCGGTCAACCTAGCGGTTCTTTGATTAGGCGTAGTATCTTTTCACTATGTCAGCATTGACAGGGTGAGGAAGGTCGTCACCATCCATGGTGGTTAAAATCATAGCTCCTCTTGAGAAAATGTTCTTAACCATAAATGGCCCTTTGTACGTGGGGGTCCATTTGCCCCTGGGATCACCTTGAGGCAGTATGATGCATTTGATCACTAGATCCCTGACTTAATATTCTCGACGCCTGACTTTCTTGTTAAAAGCCTTGATCATTCGCTTTTGGTACGTCTGACCATGGTAGATAGAAGTAAGTCTCTTTTCATCGATTAGATTTAACTGATCAAGTCGGGTTCGGATCCAGTCATCTTCATTCAAACTCGCGTCCTTCATAATCCTGAGAGAAGGTATCTGGACTTTGATGGGTAGAACTGCCTCCATGCCATATACCAGAGAGTAGGGTGTTGCCCCTGTCGACGTCCGTGCTGAGGTACGGTACCCATGAAGAGCAAATGGTAACATCTCATGCCAGTCTTTATATGTCATTGTCATCTTCTGTAAAATCTTCTTGATGTTCTTGTTAGCTGCTTCAACATCACCATTCATCTTTGGCCGGTAGGGAGAAGAATTATGGTGCTGTATCTTGAACTGTTTACAGAGCTCGGTGATCATTGTGTTTTTGAGATTCGTACCATTGTCAGTAATAATTCTCTCTAGCACACCATATCGACAGATCAGATTATGTCGGATAAATCGCGCCACGACGTTCTTGGTTATTGTAGAGAAGGAAGCTGCCTCAACCCACTTCATGAAGTAATCAATGGCTACTAAGATGAAGTGATGTCCATTGGAAGCGGTGGGCCTGATTTCTCCGATCATGTCGATGCCCCACATTGCGAAGGGCCACGGAGTTGTCAAGACGTTTAAGGGGACCAGAGGCACATGCACCTTATCAGCGTAGATTTGGAACTTATGACAAGTTCGAGAGTGCTGATAACAATCGGCTTCCATAGTGGACCAGTAGTATCCTGCCCGTAGGATCTTCTTAGCCATGGTATGTCCCCTAGAATGGGTTCTGAAGGTGCCTTCATGTAGATCTGTCATGATCCTCTCTGCTTCACTCTTGTCTACACACCATAGTAGTGTGGAGTCATGGTTGCATTTATAGAGGATTCCATTACTGAGGAAGAACTTTGCAGCGAACCTTCTCAGAAACTTCTTATCATTGAGAGATGCCCCTTCGGGATACTCTTGAGCCTCGAGATACCTTTTGACTTCGTGAAACCAGGGTTTTTCTGCCACTTCTTCGGTATCAATTTCACAGCAGTGTGCTGGTTCATCCAACCTCTTAATGGTAATTTGGGGAGCTTCATTGTCCCACCTAACCTTGAACATAGAAGGCATGGTAGCTAGTGCGTCTGCTAACTGGTTCTCCTCTCATGGGAAATGTTCGAAGGTTACCTCCTCAAAGTGTGGGAGCAATGTCAGTACATACTCTTTGTAAGGAATGAGATTCGGGTCTTTCGTATCCCACTCGCCTTTGATCTAACTTATCACCAAAGCGGAATCCCCGAATACATTCAAGAACTTGATCCTTAGGTCAATAGCAGCTCGAAGGCCCATGATGCACGCTTCATACTCTGCCATGTTATTGGTGTAATTGAAACATAATCGGGCAGTGAATGGAGTATGACAGCCCTCGGGAGATATGATTACAGTGCCAATGCCGTTACCTAGTGCGTTTGAGGCTCCATCAAAATACATAGACCATCAGGATCCCTCCTCGGGTCCTTCATCCGGTCCAGGTTCTTCATAGTCAGTCACCAACATAATATTCTCATCCGGAAACTCAAAATTCATGGACTGGTAGTCATCCATGGCCTGATGAGCCAAATGATCAGCCAATACACTCCCCTTTATTGCTTTTTGGGTTGTATATTGTATGTCTTACTCAGTTAAGACCATTTGCCACCTTGCTATCCTTTCGGAGAGTGCGGGCTTCTCGAAAATGTACTTGATCGGATCCATCTTTGATATCAACAAGGTAGTGTAAGTCAGCCCATGCCAAAGCCCAACAAGTTTTCTCGAGCAATGAGTATCGTGTCTCACAGTTGGTAAAAAAATTTCTAAGGTAGTACATTGCGTGCTCTTTTCGACCAGACTCGTCATGCTTCCCCAGCACACACCCCATTGAATTGTCTAGCACTGTCAAGTATAATATCAAAGGTCTTCCTTCAACTGGAGGCATCAAAATTGGTGGTTCTTGAAGGTAGTTCTTGATTCTTTCGAAATCGGCCTGGAATTCATCATTCCACTTTACCACTTGATCTTTCTTCATAAGCTTGAAGATTGGCTCACAAGTAGCAGTCAGATGTGAAATGAACCTGGCGATATAATTCAAGCGTCCCAAGAAACCTCTAACTTCCTTCTCCATACGGGGAGCTGGCATTTCTTGTATAACTTTTACCTTTGCAGGATCTACTTGGATGCCTTTTTCGCTGACAATGAAACCCAGAAGTTTACCAGACCTTACCCTGAAGGTGCACTTGTTCGGATTTAACCCCAGCTTATATATCTTCAACCTGTCGAACAACTTTTGGAGATGATCAAGGTGCTCTTCCTCAATATGAGACCTGGCTATCATGTCGTCAACATAGACTTCGAGCTCATGGTGAATCATATCATGGAACAAAGCGACCATGGTGCGCTGATAAGTTGCCCCAGTATTCTTTAACCCAAAAGGCATCACCTTGTAGAAGAAGGTGCCCCACTGTGTAACGAAGGTTGTCTTCTCCATGTCTTCAGGAGCCATCTTTATCTGGTTGTATCCAGAGAAACCATCCATGAAGGAGAAGATTTTGTGTTGCACGGTGTTGTCGACCAGAACGTCGATGTGAGGAAGTGAGAAGTAATCCTTAGGGCTTGCCCTGTTCAAATCTCTGTAATCCACACACATCCTTACCTTACCGTCCTTCTTAGGTACCGTAACAACGTTAGCAACCCACTATGGATACGAAGTGACAACTAAGAATCCTGCGTCGAACTGTTTCATGACCTTTGCCTTGATCTTCTCTGACATTTCAGGGCGCATACAACAGACCTTCTGTTTAATCGGAGGACAATCTTCTTTAGTCGGCAGGTGAAATACCACAATATCAGTGTCCAAACTAGGCATGTCTTCATATGACAAAGCGAACATCTCAACATAGTCGTGCAACATCTGTATCAACCTCTGTTTGACGCTAAGCTCCAGATTTGAACCTATTTTAACCTCTTTTCTGTCTTCCTCAGTACCCAAGTTCACTGTCTCAACCGGCTCTTCATGAGGCTGTATGGCCCTCTCTTCCTGCTGTAGTAATCTAGCAAGTTCTCTAGGCACCTCACAATCATCCTCACCTTCATCTTCGGCTTGGTTGATCGGATTTTTGAAGTCATAACTGGCAATAGCATAGCTGTTATCAATGGGATCCAAAGTGGTTATGGATCTGCATTATGATACGTGAGTGTGTGTAAGAGAAAAGTTGTTTGGATAAAGTGGACAACAGAAAAGAAAAACAGAGAGCACAAAATTTGTATGCAAGAAACGTCCAATGCTTTATTAATGATATATGAAATGACAAATAATATCCCTCACAAGCAAAACCAATGTGCCTCGGGCAAGGCACAAGGCCGTAAAGTTTTAAATTATTTATTACAACTCTCAAAACAAGTAAGACAATTACTGCAGAATAAAAGAAACTGGTATAAAATCCCTAGCCATCCAGTTACTCGGTCCACCGTTGGTAGTTGGGTAGATCCAGCTGTCAATGTTTGAGTCTTCCTCGCTGTCTTCAATGGCATTAATTCCCCTATTACTGATGTGTAGGGGAGGTCCTCCAGCCCGAGTGCGTCGAACAGCCCTTTGAGCCCCTGTAGTAAAGCCCAAACCAAATTTGTCTGTTTTGTGAGTGAAATCAGGGAGCTGACCCCAATTGGCACACCCACCTTCTTCAACCACGACCCTAACGTTCTTGAGGGAAGCCATCTTCAGAGGAGGCTTGCTGTTGGTAGTAGTTTCAGTCGATGCTAATATCTGAGGGACCTCTTCAAAGTTCTGACATGGAGTTTCTATGAATTCCCTGTCCATCTCTAAGCACCGAAAGGAATTGAGGTGGCTCACCATATACTCCTCTTCACCCCACACAGTGACAATCTTCCCTTTCACCGGATACTTCAACATTTGGTGTAATGTGGAAGTAACTGCCCCAGCCTCCTGGATCCAAGGACGACCCAGCAAACAAGAATACGACGGCCTGATATCCATCACATAGAAGGTGGACCCAAAAGTCTGAGAACCCACTTTGACAAGGATGTCCACCTCCCCGTGCACCATTCTCTTCGATCCGTCAAAAGCCCTTACCACAATGTTATTAGGCTTTAGAGTCAAACCCTCGCAATCCAACCGGTCCAACGCCTTCTTCGGCAGAACATTCAGCAAAGACCCAATATCTACCAACACATGAGCCATAGTGGTGCCCCTACATTCAATCGAGCCATGCAGAGCATCATTATGCTTCCTTCCCTTCAGCGTTAAGTCTGCATCTTAAAAACCCAGCCCATTATCAGCAGTCAGGTTGGCCATACAATCTTTGAACTGATCAGCTGAAGTTTCCTGCGGCACATGCGCAGTCTTGAGGAATGCAATCAAAGCCTTCGCATGGGCTTCGGAACACAACAACAAAGACAACATGGATATCTTTGATGGGGTCTGCCACAGCTGCTCAACCACATTGTAGTCGCTCTTCTTAATTATTTTCAGTATTTCCTCTATCTCTTGCTTAGGGGTTTCCACAATAATTTTCCTAGGCGCCTCCGTCCGGGCAGTCTCACCTATAATTTCTTTGCCGCGGGTATCAGACGATTCGCCGACAAGGGTAATAACTGGAGTAAGAACATGAGCAGTAGTTGATGTACTAGCAGGAACAGCAGATGGAATGACAATAGGCTTGTTGACAGTCTTAGGAGAAATCTTGTGAGAGAAGACCCTTCCACTTCGGGTAACTTTGCTGGTTCTGACAATGTTAC
Source organism: Vicia faba (assembly GCA_948472305.1). Classification (NCBI taxonomy): domain Eukaryota; kingdom Viridiplantae; phylum Streptophyta; class Magnoliopsida; order Fabales; family Fabaceae; genus Vicia; species Vicia faba. The sequence continues at coordinate 153,561 of CATIWC010000560.1, forward strand.
CAATATCAGTATCAACCTCTTCATCTTTCCAATCTTGTTTGATGCCATGATAGTACACATCAGCACCATAATGCCAGGGGACATCTTTTTCTGAGACATACGGGACAGGACCAGGAACAGTGATTATCAGCGGAGCAATTCTTGGAGCAGATGTAATCCTAACAGGTCTTCTCGAGGAGACCTTGGAAGGATTGGTGGAAATGGTTATAATGGCAATGTCTTTAGATGGAACAACAGGAACCAAAGTTTTCTCGAACAAAATTTCTTTGTTGTCCATCAACCGTTGAACACCTGACTTCAGCAAATGGAAACCAGAAGGTAGAAATGAACATACGTGGCAACCTTCACCACAACCCGGAAATAAACCGGCCAACAGCAAATTCTTCTTCACAATCATGAGAGGAGTAGAAACTTCATCCACCAAGGTCACAAACAAGTCGGTATCAACAACGTTAATTCCAGGATCGTGCTTAGGCATGGGAGAGTTATGACATTGGGCTTCTCCGAAGCATCAAAATCAATTTCCTTGGCTTCAATCAGGTCTTGTACCTTATTTCTTAGAGCCCAGCAACCATTGGTATTGTGGCCAGGACTCTCAGAATGATAGGCACACCGAGCATTTGGATTATATCGGGGAGATGTAGTATTTGGTTTCTTGGGAGCCTCTTTCAAGGTTGCCAAGTTGGCTCTCAGTAGATGAGGTAGAACTTAATCCAATGTCATGTTGATTCGGGTAACCTGCCGTTATGGTATTTCCACTTTTTGTTGATTGTTGCATTGTGGAGAAACAGTAGGCCTAGGTATCATTACGGCACTTACTGTCTGACGATGTTAATCCCTATTTTGGCCCATCGGGCTATAGATGGAACTCGCTTCCTCCTTACCAGAAAAAGGCTTCTTTACTGAGCTCGAAGAGGTATCCTTCTGTATCTTGCCGCTCCGAATCCCAGCTTCTACTCTTTCTCCAGTTAGAATCAGCTCGATGAAACAAGCTGACGAGCTGCCGATCAAATGATTGAAAAATGGACCAGATAGCGTCCCCAGAAACATATCATCCAACTCCCTATCAGACAACGGGGGTTGAACTCTTCCAGCCAAGTCTCTCCATTTCTGTGCATTGTCTTTAAAGCCTTCACTTGCACCCATGGACATACTCTGGAGTTGAGTACGAGTAGGAGAAAGGTCGGCGTTGTATTTATACTGCTTGTAGAAAATAACAGCCAGATCTTCCCAATTTTGGACATTGGCTCTCTCCAGCTGGTAGAACCATTCAAGCTGAGTCCCTGACAGACTATCTTGAAAGAAATGAACCCACAGATTTCTATCAACGGTGTGGGGCTGGATCTTTCTGACATAAGAACGGAGATGGAGTTTTCGGCAGGACACGCCATCATACTTTGCAAAAATTGGAGCTTTGAACTTCTGTGGGATGACCACTCCCGACACCAATCCCAATTCTTTGAAATCTAACCCAGGTATCCTCTGGACCTCCATAGCACTCAAGTGATCTTCCAACTACTTGTATCTATCCTCAGTGGGAGGATATTGCTCATCGTTGTAGTCGGTATCATTGTCAGAAACTGCAAGACTGGGATCCTTCTCCCCTGTCTCTTCTTCTTGATTCTCCCCTTCCTTGGATGAAGAGGTAAGATCGACTTGTCGCTTCAATCGCTCTCCAAACCTTCTTCCCATATTCATAATACCAGCATCATTCTTCTTTTTATTTTTGTCTTTCAGGATGAGGGCTTTCAGATCCTCCTGCCCTTTTGCCAGACTTATGAACATTTGTTGGAACTGGGCGTTTTGTTCCTGAAGGTCCTTGATGCTTTGTTCGGAAGACATTTCTGCTGAAATAAACAGCGAAGAAGATGAGAAGCCTGTAATGGTACATGTACATGCAATGTTATGAATGGGATACACATGCAATGATTTCAAAGACTTTGGGAAATTTAAATTTGCAAACCAAAATAAAACAAAGATTTTATTAGCTAAATTCAAAGTTCAAATGCCTTTTAGGCGTTACAATTAAAAACAAATCTAAAACTAGAAAAGAAATCAAAATTCCCATGGATGCTTCCTTTTTGTGCCGAGATAATAATTGAGTCCCTTTTCCTCGTGGAGTTGCTTTGTGAGCTCTAAAACCTTCCTCTCCTGAGCATGGAACTGATCCCTGTAAGTATCCCGCTCCTTCATCAACTGAATCCAAGACCTATGTAATTCCCCAAGATCAATGGGCATATAAGGATAGAGAACCGTGTAAGGAATACCCCCAGTGATAGTGGGTTCCAAAATCACTGGTAAAACGACCACATAGGGCATCATAAGCTTCTGGGCGCGAGCTCATACCCATTGGAGGTAAGGTTCCATAGGAATGGAAGCCTTTGGCCCCAAAGCCTTGGCACCAGATCTGTTTACCATGCCCCAAGCTCGTATGAACCTCTAACGATACTCTTGAACATCATCCTCATAGTCGAATACAATGCCCTCGATAAGTAACTCATGGGGACCATCTCTTCGAGCGTAAACAAATTGTCACAGAGCTATACAAGGATTGTAGGTTATACCCCCTCTGATACCAAGTAATGGGACATTAGGGTACTCCCCGTAATGGTCAATAATAGTAGTGTTTCCATAACTCGGGAACACCAGAGAATATCCATGTGAGCGAGTGACATTATCCTTTGCGACCAACCCAAACCATCTTCATGCTTCAGTACGGACTTAGGGAGGTGAAAAATAAACCACCTCGACAGCAATGGCATGCAACACATAAGAACCCCTCTTCTCTTCACGGTACGCGTATGGAGAGTGTGCAAAATATCTCTGAGCAAGGTAGCACCGGGTTGCGAGAGAGGAAGATCTTGATAGCATTCACATCTATGAATGAGTCTGGATTAGGGAATAGGACTGACCCATAGATTAGAAGAGCCAAAACCTCCTCAAAAGCTTGAAAATCCATATCATCCCAAAACAGCTGGGCCTTGTCTATCAGAAACTTAGCTAGAAAACCCTTGACTCCGCTTCTTGTTTCCTAATTGGATACCACGTTGGTTCGTTTCAGATGCAAAGCTGAGGCAATGACTTCTGGCTTAGGAGCTTCTTCCAGACCTGTGAAAGGCAACTGTTCAAGAATGGGTATATCCAGCAGCTAAGAGAATTCTTCCAAGTTAGGCACCAACTGATAGTCTGGAAAGGTGAAGCAGTGGTGCTTGGGATCAAATAACTGAAAGAGTACACTCATCATCTTTTCATCAAAGTTTAAAGTAACCAGGTTGAGAAGTTGACCATGTCTCTTAGTGAACGCAGAAGTTTTAGAAACCCTTGATACTAGCTCTTTGAGTTGGGAAGGTATCTTCATAAAGCTGATTCAGATAGTGTTTCTATGAACGGAAGCCATTATTTGCAAAACAGAACAAAGATAAATTCTCTTGGTCTTTGAAATGGTTAGTGAAATAAGAATGGATGCTATGTTATGATGCATGATGTCATGATAAACCACAGGTATAGAAAACACAGTCAAATCACACAAAGTCCTTAGGTTTAATGCCTGCATGAGGTTAAAGGTCATACCCTCTTGAAGTTTAGTTGGTTTCAAACCTGTCTTAAAAAGTAACCGGGTTCTAAGGGATCTAAATATAACTGACCATCATTTATCGGGCATTGTCTCAGCTTAAGCAATCTTTTCTTGCAGCCAAAATATCCCAAAAATCTGATCTCAATGAGCGTAGCATCGAGTATCAACTAATCCTCAGCTCTATACCGAGGCCGGCTATCTCACTACTTTCTAATGGCCAAGTTTGTTCAACTAAGGTTCTAAGGTCCGTTAGTGCTTCACGACACCACGCGGCGGCCCCGTATTCTCCTCGTTTCCCCACGAAGGATACCGGTACCAACCAAAGTTCCACACCAACACAGTCATCGCTTAAACCATATCGGTCTACGTCGTACAGTCTCCACGATCTATTGTTGTTTACCTAATAAATGCCCTCAGATCCGGGTGTAGGATCTATAGTAACCCAAGCAAAACCCTTTAAGAATAAAGCTAACAAACAAGAAAGAAATTTTTGAAATGACCTAGATCCTAAGGTAAGCCCAACTTTATACATTTGTCCCAAGCAGAGTCCTCAGTTCTGTGATACGGTGGTAGAACCGACTTTTTAATACTGGTTTGCGTTTTACGTTTTTTGTTTGCAAAATGTTGCGGTAAGCAAGAGTCGCCACCGACTTTTATTTCATTCAATCAGGAAAAGGAAAAAGAACAGAAAAAACCTTTTTCGAGAATATTTCTGAGTACGGGGGGTAGATTATAGAAAGGGAAGGTGTTAGCACCCTTTCTATCTATGGTTTTCTATGGGATCTTAGGTACTTTCTCATCTTTTTAAAAATTCTTGTGTGTGCTTATTTTGAAAAAAAGTTTACTTCGTGATAACCCTTGTATCAGTCCTCAAAGGGTGTGATGAAGTTTGATTTGAAAATTTGTTTTGAAAGATGTTTCTGTGAAAAGTTTTGTTGAGCAAGTACTTAAGATTCTACCTACTCGAAAACAGGTTGTTTGTTCTCATTTCCTTTAGACAGTGTTATCCTACTATTAAGAAGTAGGTAGCCCCATCGTTGGAGTTATTAAGGGACGTTCGAAAGGGACAAGTACAGTCACCAGAGCAATGGGTAGGAAACCTTAGTAGTAACCCTAGAGTCTTAAGATCTTTCCGAGGAAACATTTCCGAGGCAACATTCGAATGGGACATTTGATCTTTTAGACAGGAGGGCAACGGATAAAATCTCCTATGCTTAAATGACTATTTTACCGAAGGCAACCGAAGTGAGGCAAACCCTGGGAGTGAAATATGTGCACATGATTTTTTCAATTAATTAGTCTTTGCACATTAAGTGAGCTACCGTTTTAATTTTCAAACATCTTTCCATACAATCCTATTAACCATGAATCTAACAGTTAAAGATTGCGGAAATTAAAAGTGCGAGAAAATAAACCTAGCTAATACAAGGCTTCGGGGATAGGGATTAATTACATAACCAAAATCGGGGACAAAGCGATAAATGAAAACCCTAGTTTAACTATTATAAACCATTGGCAGTTACAAAAAATACGAAAAGAATTAATTAAACATGCGGCGAATTAAGTACGAGGACGCTTAAAAAATAACCTAAAACCCTAATTGAGAGAAAAAAAATTTTGTACATTTTTTATTTGAGAAAAGAATTTAATTGAAAATTAATTAAAACCCTAATTTCTAATTGTTTTTAATTTATAAAAAAAAGAATTAAATTTTCCTAAATTAATTAAACTAGTTAATTAAGAAAAAAGATTTTTATTAAAAAAAGATTTTTGTAGTTTTGTGATTTTTTAGTTTAATAAAAAAAGGATTTTTGTATTAATTAAGAATAAAAAACTAAAGAAAATAAATAAAGAAATTAAAAAAAGTAGAAAAGAGAATAAATTGGGCCTGTGTTGAATTGAAAGGAGGCGGTGTGAAGCTGAAGTTCCCAGGCCCATTAGTATTGAAGCTCAATCAGTGCTGGATCCTGTGTGACATTGACTTTGACGTGCACCATGGTCCTTCAGGCTAGAAGCGTTAGATCTGATGCTATGCTGATCCAGTGGTGGGATGCAAGGGTGTGTATGGAAGGCGCCTGGGATTGCAACGTATAGAATCTACAGCAAGAAAATGAGAAAATATGTTTTGCTGGGACCTGGGATAAAACCCAGGTCCTCTCACTTACCAACGAACGCCCTTACCGGCTGTGCTACGTTAATTAGTTATTAGTATAATGAAAAGAAAATACAATATACAAAACAAGATGATTGGATCAGAAAACGCGCAAGATTTAAACGGGCCAATAGATGGTTGCCACGCCACCATCTTCTTCATCCTCCGTCGCCTTAGACCATTGCACATTTACCTACAGACAAAAGTCTGTAGCTACAAACCTGCAAAACTAAAAAATCTAGCACATGCATGATAAATTAGTTGTGACTATACCAATCAACTCGTCTTGGTCTCACGAGCATCATGGTACCTTATTTGTGGCCTAATTTTTCCTGTATCAAGAACCCCCAAAATGTGACTTCAAACCCTACCCATGGCAATTGTCAGTATATGCGCTAAAACATCAATCAAACATAACCAATACGTTGCAAACATGATAACAAACACATATATGCCATTAAAACATGTTTATGATGCGTGAATCATAGTAAACAAATTTGGAAAAATAGGGCAAACCGGGTGAGTTGTAGCGCGTGTTTCTTGGTGTTTCAAATCTTGCAAATGACTGGGATAGCTTCCTGAGACGTCCAACAATCGATTGGCAATGCTAGGATGGCTTGAGATGGCATGTATGACTGAAACCCATTCACACTTTTTGTCATTATTTTTGAGTTTGTTCTTGCTCATTCACGACTTCCAACCCCTTATTTTATGCTTTGTTCTTGTTCATTATATACCCTTGAGTGAATTAGGGTTGCAAAACAGATTGAATCTTGAAGTTTTGAGAAGATTTGATTTGGTTCTTTAGCCATATGCAAACTTTCTAAATTGAGCCAAATTATCCCATTTTTGTACCAATCATGCTTGATTCGATTTGGTCTTGATATCTCAGCATAATTTGATTGAGATCCTGTCCAAAAATCATATAAAAACATATCTTTGATATTATTTACCAATTATTTGATTTTATTCAATTTTTAATAAATAAAAAATCAAAATAAAATAAATAATGAAGAAAATAACATGTGAGTGAACATTAGGGTCATGGACCATGCTACAAGTGAGGTGCAATCATGAAATGCTAAGCCCATTTGGTAAAAAATGCACTTTTGAGCATATTTGACTTTTGGCAATTTTGCAAAAAAGGTCAACTTTGACAAGGCATATCTCCTCCAATTTTAACCCTAGAGAGGTGTTCTTGGACTTTTTAGAAATCTTAGGATGACCCCTAAGCAATCCTTTTGGTCTCATCTCAATTGGGTCTTCCATGTTCATGTAAGAAGCTTTGACCCAAAAGGTGTTTTTTGTTGACTTTTCCAAAGGACCTACAATGTAGAAATTAATATATTTTTATGAGTACATATTTTGTACTTGTGGGATGAATATTAGTTTTAGGGAATTTCATCCTCTTCAAAATGAGCCTTGGATGGATAATTTCTGATAAAGTATGTGGAAGTTATGCTTGGTCAAAGTTTGGTTGAGTTTTCTTGAGAAACCCTAATTTAGCAACTTTTGGGTTTTGATGAATTTATGGCATTCCTTGAAGAACCGTGATCAACTCTTGATAAAATTATGGATATCACTTCAAAATGTTGATGTTGAACAAAAATATTGAAGTTTGACTGTATGTGGACCATAATTGACTTTTGACCTAATATAGTCAATTCTCAAGCATCTGAGCAGTTGACTGAGCAAACTTCTTGTGCAATGCTTGAAATTTGACATGGAGAGTCTTGAGAACATATTAGGACCATGGAGAGCTTATGAGGTATTTGGAGTTCACCTATCTTGATGAAAATGGAAACTCTAATTTGAGACACACTGCCTTAGGAGAGAGTTTGTCTGGTCAACTCTTGGGCAAACTTGAGCAAATTGAGGATCTCTATAAGTATGTATTGAGTAAAATGAGAGTGCAAATTTTGGGGTACAACACTCAATTTCAAAACAACATCCTTGAAATTTTCCAAAACAAACACCAACACTCTTCAAAAACACCTTTCAAAATTGAAAACATTTTCAAAAGATTAACACTTTGTATACATTCTTACGAACGAGAATCATTACAAAGTTTTCCTAAACGATGACACCTTTTCAAAATACTTTCAAAAAACCACACAAAGCATATTTTCAAACAAAAGCAAGTGATATAGCAAGTAACTAAGAGCTTAAGGAAAACCATGGATGAAAATGGTGCTAATACCTTCCATTTTCATAATCTACTCCACGAACCTGAGAAACAATCTCAAAGGTCTTTCCAGTGCTTCTTCACCTTTCCTTTTGGATAAAATAAAAGTCGGTGGCGACTCTTGCTAACCGCAACATTTGCGATAAAATGTAAAACATCCCAAGTCAGTTCTCCCACCGCACCATATAACTGGCAACTCTACTGGGGAGAATTCTAAAAGTTGGGTTACCTTAGGGTTAGATCACATTTACTTGCTTTCATTGTTTGACTTGTATGCTTTACATTTTGGTTCTTTTTTTGGGTTTGAATCCTCTACCTGAATTTGGGATACCTTATAGGCAAGTAGCAATACATTGTGGAAACTGTGTGGGGTATACCGACACGGTCTAAGCAATAGCTACGTTAGTGTGACATATTTGTGGGTACCGGTAGCCCTTGAGTAGTTAATGAGAATACGGGGCCGCTGAGTGATGTCATGAAGCACTAATGAACTTTTAGAAACTTTACTTAACCAACATGGCCTTTAGGACGTAGTGAGATGACCGGCTTTGGTACAGTCCGAAGTTTGTAGATACTCGATACTACACTCATTGAGGTTTGGTTTTTTAGGATACTTCGGTCGCCATTAAAGAGGCTTGTGCTGAAACAATGATCAAAGAAACAAACCAGTGATATTGAGCTCCTTAGAACCCGGTTACTATTACTAGGACAGGTTTGAGCCAACTAAACTTCAAGAGGGTACTTACCTATGAGACTCCATGCAAGCTTAAACCTAAGTACTTGTTTGCTTTGCTTGTGTATATTTATTTATACATAACATCATAAACATCATAACATCATACTCATACTCATTAACCATTTCAAGGATTTTTGGGATTTATCTTTGTTCTATTTTGTATGACATGGATTCTATTTGCAGGAAAACCATTCAAGTCAATCTTGTAAGGATCCCTCCTCAACTCAAAGAGCTAGCATAAAGGATTCATGAAAATTCTCCATTTACTGAAAGACATGGTCGCCTAATAAACTTGGTTACCTCCAACACTGATGAAGACATGATGAAGGTGCTCTTTCAGTTCTTTGATCCTCTACACCATTGTTTCACATTTCCCGATTATCAACTTGTGCCAACTTTGGAAGAATTCTCCCAACTCTTGAGGATTCCCATTCTCAATCAACTACCTTTCAATGGTACGGAAAGAGATCCAAAGCCATAAGAGATTGCTCAAACTCTACACTTGCAACCATCTGATATCACAACTAATTGGGAAACAAGGAGTGGTGTCAAGGGTTTCTGAGCAAAATTCTTGTTTGAGAAAGCCCAAAACTGTTTGAACTCCTTGGATTTGCAAGCCTTTGAGGAAATTGTGGCTCTCCTCATCTATGGGATGGTTTTGTTTCCAAATCTTGACCAACTCATAGATGTGAACACCGTCAAAATCTTCATGTCTCGTAACCTGGTGCCTACTTTGCTAGGGGACATCCTACATTCCTTTCACACTCGCACTATGAGGAAAAGGGGTATCCTTATGTGTTGTACTCCTTTATTGGAAAGATGGTTCATTTTGCATCTTCCCCAATCTGTGTTGAAGAATGAGCAAGTTTCAAGGTGGTCCCATAGGTTGATGATGCTCAGACATTCAGATATTCATTGGTGTTCCCACTCTTTGGAGAATGTTACTATCATCGACCGTTATGGAGAATTACATAATGTCCCTTTGCTTGGCATTAGAGGAGGTATCACTTATAATCCCTGCTTAGCCCTATGACATTTTGATTACGCTCGGAGGAATGGTCCCCATGAGATGCTTATCCAAGGAGTGGTATTTGACTACGAGAATAACGATCAAGGTTACTGCCAGAGGTTTGTCCGATCTTGGAGGATGTTGAACAAGGTAGATAGCAAGACACTAGGACACAAGAATTCCATTCCCTTCGAGCCTTAAATTAAATGGGTACGAGCTCGTGCTCAGAAACTTGTGATGCCTTATCCCTCCATCTTACCAGTTATCATGGAGCCTGTGGTCGAAGGAGATGTTCCCTACACTATCCTCCATCCCGACATGCCCACATCTCTTGAAGACTTACAAAAGGGTTGGATCCAGATGAAGGAAGAACGAGATACTTTCGAGGCTCAATTCTATGCTAGTGAAAAAAGGGTCTTGGAGCTTACGAAGCAGCTACAAGAAGAGCAAAATGTGAACGCTTATCTCGCGCCAAAGAGGTTGTGTTCAGTCTCTTTATCTTAGAAAGCTATTTTGTAAGCCCAAAGGGCATGATCTAATATTTCTTGTTTTTACTAATGAAAATTAACGCTTGTTCATTCTTTTATCTATACAAATTTAAATTTCATTAATCCTTGAAATCATTTGCATATACATATTCCATGCATCATAACATGACATGTTTTTGCATAACAGGTTTCCTTATCTTTCTGCTGTTTATTTCAGCAAGATGGATCTAGAGAAAACTGTGACGGAACTCTAAGCCCATAATTCCTAGTTTCAGGAAGCTCTACTAGCCCTAGCCAAGGGGCAGCAAGATATGATGGCTTTGCTGGCCTTTAAGAAGAAGCCAAAGAAGAAAGCTCTACTCAACATGAGTAGAAGGTTCAAGGAGACAATCCGTCAAAAACCAGTAGAAGAAGATTCATCCGAAGAGGACGAAAACCAGATTGGTGAAGTCAAGAGTACTCAGGATGACTGTATCAATGATCAAGTATTCGATGATGATTATTTCAAAGAGTTGTATCCACCCGCTGATATCAAATACAAGCTGTTAGAAGACAGATTGAAAGCTGTTGAAATCCAAGTTGTTCCCGGTTTAGATTTTGATGATTTGGGTTTGATCTCTGGGGTAGTCATTTCCCACAAATTCAAAATACCAATCTTTGCAAAGTACGATGGGGTTTCTTGTCCAAAGCTCCATTTGAAATCTTATGTGTATAAGATACAGCCGCACACTGCTGATAAGAAGCTCTGGGTTCACTTTTTCCAAGAGAGCTTAGCTGGAACACAACTTGAATGGTTTTATCAGTTGGATGGTTCTCGTATCAATATTTGGGAGGATTTATCTACTTCCTTCTACCATCAGTATTAGTACAACGCCGACTTGGCGCCAATGAGGGTTCAATTGCAAGATATGACCATGAGAAAGAATGAAGGATTTAAGGAATATGCGCAAAAGTGGAGAGACCTTGCTAGTAGGGTCCAACCTCCCTTGACTGATAGAGAGCACATCAACATGTTCATGGGAACTTTATCTGGTCCTTTCTTTAATCTGTTGGTTGGCTGCTCTTCTTCTGGTTTCACCGAATTGATCTTAACCGCTGAAAGAGTTGAAAGTGGCATCAAAATGGGAAGATCTTTGTGGCATCTACCTCCACTCCCAATCCTATCAAGAAACCTTTTGCTGCAAAGAAGGAAGTCAATGTTGTGTATGGGGCAAGGGCCCATACCAAGAAGAATGACCACTCGTCTGTCAATGTTGTCTGAATCTCCAATCCAACTCCTACTCCAAGACCATATGCAAATCATCAATGTTTTGAAAATCCAAGAAGACAATTTACAAGGTTGGGCATGACACTGTCTCAAGCCCTTCAAAATTTGCTCAAGGCTAATTTAGTAACATTGCACGATCCTCCCGCCAACCCTGACACCTCATCACCAAAGTATAATCCGAATGCTAAGTGTGCTTACCATTCAAGCAGCCCCGGGCACGAGACTGACCAGTGTTGGGCCTTGAAGAACAAAATCCAGGATTTGATTGATAACAAAACTATTGAATTTGATCCTCCTCCAACATCGAATGTAATTACCGCTCCAATGCCGAAGCATGACAAAGGTATTAATGCTGTCGAAGATACAATTTTTGTTACTTCTGTTGAAGATTTGACTACTCCGTTGAATATAATCAAGAACAATCTGTTGAAAGCTGGGATCTTCCCTGGCTGTGAAAAAGACTGTGTGTGTTGTACAAGACAACTCAATGGATGTGAAGGGCTGAAGAAAGGCATACAACGCCTGATGGATAGCCACAAAATTCTATTTGAAAAGACTCCACTTGCCAAGAGTTTGATTAACAAATATGAAGACCTCTCCATTATTACCATATCAAACAAGCCTCTTAGGATCACCTCAAAAGGTCCTATTAGGATTTCAAATGAGCCCATTGTTGCTCCCTTAATAATTACCAGTCCCGAACCAATTCCCTACTCTTCAAACAAGGCGGTACCATGGAATTATGGTGCTGATGTGTTCTATCATGGGATTAAACAAGATTCGTGGATTGAAGAAGAAAAAGATGACAATGTTGGCAACATAGCTAGCTCAAGCAAAGTAACTAGAACTGGGAGAATATTCTCACCCAATATCTCACCACCAGTTATTACAAAGACGCCCATCCGCATTACTGCTGCCAAGCGAAGTACCGATACAAGAGGGAAATAGATAGTTGTTAAGCCTGATGTGATTGAAGTACCCTCCAAGGACGTAGCTAATGAAGAACCCTATGCTCGCGAGATGGACGAGATTTTGAAGATCATAAAAAGAAGCGACTTCAAGATTGTAGAACAGTTGGGGAAAACACCTTCTAAGATTTCAATGTTGTCATTGCTGCTTTGCTCTGATGCCCATGCTCGAACATTAATCAAGTTCCTGAAAAAGGCTCATGTCCCCCATGAGACAACAATGGACCAATTTGAGAATTGCGTGGCTAGCCTGATAGCTGATAATGTCTTGGGGTTTTCAGATGCTGACTTAACACCTATCGGGAAGAATCATAATAAAGCTTTACATGTTTCTTCGAGTGCAAAGGGACTACCTTAGCACATGTGCTAGTCGACACTAGTTCTTCTCGGAATGCATTACCCAAGGGGGCATTAGACCATCTTGACTGTGAAGATTTAATCTTGAAGCCAAGTGATATCATCGTAAGGGCGTTTGATGAATCAAAGAGGACTGTTCATGGGGAAGTATATCTTCCAATCAAAGTGGGCTCCCAAATATTCAACTGCACCTTCTATATTATGGATATTCGCCCTGCCTATTCTTGTCTGTTAGGTCGCTCGTGGATTCATAAAGCTGGGGCAGTAACCTCAACCCTCCACCAGAAACTCAAATACCCAGTCAAGGGCAGAATAATCATCGTCTGTGGAGAAGAAGAGTTTATGGTGAGACACCTTAACTCTTTCAAGTATGTAGAGATGGATGGAGAATTCATTGATACCCCGTGTCAAGACTTCGAGGTTGTACCACCGATGATTGCTTCTACTAAATGTTCTTCTGATGAGTCCAAAGTTGTCAAGGCCACGCCAAAGATGGTTTTGGTCAAGGATGCCCGTGCGGAAATTGAAGAAGGAAACTGTGATACTTGGGGGAAACTCCTCGATATCCCTTTTAAAGCAGAAAAGTTTGGTTTGGGCTTCACCGTCAAAGCTCAGAAGGAATTAAGGCGTGCTCGTGCTGGAAAGCCACCTCTCCGCATTGGAAGTCATATAGTCAACGCCATGGGTGATTCTGTTGAAGAAGCTGCATTTGAAGAATGGGTGTATCCAACTACTACGGAGCTGAAGAATTGGCATACAATGGACTTTGTACCCGTCTCCTTCATTAAGGAGTAATCTACTTGCTATTACTTTTCTTTCAATTCAAGAACTTATTGTCTGTAATATTCAAATAATGACTTTTAAGCCATGTGCCTGGCCCGGGGCATTTTGGTCCATTTGTCAAGGGTTTTATTTATATTCATCTAATCATATGATCATTCAGTACATTGGACCCTTTTGCATTTAAATATTTATGTTCATTATCTTTCCTTTCTTTCAAATACATTTTTCAAAAAAATAGCCATGTTTCTTACATGCACACACACACACACACACTCTTGTAGGTCCACATCCACTCTGGATCCTATTGCCAATGACTCCACTATTGCCGACTATGACTTTGAATGTCCTATCAACCAAGCCAAGGACGAAGGCGAGGAAGATTGTGACATACCGGGAGAACTATCTAGACTTCTATTACAAGAGGAAAAAGATATTCAACCGCATGAGGAGTTAGTTGAAATTATCAACCTGGGTACTGAAGCAGATAAGAAGGAAATCAAGATCAGCGCTAATTTGGGAAGCAGTGTCAAGAGCATTGATTCAGATGTTGCATGACCATATGGAAGTATTTGCCTGGTATTATGAAGATATGCCTGGGTTGGATACCGACATCGTAGTTCATCGTCTGCCGACAAGAGAAGACTTCCCTCCTGTTAAACAAAAGGTTCGTCGCATGAGGCCTGATATGTCTGAAAAGATGAAATCTGAAGTGATGAAACAATTTGATGCGGGGTTCCTAGATGTAATATCCTATACTTAATGGGTTTCCAATGTGGTGCCAGTGCCAAAGAAAGATAGGAAAGTTCGCATGTGCGTAGGCTATAGGGATCTGAATAGGGCGAGCCCCAAGGATGACTTCCCTCTACCATACATTGACGTCTTAGTTGATAATACTACTCAGCGTAAAGTTTTCTCTTTCATGGATATCTTATCAGGCTATAATCAAATAAGGATGGCTCCTGAAGACATGGAGAAGACTACTTTCGTTACGCAATGGGGCACCTTCTGCTACAGGGTCATGTCGTTCGGACTAAAGAATGAGGGGAAACATATCAAAGGGATATGGTAGCTTTATTTCATGACATAATTCATCATGAGATAGAGGTGTATGTGGATGATATGATTTCCAGATCACAAACCGAAGAAGAACATCTCAATCACCTGCACAAATTATTCGAGAGGCAATAAAGGCATTGAAGTTGATCCTGCCAAGGTAAAGGCCATCCAAGAAATGCCAGTCCCTCATTCTGAAAAGGAAGTTAGAGGATTCTTGGGTCGTCTCAATTACATTTCCCGTTTCATATCACACTTAACTGCTACTTGTGAGCCACTCTTCAAACTCTTGAAGAAAGATCAAGTAATCAGATGGAACGAAGAATGCCAGATTGTCTTTGACAAAATCAAAGAATACCTACAAGAACCTCCTATTCTCATGCCTCAAGTAAAAGGAAGACCCTTGATCATGTACTTGACAGTACTAGAGAACTCTATGGGGTGTGTTTTGGGCTAACATGACGAGTCTGGCCGAAAAGAGCATGCTATTTATTACCTGAGCAAAAATTTTACCGACTGTGAAACCAGATATTCATTACTCGAGAAAACATGTTACGCTCTGGAATGGGCTGCTCGCCGGCTAAGACAATATATGTTGACTCTTACCACTTTGTTGATTTCTAAGATATACCCAATCAAGTACATCTTCGAGAAACCTACCCTTTCCGGATGGATAGCCAGATGGCAAATGATCTTGACTGAGTACGACATTCATTACACGACCCAAAAGGCCATCAAAGGAAGTGTACTAGCAGATCATTTGACCCATCAAGCTGTGGATTATTATCAGTCAATGAATTTCGACTTCCCTGATGAAAACATCATGCTGGTAACCGACTGTGCAAAACCTGGACCATATGACGGACCTAAACAAGGATCCTGATGGACTATGGTATTCGACGGGGCTTCCAACGCCTAAGTAACAAAATTAGTGTCGTGATCATCTCTCCCGAAGGTTACCACACTCCTTTCACTGCCAGACTTTGCTTCGATTGCACAAACAATATGGTCGAGTATGAAGTATGCATCTTAGGTCTGAAAGCTGCTATTGACCTAAGGATCAAGCATTTGGATGTGTTTGGGGATTCCGCTCTAGTGGTCAGCCAAATAAAAGGAGATTGGGACACTAAACACCCTAATCTTATCCCTTACAAGGAACTTATGCTATCCCTAATTCCTTACTTCGAAGAGATCACTTTCGAGCACTTCCCTAGGGAAGAAAACCAGTTGGCTAATGCTTTGGCAACCATGTCTTCAATGTTCAAGGTCCGGTGGGACAACGAAGCCCCTATGATAACAATTGAAAGATTCGATGAACCTGCACATTGCTATGAGCTTGACACCGATGCAGAAAAACCATGGTACCATGAGGTGATGAGGTACCTTGAAGCACAAGAGTATCCAGAGGGGGAATCTATCAATGACAGAAAGTTCTTGTGAATATTTGCAGCCAAATTCTTCCTAAGTAACGAGATATTGTACAAGCGCAACCATGATTCAACTCTACTCCGATGTGTGGACAAGAAGGAGGCATATGAAATCATGGAAGACATGCACGATGGTCTCTTTGGTACTCACTCAAGTGCGCATACGATAGCTAAGAAAATCTTAAGAGAAGGTTACTATTGGTCAACGATGGAGACTGATTGCCATCAACACTCAAGAACTTGTCACAAATGTCAAATCTACGCTGACAAGGTCCATGGGCCTCCTATCCTTCTGAATGTCATGACCGCTCCGTGGCAATTTGCAATGTGGGTCATTGACATGATTGGAGATATCAAGCCCACCGCTTCCAACGGACATCGCTTTATTCTTGTTGCTATCGACTATTTTACCAAATGGGTCGAAGCCGCTTCTTTTGCCTCAGTCACCAAGAATGTGGTAGCCAGATTCATTAGACACAACCTCATCTGCCGTTATGGTATCCCCGAAAGGATCATCACCGACAATGGGACTAACCTCAAGAATGCTATGATCACTGAGCTTTACACTCAGTTTAAGATCAAGCATCACAATTATTCTCCGTATAGACCGAAAATGAATGGCGCAGTTGAAGAGGCCAAGAAAAATATCAAGAAGATTATGCAGAAGATGGTAGTTACCTATAAGGATTGGCATGAGATGTTGCCGTTTGCTCAACATGGCTACCGTACTTCAGCTAGAACATCAACTGGGGGAACTCCTTTTTCCTTAGTCTATGGCATGGAAGCTGTTTTGCCAGTGGAAGTTTAGATTCCCTTGCTGAGGATTATGAATGAGACAGGCCTAGGCGAAGACGAGTGGATTCAAACGAGATTGGATCAGCTTAAATTGATTGAAGAAAAACGATTAGCTGTTGTTTTCCATGGTTAGACGTACCAAAAACGGATGATCAAGGCTTTCAACAATAAGGTCAAGCCTCGAGTATATCAAGTTGGTGACTTGGTGATAAAATGCATCATTCTACCACAAGGATACCCCATAGGCAAATGGACTCCCACCTATGAAGGGTCATTTGTTGTCAAGATAGTTTTCTCTGGCGGTGCCATGATGTTGACTACCATGGATGGTGAAGATTTCCTGCATCCTATAAACGTGGACATAGTTAAAAAATACTACGCATAAGAGACCCGCTAGGTTAACACACCTAAGAAAAATAAGGGCATCCCGGCAAACCAAAAGGTTTGGGCAAAAATTAGGGATATATGCAAAAGATTGTACACCCGGCAAGTTGAAAACCCGAAAGGGCGACTTGGGCAAAAAAGGATATCCTGGTGGGATGAAAACCCGAAAGGGTGGTCCAGGAAAAAATTAAGAATTAAAAATGTACGAATATGTCCCGTAGAATCAACACAGTCAATTTTATCACCAAAGTCCAAGATCAATCCAATCAACTTCTATCAACGGCAAGGGACATTCGAAGACATTAGGGGCAATAGTAGATTTGGAAGGCAGTGAGATCATTTCACATGGATATTTGTTTTCATTCTCAATTTTGTTTTCCTTTCGACGATTTCCTCCTACTAGGATCTCCGTCTCTCTGTACAAAAACGCCTATTCAGGGGCAAAACATCAATACAAATATACTTTGAAGTGCAAAATTTCTGTCTTTGTTTTGAATGCAAATTTGTCCAATGACTAAAATTGAATGAACATATGCATATGAACATAATTAAAACTATTTGGCACATGTGTCCTGCTAAGCAGCAACAAACATCTCTTTAATGTATATGAAGTATCCCCACAGAGTTATCTCATTATCATTATCCCTATAAGGACGGCTACAATAAACCTTTCCCCAACAAAGTTACCCACAAAGCCTCTTTGTGTAGGATAATCCCCGACCAGAGTCTAAATCTCTTGGCAGCTCTCTCCCCAACAAGGATTATTTCCTCAACAGGGTTTATTTCCCCAACAGGTTTTATTTCCCTAACAACAATCGAGGAATCACATAATTCCCCAGCTAAGCATGTCTTCCCCAGCTGAGTATATCTTCCCTCAGCCAAGGCTATTAACCCCAAGCGGAGTTTATCCTCCCCAATTGAGTGTATACTCCCCAAGCCGAGTCTGTCCTACCCGACTAAGTCTACACTCTCCAATTTGAATTTTCCTTTCAGATTATTGCAAATCATAGGGCCACAACCCCTGATCCCTAGTAAAGCCGTCAGCAAAGCCTTTACTATTCCCAAAAATATACTATGAAGCCTGGACCCGACCAGATATTAGCACAATTTTCAAGTTATTACTAAAGCCTATACCCGACCAGATAATAGTTTGACTTCTTCAATTACTGAAATCTGGGCCCGACCAGATAACAGTTTGAGTATCTGAAACCTGGACCTGACTAGATAATAGTTGATCTCAATTTCAAGATACTATGTAACCTGGACCCGACTAGATAATCTTCTAACTCTTCAAAAGATATAAAAGAACTTGGACTCAACCCGACAAAGTTTTAACTTCTTTTCCTCAATAGAGCTTGCCTCTGCCCCAAAAAATTATTGTGAAACCTGGATCCGACCCGATATCAATTTTCAATTTCATCTTTTCAAGCAAATTATTCTGAAGCCTGGATCTGACCAGATAGCAATTACCCTCAGAGATTCGTTGTGAAACCTGGAAATTGACCAGACAACAACTAAATCCCCAAACAGTTTATTGTGAAACCTGGGCCTGACCAAATAGCAATTGACTTCATCAACTTCAGAAATCTGCAAAGCCTGGACCCGACCAGATAACATTTTTTCAAACATTTTATTGTGAAACATGGAGCCCAACCAGATAACAATTAACTATGATCCACAAAGAGACACTATGAAGCCTAGATTCGACAAGATAATATTACAACTTAAAAAAACCATGAAACCTGGACCCGATCAGATAGGAGTTACCACTTCAAGTTACTGCGAAGCAGGATCCAACAAGATAACAGTTAACTTCTGTATCTCCAGCAAGTTGTTGTGAAGCCTGGATCCGACCAGATAACTATTCAATTTCAAGAAGATTTTCTGCAAAGCCTGGAATTCGACCAGATAACAGTTAATTTGTCTCTTCTCTCAGTAAGTTGCCGTGAAGCCTGGATCCAACCAGATAGCAATTGACTACTTCATCCTCAGCAAATTGTGAAGCCTGGTCCGACCAGATAACAGCTGACATTCAAGAATATTCTCCAGTGAAAGCATCCTTTCAACAAAGTTTGAAGATATGCGCATTCTTCATCCCCAATGGTAATCAGGGATTCAATCCCCCAGAACTTCCTCAGCAGCAGTCAGGGATTTATTTTCCCGGACAAAAACATACATCTCACATTCATACATCATAGCATGTACATACCATATGCATAATACCACATTTGGTGAACATCATGCAGGCATCTGCATTTTACTAACTCTTTTTCTCACAGGTAAAACATCAAGTTTTAGTATAAATCAACAAGAGATTTATGCTGATACTTCTTCCAGTGTTTACCAACATTCCTCCAAATGGCATCTATAAGCCCATTCACCATCCATCTTCGAGTGCAAATTTCTGGGCACTCTAGTGTTAAATCATCTTTCACCTTCAAGTCGCGAATGGCGGATCCTCCAATCTAACTCTTCAGGTTTAATAATATTGAACAGAGGAAGATTTTGTACCCCAAAATTTTCCCTCTCATTTATCAAATATTTTCTCACAAAGATCTCTCTTGGTTCAAGACTGCACTAGGGTTGATCAGCTCAAGACACCTCCTTAAGCACTGATGACCAAAATTAGGGTTTGAGATTGCACAAGGATAATTGAACTTTAAATGCTACACATGACTTTCATGGATCATTATGGACCCCCCAAGATTACTCATGTCAAGTTTCAAGCCTTGGATCACACTTTTGCTCAGTCAATTGAGCAGTTGACCTAAAAATCAACTGCATTGGGGAAAAAGTCAACAGTGGCCAATTTACAGTCAAAATTCATAATTTTTGATCCACATCAACACCATAAACTAATATGTATCATTTTATCAAGTTTGGACCACAATTCATCAAGAAATTTGATCAAATCATCAAAAGGGCAAAATGGTCAAAATTAGGGTTTTGACTGAGAAAGGGCAATTTCTAATTTTTGACCTAGGAAATGGTCAATTGGTTTGAATCATGATTTCAAGAGTTCAATTGCATCATTTTTACCTAATGGCATGACCTAAAACATTACTCAAGATCAATTGGATTGATAGTGAATTTTCAGCCAACTGATCAAAAGTCAACTGTACACTGAAAAGTCAAACTTTGACTTTTTGGTCAAAATTCAATGTCAAAGATCACAATTAATCAAAACATGTCAAAATATGAAACTTATTCATCAAGAAATCAAAAAAGTCAAGATTTCATTTTGAAAAGTCAAAGTTTTCTAACTTAGAAATTTTTCTAAGTGTTTAAAACTTCATGTTTTTTCATAACTTTGAGCCAATTTTTCACCATGATGCAAGAGGATTCAGAAGAAACTTTCAACATGAGAGTTGTAGATCTCCATGATAGATACAACATTTATTTACACAACTTCTTCTAAAAATTATTGGATCTCAAGTTATTAATTCATAAAGTCATGGTCTTGAAATTGGACACTTAGTGAAATTTTGCCCTAGTTTTGGTCAGGATTTTGACCAAACTTCATGGCCCTTTTTCATATAGTTCCAAGGGTAATTTTTAAAAGTGATTCAAAGAGGGGTTGTATATAAAATTACAAGCATTCCAAAATTTACAAGAACTCCTTGAGATCATTCTTGAGTAGGGAGAATCAAAGAGATGAAGTTAGGGTTTTCACACTTGAATTACAAGTCATTTTGTGATGAACAAGAATTCAATTTCAAACCTATGCTGCACAATCTTGATTTGCAGGCCTCTAAACCTCAAGATCTCTCCATAATTAGAAGATTACACTTTCTTTTGAGCTATTATCCACTTGATTCAAGCTTTGTCCAAGTAAATTTTCCATTAATGGAACAAAATTCACACTTCCATTTTGGAAAAGTGACTTTAATCACAAAGTTAATACATAGAGCTCCTAACTTGTTCCTTCTGATCACAAGCAATGTCAAAGGAAAAAGTAATATGTCTAAAGCCTCACATAAACTCAGGCCATGCTTGTACTTCATCTTGAAACCATATTGTCACTTTTCTTCAAAATCAAGTAACATAGCCATCAGTCTATATCTTGCTTTTCTGACTTCCTCAAGTCCTCTAACCTTTTACATATAATTATACAAGTGTATTGTAAGCTAAAACACGATTGAATAAACCCTCAAAATCCCCAAAACCAGAAATTGCTATACAAACACAAAAACTTGTCATTTCTGACTTTGAACTTCAATCTTCAAAACCACTCGTGCATTTCTTGGCCTTTTTGTTTCAAAAGCTTCCTTATACCAAATACAAACCATCCTTGTCCCTGTTTGCAAACTGTAACTTCATCTTCATCAACTTCCATAGCCAAAAATAGAGCATTGCAGTTGGACTTCTCTAGGCCATTTCAACCACTCTCAGCTCAAGCCAGCCATTGCATTAGCTTCCTAGAGGTCCAAGGAAGCTAACCTGATCATCACCACTGCCCGAAACAAGCTCAAATCCATTTCACAATTTCCAGTTTTGAGGTATTTCTCTTGAACTTCTATCTTCATATTTAGGCATTGTTAAGCTTTTATTTGTAAAGATAAAATATAGACACCATTGCCACGAAGCTGTACATATCTATAGTTTGCATTTATATGGCCTGGGCTTAGAGAATTTTAGAGTTGAAGTTTTCTGAAATTTTTAGGTTTTGAATTAGGGCCAGAGAAATTCTCATTCATCTTTGATTGTTAGCTTAAGTTATTGACATGGCTGGATTCGTGGGAAGAAATGCCACAACTTTCACGTTTGAACTTTTCATTTTTGTTGAGAGATGAAGAAGATACAGGTCCTTTGGCTGGAAGTTGAAGATGAAGTGTAATCATGGCGCGTTTTGTATCATATATTTATTGTTTTTCTTATATCAACGGATGTATAGCCACCTCAGTGGTAAAGCGCGTGCCTGTTCACCCTTAGGTCCTGGGTTCAAGCCCCAGCGTGACCTTTTGCAATTTTTCACAATTTTCTGACTTTCTTTTGTTTTTTTTTTTTGCAGCGTTTGGACTCTAATTGGGCCTAGTATTTTTTTCCTCATAATACTCCTTTGGTTACTGATTAACCCCCCTGGCCTTTTTCTTTATATTTTTATTTTTATTTATTTTTTCTTCATTATTATTATTATTATTAATATTTTTATTATTATTATTATTATTATTATTATTATTATTATTATTATTATTATTATTTTCATAAATTCATAAAAAATCCAAATTTATTTTATTTATTTTCTATACCCATGTATTTTATTTTTTCATAAAACAAAAAGATAAAAAATATTTTCTTAAAGACAAATTAATTTCTTTTTTCCTTAAATAATTAATTCTTAGACTTAGGATAAATTAATATATTATTTTATTTTCTTAGATAAAATTAATTTAGAACCTAGGTTATTATTAATTAATCTTCATTTTATTTTCATTAATTTAAAACCTTTCATAAAAACCCTAAAAAATCCTTTTCAAATTAATTTCTTTTCTTAAATAGTTTAAGTTAATTTTATTTAATTTTTAATTAATCAGTTTTAATTAGGTCAAAAAACCCTTTCTTAAAAACAACAAAAATCATTTCTTTTCCATTTATATTCTTGTATTTTATTTTCAATTTTGTATAATATTCAATATGGTTGTAATAGATAATTAGGTTTAATTTTCTTGCAACCCCCATTTGTAAATTTGTACATCCCATCCCCTAATGATGTAATAGTGTAGTAATTTTACTTTTCACAATTTATCGCTTTATATAAATGCTAGTAATTAGGGTTTGTATGGAAAGACTAAAATCAACAATTAGCAAACCCTAATCAAAGACAAACAAAGCATGAAAATCAATACACTTGCACACAAGCACCCCTAGGGTAAAATCCACTTGGTTGCCTTATGGAAATGGCCATGTTATACATGTGAGGTATCTTAGCAAAAACAAACAAAAATACAAGATCATAGTCCCTCGATGATGCTATATATGCTGCCTTTTCAAAATGATCTTAGTCCCTAAATGAAAGATGCTAAGACACCTTGAAACCTTTTCTAATCATGGCTATACGATGACCCACGCCCGTCCCATTTACATCCAAAGATAGGGTTACTTACCAAATCAATGGTAAGATAACAATGTCAAAGGAAAGAGGAAATGAATATGAAAGACTTTTTGAGTAGGTAGAATGTTCCTAGTTGCTTGCTCAATTTCAAAACAACATCCTTGTAATTTTCCAAAACAAACACCAACGCTCTTCAAAAACACCTTTCAAAATTGAAATTTTTTTCAAAAGATCAATACTTTGTATACATTCTTATGAACGAGAATAATTACAAAGTTTGCCTAAACGATGGCGCCTTTTCAAAATACTTTCAAAAAACCACACAAAGCACATTTTTAAACAAAAACAAGTGATCTAGCAAGTAACTAAGAGCCCATGGAAAACCATGGATGAAAAGGGTGCTAATACCTTCCCTTTTCATAATCTACTCCCCGAACCCAAGAAAAAATCTCAAAGGTCTTTCATGTGCTTTTTCACCTTTCCTTTTGGATAAAAGAAAAGTCGGTGGCGACTCTTTCTAAATGCAACATTTGCGATAAAACGCAAAACATCCCAAGTAAGTTCTCCCACCGCACCATAATTGCTCATCAGAATAATCTTCGTATTCGAAAATTTGGTTAATCCCACCCCCAGCACGGGTGCTTCTAGCATCTTCATTTTGATTATCAACCTCCTCGGAGGAAACCTCTTCAATTTGAACTTGTCGGGAAGGGCCTTTGAACCTCTTCCCCATGTTGATAACAACTTTCTTCTTGGTCTTTTTCTTCATGACTAGAAGTGCCATCATTTCTTGTTGACCCTTTGCTAAGTTGAGCAGAGTCTCTTGAAACTGAGAATGTTGAGTCTGCAAGTCCTTGACGGTTTGCTTGAGATCCATCTTATACTGAAATAAACAGTAAAAAGATGAGGAAACCTCTATCGAAAGTCCTACTTATGAAATGATGCATGTTATTCGGATGCAATGTTTTCAAGGACTTTTAAGATTTAAATTTGCTAGACAAAGAGAAGACAAAAAAACATCAATTTAATTAATAAGTTCCAGAATTACAAATTCCTCTCGGGCTTACAAAAGCAACAGGGTCTTTAAAGATATGACAAAGTATACTCCTAAAATAAAAAGGCTCAAGTCTCCCATGAATGCATCCTATTTGGTGCAATGTAGGCATTCAGGCTTCGCTCCTTGTGAAGTTGCCTTGTGAGCTCCAACACTTTCTTCTCGCTTCTATAAAATTAAGCTTCAAAGGTTTCTTGTTCCCCCTTTAGTTGAATCCATGATCTTTGTAACTCCACAAGATTAGTAGGCATGTCAGGATGAAGAATGGTATAAGGAACATCTCCCTCGGTAATAGGCTCCATAATCACAGGCAGGATGGATGGATACGACATCATGAGACTTTGAGCATGAGTTCTTACCCACTTGAGATAAGGCTCTAAAGGAATAGAGTTCTTATGCCCCAAGGTCTTTCTATCAACCTTATTTACCATGCCCCGAGCTAGTACAAACCTTTGACGATAACTTTGGACATCGATCTCATAGTCGAACACAATACCTTGGAAAAGTGCGTCATGAGGACCATCCCTCTGAGCATAACCAAACTGTCACAGAGCCAAGGAAGGGTTATAAGTTATACCTCCCTGTGACACGGTGGGAGAACTGACTTGGGTGTTTTGCGTTTTATCGTAAATGTTATGGTTAGCAAGAGTCGCCACCGACTTTTCTTTTATCCTAAACTAAAGGCTGAAAAGAACAGGAAAGACCTTTGAGATTATTTCTTGAGTTCGGGGGGTAGATTATGAAAAGGGAAGGTATTAGAACCATTTTCATCCATAGTTATCTATGGGCTCTTAGTTTCTTGCTAGATCACTTGCTTTTGTTTGAAAATGTGATTTGTGTGGTTTTTGAAAGTATTTTAAAAAGGCGCCTTCGTCTAGGCAAACTTTGTAATAGTTCTCGTTCGTAAGAACGTATACAAAGTGTTGGACTTTTGAAAGTGTTGGTGTTTGTTTTGAAAATAAGAAAGGATGTTTAATTTGAAAGTGAGCAAGCAACTAGGAACAATCTACCTACTCAAAAGTCTTTATTTATTTCTTCCTTTCCTTTGATATTTCTATCTTACCATTGATTTGGTAAGAAGCCTTATCTTTGGATGTAAAGGGACGGGCGTGGGTCATCTTATAGTCATGATAGCAATGTTGTGATA
This sequence comes from Vicia faba, assembly GCA_948472305.1. Classification (NCBI taxonomy): domain Eukaryota; kingdom Viridiplantae; phylum Streptophyta; class Magnoliopsida; order Fabales; family Fabaceae; genus Vicia; species Vicia faba. Next base: position 178,992 of record CATIWC010000560.1, read on the forward strand.
TATCTTAGCATTTTCTCTTGAGGGACTAAGATCATTTTGAAAGGCAACATTTATAGCGTCATCGAGGGACTATGATCTTGTATTTTCTTATTGTTTTTGCTAAGATACCCCACATGCATAACATGGCCATTTTTGTAAGGCAACAAGTGGAATTACCCTAAGTGTGCAAGTGTGCAAGTGTGTTTGATTTACATGCTTGATTTATCTTGAATTAGGGTTTGCTAATTGTTGATTTTATCTTTCCATACAAACCCTAATTACAAACATTTATATAAAGCGATAAATTGCCGAAAATAAAATTACTACGCTATTACATCATTAGGGGAGGGGGTATACAAATTTACAAAAGGGGATTGCAAGAAAATTAAACCTAATTATCTATTACAACCATATTGAGTAATATAAAAGAATTGGAAATATAATGTACAAGAAGATAAAATGAAAAGAAATGATTTTTGTTTGGTTTTTAATGAAAGGGTTTAGTCTTTACCTAATTAAGAAAAAATTATTAATTAAAATAAAATTAAACCTAAACTAATTAAGAAAAGAAATTAAGTTAGAAAAGCATTTTTAGGTTTTTTTGTGAAAGGTTTTAAGTTAATAAAAATAATATGAAATTAATTAATTAAAGAAACCTAAATACTAAATTGATTTTAAATGAAAAAAGAAAAATAATTATCCTAATCTAATTATTAATTATTTAAGAAAAAGAAATTAATGTGCTAAGAAAATGTTTTTTGTCCTTTTTTAGTTTTATAAAGAAAAGAAAATAAATAAGTGAAAATAATAAATAAAAATATTTTTAGATTTTTAATAATAAAAATAAAAAAAAAATAATAATAATAATAATAATAGTAATAAAAAATAATAAAAGAAAAACTGAAATAAAATAAAATAAGAAAAAGAAAATAAATGAAATAATAAAAAGTTGGGCCAGATGTGTGAAAGCAGGCAGGGGGGATGGTGCAGCAAAATGGCAAGGCCCAGCATTGGAGGCCCATGTGCGCTTATGGCTGGAAAAAAGGAAGAAAAAATGTTGAAAAATTGAACAAAAGGCAGCGTTGGGTCTTGAACCCGTGACCTTATGATATACGCGCGTTGCATTTTCCACTGGGGTGGCTATACATCTGGTAACATAAACAAAACAATAAATACATAACACAAGTCATGTCTTGAATATGACTTCATCTTCAACCTCTAGTCTGAACATCTGTAACTTCACCATTTCTCAACAAAAACGAAATATACAAACATGAAAGTTGCTCCATTTTTCCATACGAATCCAACCATATAAGTATCATAAGCTACAAATAAAAAATGAATGAGAATTTCTAAAAGTACCAAATTCTGACCTAATTATTTTTAGATATTTAAACCTAAAATTCTCTAAGCTCAATCAATGTAAATGAAATCTATGGATATGTATAGTTTCAGGGCAATGATGTCTACATTTTATCTTCAGAAATGCAAGCCTAACAATGCCTAAATGAAAAGATAGAAGTTCAGAAAATGTACCTCAAAACTGGAAATCGTGAAATGCAAATGAGCTTGATTAAAGGTGTTGCAATGATCAGGTTAGCTTCCTCAAGTTCCCAAGAAGCTAATGCAATAGTTAACTTGAGCAATGGATGGCTGGAATGGCTTGGAGAAGTCAACTTGCAGTGCTCTGTTTTTGGTTATGGAAGATGATGGAAATGGAATTACATTTATCAAACAGGGACATGGATAGGTTATATTTTATGTATAGGAGCTTTAGTAAGTGAAAAGCCAGGAAACGCACGAGTAGATTCTGAGTTTCAAGTTCAAAGTCAGAATATGTGCATCAATGGAGTTTTTGGACAATTTATGCTTGAGGGAGTTTGGGAGAGTTTCAGAGTGTTTAAGCTCTTGTATTAGCTCAAAAATAGTGCCTCTATTTATAAGCAACAAGTTTGGAGGCTTGTATTTGATCAGAATTCAAAATCACATGTTTAAGCTCAACATGTGATTTTCTTGAAAAAACAAGTTTCAAGGCCTTTGTACTTGCTAATGTAGAGTGATTATACTTTAAAAAAACTTACTTATAACTTTGTAGATGGAGTGTGATTATAGGGAACAATTGAGAGGCTCAAGAATTGACTTTGTGCATAAACTTGCTTTTCAAGAATGGCATTCTTCAGTTTCTTCCCAAAATGGATATTTAAATTGGACAATGCTTAAACCACTTGGATTATAGCTCAAAAGTTTGTGTGATCCATTAATGATAGATAGACAAACAAGTTTGAGGCCTGAAAAGCAAAAATTATGCAGCCTAACATGGAGATTGGATTATATGTTCATCATGAAATGGCTTGTAATTCAAGAATGAAACCCTAACTTCTTGCCTTCGATTATCCTAGCTCAAGTATGATCTAAATGATTTCTTAGAAATTTTGGAAAGCTTGTAACATCCTCTACAACCTCTATGTTGGACATTTTTAAATATTCATCTTGGAACTAGGTGAAAAATTGTCATGAAGTTAGGTTAAAATCCTGCCTAAACTAGGGCAAAATTTCACTAAGTGCTTAAGTTTCATGAACATGTCTTCTTAAAATCATAACTTGAAATCCATGAATTTTTAGAAAAATTTATGCTCTTAAATGTTTTATATCTCATTGAGATCCACAACTTTCATGTTGGAAGTTTCATTTGAATCATCTTGCATCATGGTGTAAATTTGGCTTTTCAACACTTAGAAAAATTTCTTAGTTTATAAATTTTGACTTTTCAAAATGAAATCTTAAATTTTTGATTTATTGATGAACAAGTTTCATATTTTGACATGTCTTGATGAATTGTAATCTTTGAAGCTTGATTTTGATCAAAAAGTCAAAGTTTGACTTTTCAGTGCACAGTTGACTTTTCATCAATTGACTGAAATTCAACTATCAATCAATTGAACTTGAGAAATATTTTGAGCCATGCCATTAGTTCAAAATTAATTATTTGAATCCTTGAGATCATGTCTTAAACCAATAAGTCATTGATTAGGTCAAAAGTCAAAAGTTGCACCTTCTCAGTCAAAACCCTAATTTTGACCATTTTGCCCTTTTGATAATCTGATCAAATTTCTTGAGGAATTATGATCCAAACTTGCTTAAATGACATATGTGAGTTCATGATGTTGATATGGATAAAAAATTATGAAGTTTGACTGCAAATTGACCACAATTGACTTTTTCCCCAATACAGCTAATTTTAGGTCAACTGATCAATTGACTGAGCAAAAATGTTATCCAAGACTTGAAACTTGACATGAGAAATCTTAAGGGTAAAAAATGATCCATGAAAGTCATATGGGTCATTAAAATTCCATTTGTCCTTGTGCAAACTCAAACCCTAATTTCCAGTCATCAGTGCTAGATGAGGTGTCTTAAGCTGATCAAACCTTGTGCAGTCTTGAATCAATGGAGATCTTATGAGAGATTACTTGAGAAATGAGAGGGTAGATTTTGGGGTACAACAGATTCCCATGTTCAATCTTCTTAAACTTGAAGGTTAGATTGGCGGACCCGCCATTCGTGACTTGTAGGTGGAAGATGAATGAACACTAGAATGCCCAAAAATTTTCACTCGAAGATGTATTGGGATGGGATTATAGATGCCATTTGGAGGAATGATGGTAAATACTGGAAGAAGTATCAGCATAAATATTTGGTCGATTTATACTAAAACTTGATGTTTTACCTGTGGGAAAAAGGGTTAGTTAAATGCAGATGTATGCATGATGTTTACCAGATGAATGAGATCATGCTAAATGCATTTTGTATGTATATGCTATGATGTATGAACGTGAGATGCATGTTTGTCCGAGAAAATAAATCCCTGACTATTGCTGAGGAGTTTTGAATCTCGGATTGTTGTTGGAGATTAAGAATATACATATCTTTAAACTTCGTTGACAGAATTGCTTATGTCAAGAATTAAGTCTTGAATGTTAGCTGTTATCTGGTCGGATCCAGGCTTCACAACTTTCTAAGGATGAGGAATTCAATTGCTATCTGGTTGGGTACAGGCTTTACAATAACTTACTGGGGAGGAATGAATTAACTGTTATCTGGTCGAATTCCAGGCTTTGCAGAAAATTTCTTGAACTTGAAATGTTATTTGGCCGGGTCCAGGCTTCACAATAACTTGAAGTTGGTAACTACTGTCTGGTTGGGTCCAGGCTTCATGGTTTCTTGAAAGGTTAAACTATTATCTGGTCGGGTCTAGGCTTCATAGTGTCTTGCTGGGGATTTGTAGTTAGTTGTTATTTGGTCGGGTCCAGGCTTCACAATAACTTGCTCGAATAGACGAGGTTGGACTGATATCTGGTCGGATCCAGGCTTAACAGATTTTGAGGTGGATGAAGTTAATTTCTATTTGGTCGGGTCCAGGATTCATAATAAACTTGTCTGAAGAAGTACAATTGAACTGATATCTGGTCGGATCCAGGATTTACAGTAACTTGCTGGGAACTTAGTTGTTATCTGGTCAGATTCCAGGTTTCACAATGAGCTTTTGAGGGGAATTGTTATCTAGTCGGATCCAGGCTTCGCAATAACTTTCTTGAAAAGATGAAGTTAAAAACTGATATCTGGTCGGATCCAGGCTTCACAGTAACTTGTTGGGGTAGAGGCAAACTCTACTGGGGAAAAGAAGTTAATCCCTTATCTGGTTGAGTCCAGGTTCTTCAATATCTCGAAGAGTTGAACTTTTATCTGGTCGGGTCCAGGCTTTAAAGTACTTGGAGAAGTTACACTATTATCTGGTCGGGTCCAATTTTCATAGTATTTGGAAAGTTGTACTATTATCTAGTCGGGTCCAGTCTTCATAGTATCTGAAAATTTACACTAATATCTGGTCTGGTCCGCGCTTTGCAATGTTTTGAATGAATGAAGTTGACTGTTATCTGGTCGGATCCAGGCTTCACAACAACTTTTGGAGATAATAAAGACTTTGTTGATGACTTTACTAGGGATTAGGGGTTGTGGCCCTTTGATTTGTAATAGTCTGAAAGGAAAACTCAGGCTGGAGAGGATAGACTCATCTTGGGGAGGACAGACTCAGCTGGGAAGATAGACTATGCCGGAGGAATACAAACTCAGCTGGGGAGTTATGCTACTCATTGTTTCTTGGGGAAATAAACCTTGTTGGGGAAATAAACCCTGTTGATGAATACTCGATGAACTTCTTGATAAGGTGAGTTATTTTAGGAAGAGATCCATAAGGCTTCTTCTTGTAGGATCAACTTAGATGGAGAGAGATGTCACGAGTTTGAGACTCTGGTTGGGAGATTAACCTGTGCAAAGAGACATTGTGGGTAACTCTGTTGAGGAAAGGTTTATTGTAACCAGTCTTGTGGGGATATTCCATATACATTAAAGAGATCCTTGTTGTCTCTTAGCAGAACACATGTGCCAAGTAGTTTTAATCATGTTCATATGCACATGTTCATTCAATTTTAGTCATTGGACATTTTTGCATTCAAAATAAAAAACAGAAAGTTTACACTTCAAAGTATATTTTTATTGATATTTGGCCAATGAATAGGCGTTTTTGTACAAAGAGAAGGAGATCCTAGAAAGAGGAAATCGTCGAAAGGAAAACAAATATTTTGAAAGCAAAAACAAATAGCCATGTGAAAATGATCTCATTGCATTCCAACTCTACTATTGCCCCAATGTCTTCGAATGCCCCTTGCCGTTGACAGAAGTTGACTGGATTGATCTTGGACCGTTTGAACTCGGACCTTGGTAATAAAGTTGACTGTGGTGATTCCATTGGACATAGTCGTACGCTTTCAATCCTTAAATTTTGTCTGGACCGCCCTTTCAGGTTTTCAGCCCACCAGGATACCCATTTTTGCCCAAGTCGCCCTTTTGGGTTTTCAACTTGTTGGTGTGCAATCTTTTGTATATATCCCTAATTTTTGCCCAAACATTTTTGGTTTTCTGGGATGCCTTTATTTTTCCTAGGTGTGTCAACCTAGCGGGTCCTTTATGCGTAGTATTTTTTAACTATGTCCGCGTTCACAGCATGTGGGAAGTCTTCACCATCCATGGTAGTCAGCATCATGGCACCGACATAGAACACTCTCTTGACAAGAAATGGCCCTCCATAGGTGGGATTCCATTTGCCTTTGGGGTCGCCTTGTGGCAGAATGATGCGCTTTATCACCAAGTCACCAGATTGATATACTCGAGGCTTGATCTTTTTGTTGAAAGCCTTGGTCATACGTTTTTGGTACGTCTGACCATGACAAACAGCAGCGAGTCATTTTTCATCGATCAAGTTCAACTGATCCAATCTCGTATAAATCCACTCGTCTTCGCCTAAGCCTGCCTCATTCATAATCCTCAGTGAGGGAATTTGAACTTCTACTGGCAGAACAACTTCCATGCCATAGACTAGAGAAAAGGGAGTTTCCCCAGTTGATGTTCTAGCTGAAGTACGGTAGCCATAAAGAGCAAACGGTAACATCTCATGCCAGTCCTTATAGGTTACTACCATCTTCTGCACAATCTTCTTAATGTTTGTATTGGCCGCTTCAACTGCACCATTCATTTTAGGTCTATATGGAGAATAATTGTGATGCTTGATCTTGAATTGAGTGCAAAGTTTGGTGATCATAGCATTGTTGAGGTTAATCCCATTGTCGATGATGATCCTTTCGGGGATACCATAGCGGCAAATAAGGTTATGTTTGATGAACCTGGCTACCATATTCTTGGTGACTGAGGCAAACCAGGCGGCTTCGACCCATTTGGTGAAATAATCAATGGCGACCAGAATGAAGCGATATCCATTAGAAGCGGTGGGCTTGATCTCTCCAATCATGTCAATGCCCCAAATTTCAAATAGCCACGAAGCGGTCATGAAATTCAGAGGGATAGGAGGCACATGGACATTTTCAGCATAGATTTGGCATTTGTGGCAAGTCATAGAGTGTTGATGACAATCAGTCTCCATTGTTAACCAATAGTAACTGGCTCTCAGGATCTTCTTTTCCATAGTATGTCCGCTTGAGCGAGTCCCAAAGAGTCCATCGTGCATGTCTTCCATGATTTCCTCTGCCTCCTTCTTGTCCACACATCAGAGTAGAGTAGAGTCATGTTTAAGCTTGTACAAGATTCCGTTACTTAAGAAGAATTTGGCTGAAAATCTTCATAAGAACTTTCTATCATTGATGGATGCTCCCTCGGGATACTCTTGTGCTTCAAGGTATCTCTTCACCTCATGGTACCAAGGCTTTTCTGTGTCAGTGTCAAGCTCGCAACAATGTGAAGGTTCATCGAATCTCTCAATTGTAATCATGGGGGCTTTGTTGTCCCATCTGACCTTGAACATTGAAGACATGGTTGCCAAGGCGTCAGCCAACTGATTTTCTTCCCTAGGGAAGTTCTCAAAGGTGATCTACTCAAAGTAAGGAATCAGAGATGACACAAGTTCTTTGTAAGGAATGAGATTAGGGTGTTTAGCATCCCAATCTCCTTTTACTTGGCTAATCACTAGAGCTGAATCCCCAAACATATTCAAATGCTTGATCCTCAAGTCAATGGCAGCTTTCAGACCCAAAATGCACGCTTCATAATCCGCCATGTTGTTCGTGTAATCGAAGCATAGTCTGGCAGTGAAAGGAGTGTGGAAACCTTCAGGGGAGATGATCACATCACCAATTACATTACCCAAGGCGTTGTAAGCCCCATTGAAGACCATAGTCCATCATAATCCTTGTTCAGGTCCGTCATACGGTCCATGTTTTGCGCAGTCAGTCACTAGCATGATGTTCTCATCCGGGAATTCAAAGTTCATAGACTGATAACCATCCACGGCTCGATGGGCCAAATGATCTTCTAGTATTCTTCCTTTGATGGCCTTTTGCATCGTGTATTGAATGTCGTACTCAGTCAAGATCATTTTCCACCTAGCTATCCATCCGGAAAGAGCAGGTTTCTCGAAGATGTACTTGATTGGGTCCATCTTAGAAATCAACAGAGTGGTATGAGTCAACATATACTGTCTTAGCCGGCGAGCAGCCCATGCCAGAGCGCAGCAAGTTTTCTCGAGCAGTGAATCTATGGTTTCACAGTCGGTAAACTTTTTGCTCAGGTAATAAATAGCATGCTCTTTTTGGCCAGACTCGTCATGTTGGCCCAAAACACACCCCATAGAGTTCTCTAGCACTGTCAAGTACATGATCAAGGGTCTTCCTTCAACTGGAGGCATCAGAATAGGAGGTTCTTGCAGATATTCTTTGATTTTGTCGAAGGCAGCTTGGCATTCATCATTCCATCTGACTACTTAATCTTTCTTCAAGAGTTTGAAGATTGGCTCACAAGTAGCAGTCAAGTGAGATATGAAGCGAGCGATGTTGTTAAGACGACCCAAGAATCCTCTAACTTCCTTTTCAGAGTGGGGGTCTGGCATTTCTTGGATGGCTTTTACCTTGGCAGGATCGACTTTGATGCCTTTACCACTGACAACAAAACCTAGAAGCTTTCCAGATCATACTCCAAATGTGCACTTGTTAGGGTTTAACCTCAACTTGTACTTTTTCAGCCTCTTGAATAGTTTGTACAGGTGATCGAGATGTCCCTCTTGCATTTGTGATCTTACAATCATATCATCCATATACACCTCTATATCATGATGAATCATGTCATGAAACAAAGCTACCATAGCACTTTGATATATTTCCCCTGCATTCTTCAATCCGAACGGCATGACCTTGTAGAAAAAGGTGCCCCATTGCGTAACGAAAGTGGTCTTCTCCATGTCTTCGGGAGACATCCTAATTTGATTATAGCCGGAGAAACCATCCATAAAAGATAAGATTGTATGCTGAGCAGTGTTATCGACCAAGACGTCAATGTGTGGTAGAGGGAAATCATCCTTGGGACTTGCCCTGTTCGGATCCCTATAGTCTACGCACATATGAACCTTTCCGTCTTTCTTCGTCACTAGAACCACATTAGCAACCCATTTGGGGTAAGATGTTACAGCTAGGAACCCTGCGTCAAATTGTTTCATCACTTCAGCTTTTATCTTTTCAGACATGTTAGGCCTCATGCGATGAACTTTTTGTTTGACCGGGGGGGAATCTTCTTTTGTTGGCAGACGATGAACTACGATGTCGGTATCCAAACCTGGCATATCTTCATACGACCAAGAAAACACTTCCACATAATCATGCAACATCTGAACCAACCTGCTCTTGACACTGCTTTCCAGGTTAGTGCCGATCTTGACTTCTTTCTTGTCTGTCTCGGTACCCATATTGATGACTTCAACTGACTCTTCATGCGGCTAAATAGCTTTTTCCTCTTGTAATAGAGGTCTAGCTAGTTCTCTCGGTATTTCACAATATTCCCCGCCTTCGTCTTCGGCTTGGTTAATTGGAAATTCGATGTCATAGTCGGCAATAGTAAAGTCATTGGCATTGAGATCCGGAGTGGATGAGGTCATGCAAGAGTGTGTGTGTGTGTGTGTGCATGTAAGATACATGGCTATTTTGGAAAATGTATTTGAAGGAAAAGAAAGATAATGAACACAAATATTTGAATGCAAAAGAGTCCAACAATTTGTATTGAATGATCATATGATTAGATGAACATAAATAAAACCCTTGACAAATGGACCAAAGTGCCCCGGGCCAGGCACATGGCATAAAATTCATTATTAAATATTACAGACAAAATGTTCTTGAATTAATAAACAGTAATAAACAAGTAGAGTACTCCTCAATGAAGGAGATGGGCACAAATTCCTTTGCATGCCAATTCTTTAGCTCCGTTGTAGTAGGATACAACCAATCTTCAAATGCAACCTCATCATCAGAATCACCTACAACATTAACTTTATGGCTTCCAATACGGAAAGGTGACTTCCCTGCACGAGTGCGCCTCACTTCCTTCTGAGCCTTGACGGTGAAACCCAAACCAAACTTGTCCTCTTTGAATGGTATCTCGAGGAGTTTCCCCCAAGTATCACAGCTTCCTTCTTCAATTACAGCACGAGCATCTTTGACCGAAACCATCTTTGGCATGACCTTAACAACTTTGGACACATCAGAGGAACATTTGGCATTGGCAAAACTTCAAAGGCTTATCACGGGGTTTCTATGAATTCTCCATCCATATCCACGTATTTGAAAGAGTTGAGGTGGCTTACCATGAACTCTTCCTCTCCACAGACAGTGACAATTCTTCCCTTGACAGGGTATTTGAGCTTTTGATGAAGAGTTGATGTTACTGCCCCAGCTCCATGGATCCAAGGGCGACCCAACAAACAAGAATAGGCAGGACGGATATCCATGATGTAGAAGATGGAGTTGAAAATTTGTGAGCCCACCTTGATTGGAAGATCTAACTCCCCATGAACTGTCCTTTTTGATTCATCGAAGGCCCTCACGATGATATCACTTGGCTTCAAGACTAAACATTCACAGTCTAAGCGGTCTAACGCCCCCTTGGGTAGTACGTTCAAATTAGAGCCAGTGTCGACCAGAATATGTGCTAGGGTGGTCCCCTTGCACTCAACGGAAACATGTAGAGATTTATTGTGGTTCTTCCCAAGCGGTGTTAGATCGGCATCTGAGAATCCCAAATCATTATTAGCTGTCAAGCTAGCCACGCAACTCTCAAATTGGTCAGTTCTGGTCTCATGAGGGACATGAGCCTTTTTCAAGAATTTGATTAATCCCCGAGCATGAGCATCTGAATAGAGTAGCAAAGACATCATAGAAATCTTGGAAGGGGTTTGCCCCAACTGTTCCACAATCTTGAAATCGCTTCTTTTTATAATTTTTAAGATCTCGTCCATCTCACGAGCGGAAGGTTCTCCATCAGCAATTTCCTTTGCAGGTATTTCCGTCTCGACCGACTCAACAACTTTCTCCTTCCCTCTTGTATCAGTACTTGGCCTAGCAGTAGTGATGCGGACGGGTGCCTTTGTAACAACTGGTGGTAAGATGTTGGGTGAAAAGACTCTCCCAGTTCAGGTTACCTTACTTGAGCCAGCTATGTTACCAACATCATCAGCTTTGTCTTCTTCGATCCAAGCATCTTGTTTTATCCCATGGTAAAACACTTCAGCAACATAGTTCCATGGCACTGCCTTGTTTGAAGAGTAGGGAACTGGTCCAGGATTGGTAATTATTAGGGGAGCAACAATTGGTTCATTTGAAATCCTGATAGGACCCTTGAATGAGATCCTAAGAGGTTTGTTTGAGATGGTTATAATGGAGAGATCCTCACACTTATTAGTCATACTTTTGGCAGGAGGAGTCTTATCAAATAGGATCTCGTGGCTATCCATCAGGCGTTGAATGCCTTCCTTCATCCCTTCGCATCCATTGAGTTGTTCGGTACATCAAACACAGTTTTTCACACAGCCAGGGAAAATCCTGACTTTCAACAGATTCTCTTTTATGATGATTAACGGAGTAGTCAATTCTTCGACAGAAGCCAGAAAACCAGTATCTTCAACATCATTGATACCCTTGCCATGATTTGGCATAGGTGCGGTGATTACATTCGGATTTGGAGGAGGATCAAATTCAATAGTCTTGTTATCGATCAAGTCCTGAATTTTATTCTTCAAGGCCCAGCATTGGTCAGTCTCATGCCCGGGGCTACTTGAGTGATAAGCATACTTAGCATTAGGATTATACTTTGGTGAAGAGGTATCTGGATTGGCAGGAGGATCGCGAAATTTCACCAAATTAGCCTTTAGTAAGTGTTGTAAGTCTTGGGATAATGACATGCCTATCCTCGTGAATTGTCGTCTCGGAGTTTCAAAACATTGATGATTAGCAGATGGTCTTTGAGCAGGAGTTGGATTAGAGATTCAGACAACATTAATAGACGGATGGTCAACCTTCTTGGTACGGGCCCTTTCCCCATACACAACATTGATTTTTTTCTTTGCGGCAAAAGTTTTCTTTACAGGATTGGAAGTAGAGGCAGATGCAATGGAAATCTTCCCACTTTTGATGCCGCTTTCAACTCTTTCACCGGTTAAGATTAGCTCGGTGAAACTGGAAGAAGAATAGCCAACTAACAAGTTAAAGAATGGACCAGATAAATTTCCCATAAACATGTCAATATGCTCCCTATCAGTCAAAGGTGGTTGAACCCTACTGGCAAAGTCTCTCCACTTTTGTGCGTATTATTTAAATCCTTCATTCTTCCCCATTGTCATATCTTGCAACTGAACTCTTGTCGGCGCCAAGTTGGCGTTATACTGGTAGTAGAAAGCGGTAGCTAAGTCCTCCCATGTATTGATACGAGAACCATCTAACTGGTAAAACTATTCTAGTTGCGTTTCGGCCAAGCTTTCTTAAAAAAAGTGAACCCATAGTTTCTTATCAGCAGTGTGCGGATGTATCTTGCGCACATAAGATTTCAGGTGAAGTTTTGGACAAGAAACTCCATCGTACTTTGCAAAGACTGGTATTTTGAATTTTTGGGGAATGACAACCCAGATATCAATCCCAAATCATCAAAATCTAAACCGGGACAGCTTGGATCTCAACAGCCTTCAATCTGTCTTCTAACTGCTTGTACTTGACATCAGCGGGTGGATACGACTCGTCAAAATAATCATCATTAGACGCTTGATCATTAATACAGTCAGCCTGGGTACTCCTAACTTCACCAATCTGATCCTCGTCTTCCTCAGATGAGTCTTCCACTACCGGGATCTGTCGGAGTTGCTCTCGGAACCTTCTACCCATGTTGACCAGAGCTTTCCTCTTGGGTTTCTTCTTGGCTGCCAGCAATGTCGTCATATATTGATGCCCCTTAGCTAGGGCCAGTAGAGTCTCTTGGAATTGAGAGTTTTGTGTCTTAAGGTCCTTCACTGTTTTCTCTAGATCCATCTTGCTGAAATAAACAGCAGAAAGATAAGGAAACCTGTTGCGTGAAAACCTGTCATGTTATGATGCATGGAAAATGTATATGCAAATGATTTCAAATATTTATGAGATCTAAATTTGTATAGACAAAGAATGAACAAACCTCAAATTTTATTAATTAGTTCAAAATGACTACAACATGCCTCTTGGGCTTACAAAATAAATCTCTAAGATAAAAAGACCGAGCGCATCCTCTTCGACACAATGTAGGCGTTCACGCTTTGCTCCTCATGTAGCTGCTTTGTAATCTCTAAGATTCTCTTTTCACTAGCATAGAATTAAGCTTCAAAGGTATCTCATTCCTCCTTCATCTGAATCCAACCCTTTTGCAAGTCTTCAAGAGAAGTAGGCATGTCGGGATGGAGGACACTGTACGGGACTTCTCCTTCAACAACAGGTTCCATGATAACTGGTAAGATGGAGGGTTAAGGCATCACAAGTTTCTGAGCACGAGCTCATACCCACCTAAGATAAGGCTCGAGTGGAATAGAAATCTTGTGTCCCAGCGTCTTACTGTCCACCTTGTTCATCATCCTCCAAGCTCGTATAAACCTTTGGCGGTAACCTTGATTATCACTCTCATAGTTGAATACCATTCCTTGGATGAGCATATCATGAGGACCATCCCTCCGGGCATACCCAAACTATCGTAAGGCTCGGCAAGGATTGTAAGTGATACCTCCCCTAATGCCAAGCAAAGGGACATTAGGGAATTCCCCACAACGATCGATGATAGTAATGTTCTCCAAGGATCAAGAACACCAATGGATATCTGAATGTATGAGCGTCATCAACCTATGGGACCACCACTAACCTTGCTTGTTCTTCAACACAGATTGGGGAAGATGAAAAATAAACCATCTAGCCAAGAGAGGAGTGCAACACATGAGGGCCCCTCTCTTCCTCATAGTGCGAGTGGGGAGAGAATGTAGGATATCTCCCAATAAAGTAGGCACCAGATTGCGAGACATGAAGATTTTGACAGCATTTACATCTATGAGTTGCTCAGGGCTTGGAAACAAAGCCATTCCATAGATGAGAAGGGCCAAGATTTCTTCAAAAGCTTGTAAGTCCAAAGATTTCCAATAATCTTGAGCTTTCTCAAACAAGAACTTGGCTAAGAAACCTTTGACACCACTCCTTGTTTCCCAAATAGTCGTGATATCAGATTGTTGCAAGTGTAGTGCTCGAGAAATCTCTTCAGGTCTTGGATCTTTTTCTATACCGTTGAAAGGTAGTTGATTGAGAATAGGAATCCTTAAGAGTTGAGAGAATTCCTCCATAGTAGGCACAAGTTGATAGTCGGGAAAAGTGAAGCAATGGTGTAGAGGATCAAAGAACTGGAACAACACCTTCATCATATCTTCATTTGTGCTAGAGGTAACCAAGTTGAGGAGGAGACCATATCTTTCGGTGAATGAAGAATTCTCAGGGACCCTTGATGCTAGATCTTTGAGTTGAGAAGGAATTCTTACTAGGTTGACTTGAATGGTTTTCCTGCGAATAGAAGGCATGTCCTACAAAACAGAACAAAGATAAATCCCAATAATCCTTGAAATGGTTAGTGAGAATGAGTATGATGTTATGATGTTTATGATGTTATGTACAAGTAAATATATACACACAAAGACAAACAAGTCCTTAGGTTTAGGCTTGCATGGAGTTTTATAGGTAAGTACCCTCTTGAAGTTTAGTTGGCTCAAACCTGTCCTAGAAATAGTAACCGGGTTCTAAAGGATCTTAATATCACTGATCTTTCTTGTCGGGCATGGTTTCAGCGCAAGCCTCTTTAACAGCGACCAAAATATCCCGAGAAGTCTGATCTCAATGAGTGTATTATCGAGTATCAACCAACTTTAGAGTGTACCAAAGCCAGTTATCTCACTACTTCCTAATGGCCAAGTTGGTCAAGTAAAGGTTCTAAAGTCAATTAGTGCTTCATGACACCACACAACGGCCCCGTATTCTCCTTGACTATTCAAGGGCTACCGGTACCCACAAATGTGTCACACTAACGTAACTATTACTTAGACCATGTCGATATAACCCACACAGTTTCCGCAATGTATTGCTACTCTCCTATAAGGTATCCCAAATCCGGGTAGAGGATTTAAAACAAACCCAAACAAGGAACCAAAATGTAAAGCAAGCAAGTCAAACAATGAAAGCAAATAAAGGTGATCTAGCCCTAAGGTAACCTCACTTTTAAGTTTTTCTCCAGCAGAGTCGCCAGTGCTGTGATACTGTGGGAGAACTGACTTGGGTGTTTTACGTTTTATCGCAAATGTTGCGGTTAGCAAGAGTCGCCACCGGTTTTTCTTTTATCCAAAAGGAAAGGCTGAAAAGAACAGGAAAGACCTTTGAGATTATTTCTTGAGTTCGGGGGGTCGATTATGAAAAGGGGAGGTATTAGCACCCTTTTCATCCATAGTTATCTATGGGTTCTTAGTTGCTTGCTAGATCACTTTCTTTTGTTTGAAAATGTGCTTTGTGTAGTTTTTGAAAGTATTTTGAAAAGGCACCTTCGTTTAGGCAAACTATGTAATAGTTCTCGTTCGTAAGAACGTATACAAAGTGTTGGACTTTTGAAAATGTTTCATTGTTTTGAAAGTGTTGGTGTTTGTTTTGAAAATAAGAAAGGATGTTTGATTTGAAAGTGAGCAAGCAACTAGGAACAATCTACCTACTCAAAAGTCTTTGTTTATTTCTTCCTTTCCTTTGATATTGCTATCTTACCATTGATTTGGTAAGAAGCCTTATCTTTGGATGTAAAGGGACAGACGTGGGTCATCGTATAGTCATGATAGCAATGTTGTGAGATATCTTAGAATTTTCTCTTGAGGGACTAAGATCATTTTAAAAGGCAACATTTATAGCGTCATCGAGGGACTATGATCTTGTATTTTCTTATTGTTTTTGCTAAGATACCCCACATGCATAACATGGCCATTTTTGTAAGGTAACAAGTGGAATTACCCTAAGGGTGCAAGTGTGCAAGTGTGTTTGATTTACATGCTTGATTTATCTTGAATTAGGGTTTGCTAATTGTTGATTTTATCTTTCCGTACAAACCCAAATTACTAACATTTATATAAAGTGATAAATTGCCGAAAATAAAATTACTACACTATTACATCATTAGGGGAGGGGGTATACAAATTTACAAAAGGGAATTGCAAGAAAATTAAACTTAATTATCTATTACAACCATATTGAATAATATAAAAGAATTGGAAATATAATGTACAAGAAGATAAAATGAAAAGAAATGATTTTTGTTTGGTTTTTAATGAAAGGGTTTAGTCTTTACCTAATTAAGAAAAAATGATTAATTAAAATAAAATTAAACCTAAACTAATTAAGAAAAGAAATTAAGTTAAAAAAATCATTTTTTAGGTTTTTTTGTTAAAGGTTTTAAGTTAATAAAAATAATATGAAGTTAATTAATTAAAGAAACCTAAATTCTAAATTGATTTTAAATGAAAAAAGAAAAATAATTTATCCTAAATCTAATTATTAATTATTTAAGAAAAAGAAATTAATTTGTTAAGAAAATATTTTTTGTCCTTTTTTTAGTTTTATAAAGAAAATAAAATAAATAAGTGAAAATAATAAATAAAAATATTTTTAGATTTTTTAATAATAAAAATAAAAATAATAATAAAAATAATAGTAATAAAAAAAAATAGAAACTGAAATAAAATAAAATAAGAAAAAGAAAATAAATGAAATAATAAAAAGTTGGGTTAGGTGTGTGAAAGCAGGCAGGGGGGATGGTGCAGCAAAATGACAAGGCCCAGCATAGGAGGTCCCGTGTGCGCTTGTGGCTGGCAAAAAGGAAGAAAAAATGTTGAAAAATTGAATAAAAGGCAGTGGTGGGTCTTGAACCCGTGACCTTATGATAAACGCGCGTTGCCTTTGCCACTGGGGTGGCTATACATCTGGTAACATAAACAAAACAATAAATACATAACACAAGTCATGTCCTGAATATGACTTCATCTTCAACCTCCAGCCTGAACATCTGTAACTTCACCATTTCTCAACAAAAATGAAATATACAAACATGAAAGTTGCTTCATTTTTCCATACCAATCCAACCATATAAATATCATAAGCTATAAATCAAAGATGAATGAGAATTTATAAAAGTACCAAATTCTGACCTAATTATTTTCAGAGATTCAAACCTAAAATTCTATAAGCTCAATCAATATAAATGAAATCTATGGATATGTACAATTTCAGGGCAATGATGTCTACATTTTATCTTCACAAATGCAAGCCTAACAATGCTTAAATGAAAAGATAGAAGTTCAGAAAATGTACCTCAAAACTAGAAATCGTGAAATGCAAATGAGCTTGATTCAAGGTGCTGCAATGATCATGTTAGCTTCCTCAAGTTCCCAGGAAGCTAATGCAATGGTTAGCTTGAGCAATGGATGACTGAAATGGCTTGGAGAAGTCAACTTGCAGTGCTCTATTTTTGGTTATGGAAGATGATGGAAATGGAATTGCAGTTATGAAACAGGGACAGTGATAGGTTATATTTGATGTATAGGAGCTTTAGGAAGTGAAAAGCCAGGAAACACATGAGTAGATTCTGAGTTTCACGTTCAAAGTCAAAATTTGTGCATCAATGGAGTTTTTGGACAATTTATGGCTTGATGGAGTTTGGGAGAGTTTAAGAGTGTTCAAGTTCCTGTCTTAGCTCACAAATAGTGCCTCTATTTATAAGAAACAAGTTTGGAGGCTTGTATTTAATCAGAATTCAAAATCACATGTTTAAGCTCAACATGTGATTTTCTTGAAAAATCAAGTTTCAAGGCCTTTGTACTTGCTAATGTAGAGCGATTATGCTATAAACAAACTTGCTTCTGACTTTGTAGATGGAGTGTGATCATAGGGAACAAGTGAGAGGCTCAAGAATTGACTTTGTGCATAAAGCTTGCTTTTCAAGAATGTCATTCTTCACTTTCTTCCCAAAATGGCAATTTAAATTGGACAATGCTTAAACCACTTGGATTATAGCTCAAAGGTTTTTATAATCCATTAATGATGGATAGACAAACAATTTTGAGGCCTGCAAAGCAAAGATTATGCAGCCTAACATGGAGATTGGATTATGTGTTCATCAAGAAATGGCTCGTAATTCAAGAATAAAACCCTAACTTCTTGTCTTCGATTCTCCTAGATCAAGTATGATCTTAATGAGTTCTTGGACATTTTGGAACTCTTGTAACATCCTCTACAACCTTTATGTCGGACATTTTTTAAGATTCATCTTGGAACTATGTGAAAAATTACCATGAAGTTAGGTCAAAATTCTGCCTAAACTAGGGCAAAATTTCACTAAGTCCTTATGTTTCATGAACATGTCTTCTTAAAATCATAACTTGAAATCCATGCATTTATAGAAAAATGTATTCTCTACAATATTTTAGATCTCATTGAGATCTACAACTTTCATGTTGGAAGTTTCCTTTGAATCATCTTGCATCATGGTGTAAATTTGGCTCAAAGTTGTGAAAAAACATGAATTTTCAACACTTAGAAAAATTTCTAAGTTTAGAAATTTTGACTTTTCAAAATGAAATCTTGACTTTTTGTTCTTGATGAACAAGTTTAATATTTTGACATGTCTTGATGAATTGTAATCTTTGAAGCTTGATTTTGATCAAAAAGTCAAAGTTTGACTTTTCAGTGCACAATTGACTTTTCATCAGTTGACTGAACATCAACTATCAATCAATTAAACTTGAGAAATGTTTTGAGCCATGCCATTAGGTAAAAATGAAGTATTTTAATCCTTGAGATCATGTCTTAAACCAATAAGTCATTGATTAGTTCAAAAGTCAAAAATTGCACCTTCTCAGTCAAAACCCTAATTTTGACTATTTTTCCCTTTTGATGATCTGATCAAATTTCTTGAGGAATTGTGATCCAAACATGATCAAATGACATATTTGAGTTAATGATGTTGATATGGATAAAAAATTATGAAGTTTGACTGAAAATTGACCACAATTGACTTTTTCCCCAATACAGTTGATTTTAGGTCAATTGATCAATTGACTGAGCAAAAATGTGATCCAAGACTTGAAACTTGACATGAGCAATCTTGAGGGTAAAAAATGATCCATGAAATTAATATGGGGTATTAAAAGTCCATTTGTCCTTGTGAAAACTCAAACTCTAATTTTCATTCATCAGTGCTAGAGGAGGTGTCTTGAGCTGATCAAACCTTGTGCAGTCTTGAATCAATGGAGATCTTATGAGAGATTACTTGAGAAATGAGAAGGCAAATTTTGGGGTACAACACTCCCCTAATTCCAAGGAGTGGGACATTAGGGAATTCCCCATAGCGGTCAATGATGGTAATATCCTCCAAATATCGAGAACACCAATGAATATCTGAATATGAGAGCGACATCATCCTTTGAGACCAACCTAAGCCTTATTTGTTCTTCAAAACAGATAGAGGAAGGTGCGAAATAAACCACCTTGACATAAATGGTATGCAGCACATAAGAATCCCTCTCCTCTTCATGGTACGAGTGTGAAGAGAGTGCAAAATGTATCCGAGAAAAGTAGGCATGGGGTTACGAGAAAGGAAAACTTTGACTGCATTCACATCTATAAGTTGGTATGAATTAGGGAACAATACCAATCCATAGATTAGAAAAGCCAAGACTTCTTCAAAATCTTGAAAATTTAGAGCATCCCAAAACAGTTGAGCTTTCTCAAACAGAAACTTGGCTAGAAAACCTTTGACATCACTCCTTGTTTCCCAATTGGCTACAATGTCAGACTGTTGCAAATGTAAGGCTGATGCAATCTCATCAAGTCGTGTCTCTTTCTCTAGACTGGTGAAAGGAATTTTAGGAAATCCCAATAGTTGAGAGAACTTTTGCATTGTAGGCACCAATTAGTAATCAGGAAATGTGAAACAATGATGTTTAGGGTCAAAGAATTGAAAGAGCACACCCATCATTTTCTCTTAAAAGTTTGAGGTAGCTAAGTTGAGAAGTCGGCCGTATCTCTTGGTGAACGGAGAATTCTCATGAACTCTTGATGCTAACTCTTTGAGTTGAGGAGGCACCTTTACAAAGTCGATTAATATGGTATTTCTACGAGTGGAAGCCATATCCTACAAAACAGAACAAAGATAAATCCCTAGGTCCTTGAAATGGTTAGTGAAAATGCTATGGCATGATGTCATGATGTTATATACAAATAATCATATACAAGCAAAGCAAACAAGTCCTTAGGTTTAGGCTTGCACGGAGTTTATAGGTAAGTACCCTCTTGATGTTTTAGTTGGTTCAACATGTCCTAAGAAGTAACCGGGTTCTAGGGAATCTCAATATCATTGATCTTTCTTCATCGAGCATTGTCTCAGCATAACCAATCTTTTCTTGCAGCCAAAATATCCCGAAAGTACGATCTCAATGAGTGTAGTATTGAGTATTAACCAATCTTCAGTTTTCCACCGAAGCCGGCTATCTCACTACTTCCTAATGGTCAAGTTGTTCAACTAAAGGTTCTACGGTCAGTTAGTGCTTCATGACACCACACATTGGTCTCGTATTCTCTTTGATTCAACATAAAGGATACTTGTACCAACAAATGTGTCACACTAACGTAGCCATCGCTTTATCCATATCGGTCTATGACGTACAGTCTCCATGATATATTGCTACTTAACTAATAATGCTCCCAGATCCAGGTAGAGGATCTATTCAAAACCCAAACAACCCTTTTAAGAGTAAAGCAGACAAGTCAAATAATGAAAGCATTTTAAATGTGAACTAATCTCTAAGGTAACCCCACTTTTAAGTTTTCCCCAGCAGAGTCACCAGTTCTGTAATATGGTGGGAGAACTGACTTGGGTGTTTTGCATTTTATCGCGATTGTTGCAGATAGCAAGAGTCGCCATTGACTTTTCTTTTATCCAATAAAGGAAAGGGGGAAAAGAGCAGGAAATACCTTTTGAGAATTTTCTTGAGTTCGGGAGGTAGGTTATGAAAAGGGAAGGTGTTAGAACCCTTTTCATCCGTAGTTATCTACGGGCTCTTAGTTGCTAGCTCACTTTGAAAATGCTTTGTAAATGTTTTTGTGCTGGGTGTAAGTTTGAAAATATTTTGAAAATTCCTTTGTTTCGACAAACTTTGTAATGATTCTCATCTCTATAAGAATGTATACAAAGTGTTGGTTTTTGAAAATTGTTCAAAGAGATGTTTGTTTTGAAGAGTGTTTTGAAAGTGTGAGGTGTAAAGATGGTTTTGTTTGTGATATATTTATGAGCAAGCAACTATGAGCATTTTACCTACTTAAAAGAAGTCTTTGTTATTTTCCTCCTCCTTTAGATAATGTTATCTTACCATTAGTTAGTAAGAAACTTTATCATTGGATATGAAGGGATAGGCGTGGGTCATAGTACAGTCATAGAAGGCAACATTGTAGGATACCTTAGCAATTTGTCATAAGGGTCTAAGATCGTTTATCGAAGGCAACGTCAAAGGATCGTCGAGGGACTACGATCTTGTAATCGAGGGTCTTTGCCAAAGTATCCCACGTTCGAGGGACGTGACTGTTTTCATCTAAGGCAACAAATGTGGGTTAGACCTAGAGGTGCAAGTGTGAAAAGTGTATTGTTTTCATGTATTTGTCTTGAATTAGGGTTGTCTATTGTTTGGTTTTAAGTCTTTCTATACAAACCCTAATTACTAGCAATAATATGGAAAGCGATAAATTGCAGAAAATAAATGTCCTACGCTATTACAATATTTTAGGGATGGGAAAATAAATTACAATTGGGGATGACAAATAAGTAAACCCTAACTATTACAAGGCTTTGAAAATTACATGATTTATAGTGCGAAATAATAAAATGTACAAAGAATGTAAAGAGAAAGAAATTGAAAAGAAAATTGTTTTTATGGTTTTTTATGGAAAAGGTTTTTAATTAAACTAATTGATTTGAAAATGACTTAATTAATTAGAAAACTAAAGTATGAGTTAATTTAATTTAAAAAGAGAAAATTAAAATGAAATCCTAGTCTAAATTAGTTTAATAAGAAAAGCAATTAATTTGTTAAGAAAATATTATTATTTTTCCTATAAGATAACAATAAAATAAAATGTGAAAATATATTTAATTAAGAAAAAAATATATTTTTGGGATTTTGATTTAAAATAAATAAGTAAAATAAAAATAAAATAAAATAAAATAAAATAAAAAATATTGGGTCAGGGGATTTGAAAAGAAAACAAAGAGGTTTGAAGAAAATGATTTTGATTTTGGCCCAAAATCTGTTTTTGTTTGAATCAACAATAAAATAAAATAAAGTAATGGGCCAGTGGTGTTTAGAAAGCAAGGGGTAATGGTAAGTAAGTGAATCAAGGCCCAAAGCTGGAAGGCCCAGGCGCGTGTCCAAACAAAAAAGAACAAGGAAAAATGTTGGAAAAATAACAAAAGGTCTCGCTGGGACTGGAACCCAGGACCTTCTATAGTAATTCCTTTAGTGCGCACTTCCTACCACTGGGGTGGCTGTTTCATCCGATATTATGACAAGTTGTAATAATATTAAAATAAACAAAGTCTATGATTGTAGTTCATCTTCTTCCTCGCGCCATAACCAGAGCTTTGTAACTTTCTCATCTCTCAACCATTTCAGAAATTATAAACA
This sequence comes from Vicia faba, assembly GCA_948472305.1. Classification (NCBI taxonomy): domain Eukaryota; kingdom Viridiplantae; phylum Streptophyta; class Magnoliopsida; order Fabales; family Fabaceae; genus Vicia; species Vicia faba. Next base: position 201,604 of record CATIWC010000560.1, read on the forward strand.
TCAAACATGTTAGAAATTTCACCATGATTTCAAATATGTAACTAACTTAAGTAATGGATCAAAGATGAGCATGAATTTTAAATGGTACCAAATTCTAACCTAATTTTTCAGGAAGTTCAAACTCAAAATTCACACTACTCAGGCAACATAAATGAATTCTAAGGACATGGTTAGTTTCAGGGTTATGATGTCTACATTCTATCTTTGAAAATGGAAGCCAAATGATGCTTGTATGAAGAGATAAAAGTTCAGAAAACTCACCTTGCAGAAGGAGACCGTGTTTTAAGTTTAAGCAACCTTCAAGGTGTTGTAATGATTTGGTTAGCTTCCTTGAACCTCCAGGAAGCTATTGCAATGCTTACTTTTGATTGAGTGTGCCTGAGATGTTATGGAGAAGTCAGCCTGCAAGTAACTGTTTTTGAAAATGGAAGATGAGGAAAATGGTGTTACAGTTGTGTTGCAGGTGTTTGGGTTGTCTCTATATGTGTATTAGAAGCTTGATGATTGATGAAATTGGAAAATGCACGAGGGGATTGTGAGATGGATGTTCAAAGGTAGAAATGACACAACAATAGTGATTTTAGAGCAATTTCTGGTTTGAGGGAGTTTGAGGGAGTTTCAAGGCTTGTAACTTCATGTTCTTGGCTTGTAGATGATGGCTCAATTTATAGGGAAAAGGTTTGAAGGTTTAAAATGATCAGAAAACAAAGATCACATGTTATAGACTTTTGCCTTATTTTTGAAGCAATTTGATAATCATAGTTCCAAGGTATGGTACAAGGACTTGTAGAATGGTTGATCACTTTAAACATGCTCCTTATGATCTTATTGGTTTAGTGTGTGCAAAATAAACAAGTTAGAGGCTTAATGCATTTCCTTTTGCAATAAAGCTTGCTTTTCCAAAATGGAAGTGTTACCTTTGTGCCATAAATGGAAATGCAACTTGGATAATGGCTCAAATTCTTGGATCAAAGCTCTAACAGTTGTGTAATCAATTAATTATGGAGTGAAACACAAGTTAGAAGCCTTCAAAGTAAGATTATGCAGCATAGGGTAGGGTTTTGGTCAAGTGTTCATCACAAAAGTGACTTGTAATTCAAGAATGATTATCTAACTGCCTATCTTTGATTCTCTTAGATCAAGCATGATCTCTTCAAGTTCTTGGACATTTTCGAAAGCTTGAAACATTTTCTACAAGCTTCATGTTGACCATTTTGACAAAATCCAATTAGAACTAGGTGAAAATTGGCCAAGAAGTTAGGTCAAATATCTGCCTAAACTTGTTTAAAGTTTCACTAAGTGTTTTTATGAAAATGTCATGACTTCATGGACTTATATCTTCAAATTTAAGAATTTTTTGGACATCAACCCTCTAATAAAAAGATGTAGAATTCATCAAGATCTACAACTTTCATGTTGAAAGTTTTCTTTGAATCATCTTGCACCTTGGTGAAAAATTGACATGAAGTAGTGAAATTATCAAGGCTAAAAACACTTAGAAATTTTTCTAAGTCTTGAGAAGTTTGACTTTTTATATTGAATTTTGACTTTCTTGATTACTTGATGATCAAGCTTATTCTTTTTGAATGTCTTGATGAATCTTGAATTTTGAAACTCAATTTTGACCAAAAAGTCAAAGTTTGACTTTTGGTATATCAGTTGACTTTTCATCAGTTGACCAAATTTCAACTATCAGTTGTTTTATCTTGAAAAATGTTTTGAACCATGAAATTAGGTCAAAGTCATGTATTTGTGTACTTGATATTATGCTTCGAACCATTAGGTCATGTACTAGGTCAAAAATCAATGATCAGTCATTCTTAGTCAAAACCATAATTTTTGACAATTTTACCCCTTTCATGATTTGAGTGCTTTTCTTGAAGAATTGTGATCAATACTTGATTAATTGATAAATATAACTTTAAAATGTTGATTTTGACCAAACATCATGAAGTTTGACTGTATTTTAACCACAAATGACTTTTTACCCAATACAACTGATTTTCAGTCATCTGAGCAATTGAGTGGGCAAATTTGTGATGCAAGACTTGAAACTTGGTATGAGTAATCTTGGAGACCTATAATGAACCATGAAAGTAACTTTAGGCATCAAAAGTTCAATTGTCCTTGAGAAAACCAAAACCCTAATTTGGAGGCTCAATGCTTATAAGGTGAACTTGTTTGATCAAACTCTTGAGAACCCTTGAGCATTTGAGATCTTTGTTGAGAAATATCTTGAGAGAAGAGAGGTAAAATTTTGGGGTACAACAATATGCGCATTTAATGGAAAAAATTGGACGATTTTGCATTCAAATTTTGTGCTCCTTGTCTTTCTTTTACTTTACTGCATTTTCAAATAGCCATGTGACCTTACATGCACACACACACACACATTTGAAGATCCACAGCCACTCCAGATCTCATTGACAAGAACTCTGTTATTTCCATCTATGACTTCGAAAATACAATCTATCAAGATGAAGACGAAGATGAAGAATATTGTGAGATACTTGGAGAACTCGTCAGACTCCTGATACAAGAGGAAAAGGCCATCCAACTGCACGAAGAACCGGTGGAAGTAATAAACCTGGGTACTGAGGAAGATAAGAAAGAAGTTAAGATTGGCGCCAACCTGAAAGACAGTGTCAAGAGCAGATTGGTTCAGATGTTGCATAACTATGTTGAGGTATTCACTTGGTCATATGAAGACATGCTTGGGCTCAATACTGATATTCTGGTTCATCGTCTACCAATGAAAGAGGGTTGTTCTTCGATCAAACAAAAGGTTCGTCGCATGCGTCCTGACATGTCTAAAAAGATTAAGGCTGAGGTAATGAAACAATTCAATGCAAGTTTCTTGGCAGTGACGCCGTATCCCCAATGGGATTCAAATGTTGTTTCAGTATCGAAGAAAGATGGTAAGGTCTATATGTATGTAGAATACAAAGATCTGAATAGGGAAAGCCCCAAAGATAACTTCCCACTACCGCATATTGATGTTTAGTTGACAACACTGCTCAACACAAGGTATTTTCCTTCATGGATGGCTTCTCGAATTACAACCAAATCAAAATGGCGGCAAAAGACATGGAGAAGACTACTTTTGTCACACAGTGGGGAACCTTCTATTATAAGGTCATGCCTTTTAGGATGAAGAACGTGGGCACGACTTATCAACGGACTATGGTGGCTATATTTCATGATATGATTCATCATGAAATAGAAGTCTATGTTGATGACATTATTTCAAGGTCCCAAACTGAGGAAAAGGACCTTGATCACCTACACAAGCTTTTTGAAAGGTTGAAGAAATATAAGCTGAGGTTGAATCCCGACAAATGCATCTTTTGGGTAAGGTCTGGAAAGCTCCTAGGCTTTGTCGTTAGTGGCAAAGGAATTGAGGTTGATCCTGCTAAAGTCAAAGCTATCCAAGAAATTCCAGCTCCCCGTACTGAGAAGGAGGTTAGGGTTTTTTGGGACGTCTAAACTGCATTTCTCGATTCATCTCGCACCTGACTTCTACTTGTGAACCACTCTTCAAGTTGTTGAAGAAAGATCAAGTGGTAAGATAGAATGACAACTGCCAAATAGCTTTTGACAAGATCAAGGAATATTTACAAGAACCTCTAATCCTGATGCCACCAGTTGAAGGAAGACCTCTAATCATGTACTTAACTATTTTAGAGAATTCAATGGGGTGTGTGTTGGGACAACATAACGAGTCTGGTCGAAAAGAGCATGCAATATACTACCTTAGCAAAAAGTTTATCGACTGTGAAACAAGATATTCACTGCTCGAGAAAACTTTTTGCGCTTTCGCATGGGCTGCTATCCGACTAAGACAGTATATGTTGACTCATACCACTCTATTAATCTCTAAGACGGATCCCATCAAATACATCTTTGAGAAGCCAACTCTCTCTAGAAGAATAGCTCGATGGAAAATGATCTTAACAGAGTACGACATCCAATACACTACACAAAAAGCAATCAAAGGGAGTGTATTGGCAGATCATTTGGCACATCAAGCTATTGATGACTGCCAACCTATGAACTTTGAATTCCCGAACAAGAATATATTGTTGATTATAGATTGTGAAAAGCCTGGACCGTATGAAGGAGCTGAATAAGGATCCCGATGGACTATGGTTTTTTATGGAGCTTCCAACGCTCTTGGTAACAGAATTGGTGTTGTAATCATTTCTCCTGAAGGTTGCCATACTCCTTTCACTGCTAGACTTTGCTTCATTGTACCAATAACATGGCTGAGTACGAGGAATGCATGCATCTTGGGTATTAAAGATGCTATTGACCTAAGAATCAAATTCTTAAGCGTATACGGAGACTCAACTTTAGTCATCAGTCAAGTTAAAGGAGAGTGGGATATAAAAAATCCAAATCTTATCCCTTACAAAGAGCTTGTGCTAACCTTGATCCCATACTTTGAAGAGGTTACCTTTGAGCACATTTCGAGGGAAGAAAATCAATTGACAAATGCTTTAGCTACCATGTCTTATATGTTCAAGGTCATATGGGATAATAAAGCTCCCCATATTACTGTCGAAAGATTTGATGAACCAGCGCACTACTATGAGATTGACACTGAGGGTGTAGAGGAGAAGCCTTGGTTTCATGAGGTGAAAAGATATCTCGAAGCTTAAGAGTATCCTAAAGGGGCATCAGTCAATGACAAGAAATTCCTGCGGAGGTTCTCATCCAAGTTCTTCCTGAGCAATGGGATCTTAAGCGCAACCATGATTGAATTCTGCTCCAATGTGTGGACAATAAGGAAGTAGAGAAGACCATGGAGGATGTGCATGAAGGTATCTTTGGAACTCACTCTAGTGGACATACTATGGCAAAGAAGATTCTGAGAGCTGGTTACTATTGATCAACCATGGAAACCGATTATCATCACCACTCAAGGACTTGCCATAAGTGCCAAATTTATGCTGATAAGGTCCATGTACCTCCAATTCCTTTGAACATCAGGACTGATCCTTTGCCATTTGCAATTTGGGGCATCGATATGATCAGAGAAATCAAACTTACTGCCTCTAATGGACACTGTTTCATTCTTGTCGCCATTGACTACTTTATCAAGTGGGTTGAAGCAACTTTATTTTCTTCAGTTACCAAGAACGTCGTGGCCCGGTTCATCAAACACAACCTCATATGCTGATATGGTATCCCTGAGAGGATCATCACTGACAATGGCACCAACCTTAACAATTCCATGATCATTGAGCTCTGCACGCAGTTTAAGATCAAGCATCACAACTCTTCTCCATATAGATCTAAGATGAATGGCGCAGTGGAAGCTGCTAACTAAGATATAAAGAAGATTATGAAAAAGATGGTGGTGACCTACAAAGACTGGCATGAGATGCTGCCATTTGCCCCTCATTGCTATTGTTCGTCGGCGTGAACATCAATTGGGGAAACCTCTTTCTCTTTGGTCTATGGCATGGAAGATGTCTTGCCTTTCGAAGTTCAAATCCCTTCTCTAAGGATTATGAAAGAAGAAGACTTAGACGAAGAAGAATGAATTCAGACTAGGTTAGATCAGTTAAATTTGATTGGTGAGAAGAGGTTAGCTGTTGTCTGTCATGGTCAGATGTACCAGAAGCGCGTGAGAAAAGCTTTCAACAAGAAGATCAAACATCGGGTCCCAGATTCAAATGTACTCCCACTTATGAAGGGCCATTTGTTGTTAAAAAAGTATTCCCGAGCGACACTATGATGCTAACCACTATGGATGGTGAATATTTCCCGCACCCTGTGAATGCTGACATAGTCAAAAGATACTACGCATAGGGATGACCTGCTAGGTTGACATACCTAGGAAAAAATAAGACATCCCGGCGAACCAAAAGGTTTCGAGAAAAAATAAGGGATATATACAAAATATTGTACACCTGGCAAGTCAAAAACCTGAAAGGGCGGCTAGGGAAAAAAAGGGTATCCTGGTGGACTGAAAACCTGAAGGGGCGGTCCAGGAAAAAATTAGGGATTAAAAGTGTATGACTATGTCCTGTTGGATCACTTACAACCAGCTTTATTACCAAGGTCAAAAGTTCAAATGGTACAAGACCAGTTCAATCAACTTTTCTTTTAACAACAAGGTATGAGATATTCAAAAGCATAGGGGCAATAGCGGATTTGGAACCCAATGAGTTCACTTCCATATATATATATATATATATATATATATATATATATATATATATATATATATATATATATATATATATATATATATATATATATATATATATATATATATATATATATATATGTGTGTGTGTGTGTGTGTGTGTGTGTGTGTGTGTGTGTGTGTGTGTGTGTGTGTGTGTGTGTGTGTGTGTGTGTGTGTGTGTGTGTGTGTGTGTGTGTGTGTGTGTGTGTGTGTGTGTGTGTGTGTGTGTGTGTGTGTGTGTGTGTGTGTGTGTGTGTGTGTGTGTGTATATATATGTCTTCAATTTGTACTCTTTCATTTCACGACGACTTCCTCTTATAAGGATTTCTGTCTCTTTGTACAAACTCGCATGTTTATAGGAAAATTATCAATACAAATATACTTTGAATTCCAAACTTTTTGTTTTTTCTATTTTGCTTGCAAAAACATCCAATGACTAAAATTGAATGAGCATATGCATATGAACATGATTAACTATTAACCAATATACGCATAAGAACATGACTAAGCATTTACTAAAAAATCTAAAGAGCTAGGATGACACTCAAGCTGTTTGTAAATCCCCACAGAATCCCTTTCATAAGGTTATCACCAGTGAAGTCGCCAGAGCCACCTCTATGAGATTATCCCCCACAGAGTAATCTTCACAAATAAGGGTACATTCCCTACATTCTCCCCAGCAGATCACTTCAACAAATAAAAGTGTATAATATTCTCCCCGTTAAATCTCCCCATGGAGTCTCAATCAGTATAATTTATTGAAATTCTCTTTCCCAACTGAGTTTGTTCCTCCAAAACCAAAGAAAGAGACAATGCAGAGTTTCTTCTCTTTAACAATTTCAATAACCAAGAGAGTTAGTTTCCTCAACAGAGCACTTATCCATCAACAAGGGTTTATTTCCCCAACAACCTACAAATTCCTCAAACTAGTACAGATCACTTACAAAATTCTATCCCCATGAAATTGCTGCAAAGCCTGGAACTTGACCAGATAACAGTTAACTTTATCCTCCCCAAACAAGCCAGAAGTTTAGCCATCTCTTTTATCCCCAGTCAGGATATAAGAAATAGACTCCCCAGTAGAGCAACGGACGACCAAAGTTCTTAGACTCTACTCCTCAAACAGAAATCAATCATCCCCTGCAGAGTTTCTTCAAACAAGCAAGCAGGAATCCTCAGCGGAAGCATTCTAGACAAGATTGAAGATACATATACTCTTCATCCCCAGCAATAGTCAGGGATTTATTTTCAAGATGAAGATACACTTCCACAATGTTGCACCCCAAAATTTGCCCTCTCACTTATCAAGAATTTGCTCACAAGATCTCCTTGGGCTCAAGACTGCACTAGGTTTGATCAGCTCAAGACATCTCCTTAAGCACTGATGACCAAAATTAGGGTTTGAGATTGCACAAGGGTATTTTAACTTTCAATAACCCATATGATTTTCATGGATCATATGGAACCCCAAGATCACTCATATCAAGTTTCAAGCCTTGGATCACACTGTTGATCAGTCAATTGAGCAGTTGACCTAAAAAATCAGCTAAATTGAGGAAAAAAGTCAACCATGGCCAATTTACAGTCAAACTTCATAATTTTTTATCCACAAAAACATTTTAAACTCATATGTATCATTTGATCATGTTTGTACCATAATTCCTCAAGAAATTTGATCAAATCTCCAAAAGGGAAAAATGGTCAAAATTAGGGTTTTGATTGGGAAAGGGCAATTTCTGATTTTTGACCTAGAAAATGATCAATTGGTTAAAGGAATAATATCAAGAGTCCAATTGAATCATTTTTACCTAATGATATGGCTCAAAACATTGCTCAAGTCCAAAGGATTGACAAATGAATTTTCAGTCAACTGTATATTGAAAATTCAAATTTTAAATTTTTGGTGAAATTCAAATACCAAAGATCATAATTCATCAAAACATGTCAAAATATGAAACTTATTCACCAAGAAATCAAAAATTCAAGATTTCATTTTGAAAAGTCAAAATTTCTAAACTTAGAAATTTCTAAACTTAGAAATTTTTCTAAGTGTTGGAAATTTTATGTTTTTTCACAACTTTGAGCAAAAGTTTCACCATGATACAAGATGATTCAAGAGAAACTTCCAACATGAAATTTTTAGATCTCCATGAAATATACAACTTTGCTTCACACAACTTCTTCCAAAATTGCTTTGATCTCAAGTTATAATTTTATGAACATGTGGTCATGAAACAAAACACTTAGTGAAATTTTGCCCTAATTTGGTCAAGATTTTGACCCAACTTCATGGCACTTTTTCATATAGTTCCATGGGGAATATTCAAAATAAATTCAGAGATGGTTTGTAGAGCATATTACAAGCTTTCCAAAATGTCCAAGAACTCCTTTAGATCATTCTTGAATAGGGAGAATCGAAGAGATGAAGTTAGGGTTTTATCACTTGAATTACAAGTTATTTTGTGATGAACCAAATTCAAAATTCAAACTATGCTGCATAAACACTACTTTGCAGGCCTCAAACTTGTTAGGAACTCCATAATTAATGTTTTACACAGTTGTTAGAGGTCTCACTTCAAGCATTCAATGCATGGACATGCTTTATATCCATTTTTGGAAGAAAGGTTACATTGCCATTTTGATAAAGTGACTTTTTGCACAAAACTTGTTCTTGAGCCTTGCACTTGTTCTCTTCTGATCAAAAAAGTCTTATAACTTATAAGAAATGGTTTAGACACTTACAATCACCCAGCCCATGCTTGTACCTCCTCTTGAAACTTGTTTCCCACTTTTCTTCAAAATCAAGTAACCTAGCTAAAAGCTAAAAACTTGTACTTTTGATTGTACAAACTCTCCAATCCTTTTGCTTATAGATACAAAAAATATTTGCATAAAATACACAAATGCTCATGCCCTGAAAACAGCTAGAACTCAGAATCACATTCCATACCTCCATTTTCACATAAACTGACCAAAAACTTGAAACTCATAATCTACTCGTGCGTTTCTTGGCCTTTTGGTTTCTAAAGCTTCTAAACATAATATAGAATTGATCCCACACCCTGTTACAGAACAGTAACACCATTGACACCATCCTCCATTTTCAAAAATAGAGCTTTGCACTTGGACTTCTCCAAAACTCCTCAAGCCCTTTCAGCTCAAGCTAAGCATTCCATTAGCTTCCTGGGAACTTGAGGAAGCTAACCCAACCATTGGAATTCCTTGAAAGCTGCTCAAATTTCAAACTCGATACCCTCTTGTAAGGTAAGTTTTCTAACTTTGGAACTTCTTATATAGGCATCATCAATGATTTATTTATGAACAAAACATGTAGAAATCATTACCCTGAAGCTAACCATGTCCATAGTTTCCATTAATTTTGCTTGTGCTTAGAGAAATTTGAGACTGAAATTTCTGAGATTTTTAGGGTTCAGTTTAGGGCCAATGAAATTTATGCTTATCTTTGATTTGTAGTTTTAATGCTTTACATTTTTGAAACCGTGAGGAAATTTGCTACAAGTTTCATATTTACAGTTTTCATTTTTTATGAGAAATGAACAAGTTACAGTTGGTCTGGCTGGAGGTTGAAGATGAAGTAATCAGGGCGTGTTTTGTATCATATATTTATTGATTTGCTTATGTTAACGGATGTATAGCCACCCCAGTGGTAGAAGCGCGCTCCTGTAACCTTTGGGACCTGGGTTCGAGCCCCAGTGGTACCTGTTATACCCTAATGTTTGCCCCTAAGATCCCTCATCACATCATATACATCTCATGCATATCACTAGTCTCATGGTTATAAGATCAACAAATAACTTTTGGCATTAGGGTTTTTCCCCCGAATTGAAGTTTCTATCTTAGTTGATTCAACTGGTGCTCTCATCATTGGTTGGTATGGAACTAGGGTTTCGGATCATAAGCATCGTGGATATTTCCCTTTGGCAAGATTCCTCAAGATACAAGGCTTTGAGCTAGGGTTTTGATTCCTCTCAATACCTCAAGTCATCTCCTTGTCAGTATGCATCCAAATCAAGAAAATTGGGTTTCCTCCTAATTGCTTACATCACAAGTCAACCCTTCTCAAGAGGCTTAAAGGATTGAATCAGGGTCTTTCTTCTGTTGTGATATTGGTTAAGTGGTTAAAGTTTTTCTTTGGGATTTTATCGAGTTAAGGCGTTTCATAGTTCTCGAGCTCTGGGTTAAGATCTTATCAACCTTTCGAAGAGAATTTGGTGGTCTCTTGGATTTGTGATTCAACTGAGGATTGAGGTTCATTAACCAAACATATCACAAAAGGATAAGGTTGTGATTTCTTTAAGGATAAGGTCATGTTGCATATTCAACCAATTGTTGCTTGCGAATTGATGTAGCTTCATCATGTGGAAATTTGAGCACGCCATCCCCAAGCAATTTAAAAAGTGTAATTCAAGTCCCCTATTCATTAAGGTGAATTATTTTGAATTAAAGCTAAGAAAGGTAAGAGAGTTCCTCGTTTAAAAAAAAAGAAGCAAGCAAGCTCATGTTTTCGCAAGCGAAGTCACTTTTATTCAAGAGGAAATCAAGGTATTCTAGCATCTATGTCAAGCTCAAAACATTAAGTGTCATTCAAGTTCATAATAAAAAATACAAGGATTCAAGTTCCAATAATTTTGAGGGTTTTTTCATTCAAAATTCATACAATTCAAAGGCAATTTGAAGAGGATATTACAAGACCAGACATTGAATTACATGAAAAGAAAGTTCATAAATTCTAAGCCTAAACTCTATCTCCATCTTCCAATCAGGTTTCATGTCTTGCAAAACTTTCCCAAGCTTACCCAAAATTTGTCAATCAATATGTTCAAACTCCAAGCCATACTTCATTTGAAATCAGCTTATTAAAATTGCTCTAAAGTTGTAGCAAATATGCTCAAATACCAGTGTAAAACTTGACCCAAGCCTGCTTGAATGTGAGAAAATCATGTGCTGCATTTATACTAGGAAAATCGGTTCAAAAATATGCAAAACAGAAAGAACAGATGAAGTTAGCCGTAAATTACGACAAAAAATACAATTCCAGGACCTCACACTTCACAACTGCAAAAGAATCAGCCATGCTGTAACTTTTTATACCCTATGCAGCCATACAACCATATTAAAACCATAAAACTACTAGCATTTCACAAAAACCCTTTTAACAGAAGTCAAGACTCTATTTTAGCCCAAAAAAGCAGAATGTAACCAACCTCTAACCAATTTCTCGACCTTCCTAACTAACTGTCAAAACAGTCATAAAAAAAAGAGAATCCCAACTTTTCCTAACGGACTGAAAACTTCTCTAACAAACTCATAACATATTCGTAACAGAATTATGGGGAAGTGGAAGTGATAACAGGGTTGATAACGGAATTCAACAAAATAAAGAGGGGGGATACATTCTCAAAGATCACAGGAAAACTCACCTTTTAATTCTCTCTTCAATCTTCTTTCCAGGACGGTTTCTAGAAGTTCTTGAATCGTTGAGAAGAATCATTCACCAAAATCCTCATCTTCATCTTCAATCTTCATTAACTTTCTCCCTCTGTTCATAGCGGCACCTTCAACCTTCTTCAATCCTCGGTGTTCATATTCAACATTCTTCATCATCAAATCTTCATCTTCTTCATATCAACCATCAACATTCACTTCTTCGCAAATCATCATCAATGATCTCCTCTGCATCAATCTCCAAATAGTCTCTCAGCATAAAAGAGCAAAAAATTCACGAACCGGAGTCAAAAACTCAAGAATTAAAGGTACAAGAAGCACCAGTTATTACGGGATTATGCGATTTCTCTAGTTCTTCTCAGCTTCGAAGTTGTTGAAAAAGCCATCAAAGTGACTCTGATAAGAAGCATTTCTTCCTTCATCTTTTCGTGTGAACATATTTATCACTATGAATCCTTTACATCTGCACTGTCGCGTCTTGTTTTTTGGTTTCCACGATTGAAAGAGGATGAGAGAGAAATGAAGACGAACGAAAGCGAACGGAGACGACAACGTTATGGAAAGGAGAAAACAGAAGAGAATCGCGCCGCTGAAGAGAGGGAGGAGAGTTGATTTTGTGCCTGGAAGCTTAATAGTCACAAACTTTTAACCTTATATCCATTGAATAATGGCGTTTCACTTTTATTGGAATTTTATTTGTTTTTTTTTATTTTCATTTTATTGAAACAATGTTTGTCAATAAAAATCTGAAGTTGATGGATTAGTGAGTGGAGTTTAGCTGGACCGATTCTCATTGTCAGAGCCCATTACTACCATTTTTTGGTAGCTATGTGTTGTACCCCAAAATTTTCCCTCTCATTTATCAAGATTTTCTCACCAGACTTCTTGGACTCGAGACAAGATTAGGGTTTGGTCAGCTCAAGACATCTCATCTTGCACTGATAACCTAAAATTAGGGTTTGAGTTTGCACAAGGATTTTTAGACCACCAATGATTCATATGACTTTCATACACCATCTTGGACCCCTAAGATTGCTCATGTCAAGTTTCAAGCCTTGAATCACATTTTTGCTCAGTCAATTGGACAGTTGACCTAAAAATCAGCTATATTGGGAAAAAAGTCAACTATGGTCAATTTACAGTCAAACTTCATAATTTTTGACCCACATCAACATTTTATACTGATATGTATCATTTGATCAAGTTTGGATCACAACTCCTCAAGAAATTTGATCAAATCATCAAAAAGGCAAAATGGTCAAAATTAGGGTTTTGACTGAGAAAGGGCAATTTCTGATTTTTAACCTATCCAATGACCAACTGGGTTCAAACATGATTTAAAGGACTCAATGGCATCATCTTGACCTAATCACATATTTCAAAAGATCTCAAGTTCATTTGGATTTACACATGAATTTTCCAGTCAACTGATCAAAAATCAATTGTACACTGAAAAGTCAAACTTTGACTTTTTGGTCAAAACCAAGTGCCAAGGGTCATAGTTCATCAAGATATGTCAAAATATGAAACTTGTTGACCAAGAAAACCAATTTTGAAAATTAGGGTTTTGAATTTGAAAATTTTCATAACTTAGAATTTTTCTAAGTATGGAAATTTTCTTTTTTTCCCCCCAACTTTCCACCACTTTTTCACCATGATGAAATTTGATTCAAAGGAAACTTCCAACATGAAAGTTATAGTCCTCCATGAAATCTACAACTTTTCTTCACAAAGTTTTCCAAAAAGATTCTTGGATCTCAAGTTATGAATTTGTGAATAGGGGTCCATGAACTAAATAACTTTGTGAAAATTTGCCCTAATTTAGGCAGGTTTTTGACCCAACTTCATGGACATTTTTCACCTAGTTCCAAGAGGTATCTCAAAATTAATTTCAAATATGGATTTTAGAGCATATTGCAAGCTTTCCAAAATATCCAAGAACTCTCCAAGATCATTTGTGGTTAGGGAGAATCGAAGAAGAGAAATTGGCATTTTATCACTTTTGTTCATGCCATTTTCACAAAGTGTCAACTTGCAAATCTGGTCTTGGATGCTTGTACCTTGCATTACAGGTCCTAAACACACTTCACACTCCATAATTAAATGCTAACTCAGAAGATAAAGGCATTATTTTGGCTTTTGGAACATTGTACAAGGGATAATTCCTTTAATGGCATAAAGGGCACATTGCCATTTTCATAAAGGCAAGCTTTTGCAACTTTATCATTCTCGAGCCTTGGAGCTGTCCCTTTGGTGCAGGCAATTTCTACAGATCACAAGCAAAGTATACCAACTCTTGCAGCTCACAAGATAGCCAAGTACAAGCATGTTGCATAAGTCATCTCACTTTTCTTAAAATGCAAGAAAGTTGGCCAAAAGTTCAGAACTGGTACAACTTCTAAAGAGTGGACTTTGTATCCATTCTATACATATCCATAAACTTGTCACAACTCAGGACACAAAGGCTTAACATCTAAAACCCTCCAAAACTCCAAAACTCCATTTTTCTGTCCAAAGCATTGCAGTTCTGCAAAATCATTGCCAACTTCATTTTGACTTGTGCGTTTTGCCCTTTAACACTTCAAACACCTTCTACACATCATACTAAAGCTATCCAAGCTTTTACATTGTTGCTGTAACCCCTGTTTCTACCATTTCCATTTTCAAATTTAGAGGTTGCAGCTTGACTTCTATAGAGACCTTTGGCCATCCACAAAGCAAGCTAGGCATTGGAATAGCTTGAAGGAACTTCAAGGAAGGTCACACGATCCTCAGGCCTCACTCAAAGTCCCCATATTGTCATATCCAAATCCAGCTGAAGGAGGTATTTTTCAAATCTCTATCTCTCTATTTAGGTATCCTCAAGACACGATTTGTGAAGAAAAAATGTAGCCCTTATCTTGGTGAAGCTCTACATATGCATACTTTCCATTTATATTAACTGAGCTAAGAGAATTTGAAGCTTGAAGTTGCTGAAATATTTAGGTCATGATCTAGGGTTGATTAAATTCTCTCAGAACTTTGAGAGTTGGGTTACAAATTTTATATCATTGGAATCGTGAGATTACAAGCTACATGTTTTATGTTATGGGTTTTTTTTATGCAAGCAATAGCAAGATACAAGTTTGAGCATATACGCGAGCGCAGGGAGGAAGCTGGAGGACAGGGATGACTTGTTTAGGCCTTGGCGCGCCTGGGCCTTTCTGTTTTGATTTTTGCACCCACCTGACCACTATTTGCACCCCTTGATTCTTGTTTTATATTTTTTGCATTTTTCTTTACATTTTCATGTTTATTGCTTTTAATAATTTTTTCTCAATCATAAAAAATCATGAAAAATAATTTCTTTATTTTTTGCATTTTATTTTTTTTTCTATTTTTTTTTTTTGCATAAAAATAGTTTATTAGAATAAATAGAACTTTGTTTTCTTAAATAAAATGTAAATACATTTAAAAATATTATACATTTTTATTATATTATTTACACATAAAATATTTATTTTCATACATATTTAGTTTTTAATATTTGCACATAATATTATTTATTATTTTCCTTGTACAAAAATGGATAAAATGTAAATAATAGGAAACATATTTTTCTTTTAATCAAAAATTAGGGTTTCCCCCTTTCAAAAATAATAATATTATTTTTCCTTTTTTCTAGGGTTTACATAAACTATTTTCTCATACCTTAAACAAATACAAATTTTTTCTCTCTATAAATACATTACATTGCATATTTAAATATTTCTATATTTATTTACTTCACACAATATTCAATTGGGTTGTAATAGTATTTTTAGGGTTTATTTTGTGCAATATTCCCATTCAAAAACTTGTATCCCCCTCCCATAATAATTGTTGTAATAGTTTAGTTTACATTTACGCAATTTATCGCATTTATACCATGTTTAGTAAACTAGGGTTTGCATGACAAGACCAAAATCAAAACAAATAGACAAGACCAAAAAAAACAAATAGAAAAGACCTAATCCAAGACAAGTCAAATGCATGAAAAATGACACACTTTGCACACAAGCACCCTTAGGGTTTCACCCACTTGGTTGCCTAAATAAAAATGGCCATGTTACGCATGCGAAGTATCTTGGCAAAACAAAACAAAATAAGGTCATAGTCCCTCGATGACGCTATCAAAAGGTTGCCTAAACAAAGAAGATCTTGGTCCCTCAAACATGCTAAGATACTTGGCAACATTGCTATCATGGTCATACGATGACCCACGCCCGTCCCATTTACATCCAAAGATAGGGTTGTTTACCAAATCAATGGTAAATAAACACTGTCAAAGGAATAAAAATGCACAAGAAAGAAATTTGAGTAGGTAGATAGCTTCTAGTTACTTGATCAATTTCAAAATAATCCTTGCTATTTTCAAAAACAAACACATACACATTTCAAAACATTTCAAGACAACTTTCAAAATATTGGAACATTTTTCAAAAGACAAACATCTTTGTATATATTCTCACGAATGAGAGTCATTACAAAAATTGCCTAAACGATGGCCTCTTTTCAAAATACTTTCAAAACCACACAAAGAGCCCATAGAAAACCATGGATGAAAAGGGTGTTAGCACCTTCCCTTTTCATAATCTACCCCCCGAACTCAAGAAAACATCTCAAAGGTCTTTCCTGTGCTTTTTTTACCTTTCCTTTTGGATAAAAGAAAACTCGGTGGCGACTCTTGCTAACCGTAACATTTGCGAACACAAACGCAAAACCTCAAGTCATTTCTCCCACCGCATCACAGAACTGGCGACTCTGCTGGGGAAAATTCTAAAAGTGGGGTTACCATAGGGTTTAGATCACCTTTATTTGCTTACAATTTTTTGACTTGTTTGCTTTACATTATGGTTCTGTGTTTGGGTTTGAATCCTCCACCCAGATTTGGGGAAACATTATAGATAAATAACAATATGTTATGGAAACTATGCGGGGTATACCGACATGGTCTAAGCAATATCTAAATTAGTGTGACATATTTATGGGTACCAGTAGCCTTTGAGTCAATCAAAGAGAATACGGGGCCGCTGAGTGATGTCATGAAGCACTAATGGACTTCTAGAACCTTTACTTGACCAACTTGGCCTTTTAGGATGTAGTGAGATGACCGGCTTTGGTGCAGTCTGAAGTTGGTAGATACTCGATACTACACTCATTGAGGGTTGGTTCCTTGGAATATTTTGGTCGCCAGTAAAGAGGCTTGAGTTGAAACAATGAAAAAGGAAACAATCCAGTGATATTGAGCTCCTTAGAACCCGGTTACTATTTCTAGGATAGGTTGAGTCAACTAAACTTCAAGAGGGTACTTACCTATAAACCCCATGCAATCCTAAACTAGGAACTTGTGTGATTTTCTTGTACATATATACTTGTGCATAACATCATGGACATCATGAACATCATATGCATTCACTAACCATTTCAAGGGTTTTGGAGATTCATCTTTGTTCTTGTTTTATAGGTTATGGATTCACTTCGCAGGAAAACTACCCAAATCAACCTTGTAAGAATTCCTCCACAACTCAAGGAGCTAGCTTCAAGGATTCCTGAGAATTCTCTATTCACCGAGAGACATGGTCGTCTACTCAACTTGGTCACTTCCAACACCGAGGAGGATATGATGAAATTTATCTTCCAATTCTTTGACCATTTGCATCATTGCTTCACATTTCCTGACTATCAACTTATGCCCACTTTGGAAGAATTCTCTCAACTTCTGAGGATTCCTATTCTCAATCAACTACCCTTCAACGGTACGGAAAGAGATCCAAAGCCAGAAGAGATTGCTCAAGCCCTGCACTTGCACTCATCTGATGTCACAACTCATTGGGAAACTAGAAGTGGTGTCAAAGGCTTCTTGTCGAAGTTTCTGTTTGAGAAGGCCCAAAGTTGTTGGAACTCCCTAGACTTGCAAGCTTTTGAAGAGATTGTAGCTCTTCCCATCTATGGGATGGTCTTGTTCCCTAATCCTGACCAACTCATAGATGTGAACGCTGTCAAAATCTTCATGACTCGTAACCCGGTGCCTACATTGCTTGGGGATATCCTCCACTCTTTTCACACTCGTATAATGAGGAAAAGAGGTGTTCTCATGTGTTGCACTCCTCTCTTGGAAAGATGGTTTATTTCTCATCTTCCCCAATCAGTCTTGAAGAATGAGTAAGGTTTGAGGTGGTCACAAAGGCTGATGACACTTAACCATTCAGATATTCATTGGTGTTCTCGATCCAAACAGAATGTCATCATTGTTGACCGTTGTGGGGAATTCCCTAATGTCCCTCTACTTGGCATTAGGGGAGGCATCACCTACAATCCTTGCTTGGCTCTAAGACAGTTTGGTTATGCCCAAAGGGATGGCCCATATGATATGCTGATTCAAGGATTGGTTTTCGACTACGACAACGACGACCAAGGACTCCGTCAGAGATTCATCCGAACTTGGAGGATTCCCAACAAGGTAGATAGTAAGACTTTGGGACACAAGAATTCCATCCCTCTTGAGCCTTACCTCAAGTGGGTACGAACCCGCGCCCAAAGTCTTATGGTGCCTTATCCCTCCATTCTCTCAGTGATTATATAGCCTGTTAAGGAAGGAGAGGTTCCATACACCATCCTACATCCTGACATGCTAACATCACTAGAGGACCTACAAAGGAGTTGGATACAACTCAAGGGAGAGCGCGATACTTTCGAAGCCCAATTCTACTCAAGCGAGAAGAAGGTTTTGGAACTCACTCGGCTACTTCATGAAGAGCAGACTCTCAACACCTACATTGCACCAAAGAGGATGTGCAACATCTTTTTACCTTAGAGTTTTGTATTATTTTGCCCTAGGGGAATTGATGTACTAACAATTCTATCTTATTAATATGACGTGTTTCTTTTTTTTGTGTAAAACAAATTTAAGTTTCTGAATCCTTGAAAGCATTGCATGAATACATATCATTCATCATAAGCATAAACAGGTCTTCACACCAGGTTTCCTCATCTCTCTGTTGTTTATTTCAGTAAGATGGATATCGAACAAACGGTCAAAGATCTGCAAGCTCAGAATTCACAATTTCAACAGTTGCTCATGACCTTAGCCAAGGGGCAGGAGGAACTGAAGACTCTGCTAGAAAAAGAAAAAGAGAAAAAGAAGAAGAAGCCAGGTGGTGTGGTTATCATGGGTAGAAGATTTCAGGGACAAGCCAGAAGGACCTTGGAATTCCCAACAACGTCTGATGAAGGGGGAAGAAAAGGAAAAGAAACGGAAGTACCATCAGATTCTGAAGAAGAAGAAGAAGAGGAAGAGGAGGACTACTCTGAACAACAATACCCTCCTGCTGATGACAAGTACAAACACCTTGAAGAGCGACTAAGCGCTACGGAAATCCAGAGGGTATCGGGGCTAGATTTTGAGGAGTTAGGGCTAGTGTCTGGAATTGTAATCCCTCTAAAGTTTAAAGTTCCACTGTTTGCCAAGTATGATGGGGTGTCTTGTCCCAAAATACACCTCAGATCCTATGTCAGGAAGATGCAACCACACTCTGCAGACAAAGACCTGTGGGTCCACTTTTTCCAAGATAGTTTATCAGGAATGTAGCTTGATTGGTTCTACCAGTTGGAGAGAGCAGATGTCCATAATTGGGAAGACTTGGCAGCAGCCTTCTATAAATAGTATCAATACAATGCCGACTTGGCGCCAACCCGTACTCAGCTACAGAGTATGGCCATGGCTTCCAATGAGGGCTTTAAAGATTACGCGCAAAAGTGGAGAGACCTAGCCGGAAGGGTGCAACCTCCTCTATCTGAGAGGGAGTTGATGGGCATGTTCCTGGGGACTCTTTCAAGTCCTTTCTTCAATCATCTGATTAAGAGTTCCTCTGCAGGGTTTACCGAATTGACTCTAACTAGCGAAAGAGTGGAGGCTAGTATAAGAAATGGGAAAATTCAGAAAGACGCGTCTGCCTCAACAGCTGTAAAAAAGCCTTTCACGGGAAGAAAGGAAGTATCTGCTGTCTATTCACAGAGAAATCAGGGAAGAACCAAACGCCGACCAACAGTGGGGGCCGTAATGATTCTGAAGCCTGCATCAGACCAGCCGAGAAATAATCAGCAAAGGGTAGAAAGGCCAGTTCGGCAATTTACCAAGATTAACATGACTCCAACTCAAGTTCTACCACATCTCTTGAAGTTGAATATGGCCACTTTGAAAGAGGCCCCAAAAAATCCTAATACTACTTCTCCACATTACCATCCCAACTCCAGATGCGCATACCATTCTGAAAGTCCAGGGCACGACACCAACAACTGTTGGGCTCTAAAGAACAAGATTCAAGATCTGATTGACGCAAAGGAAGTTGAGTTTGAAGTGTTTGAGAAACCAAATGTTATTTCTGCTCCAATGCTGGGACATGGTCACAATGCCAACGCTATTGAAGAAGACCTATTTGTTGCTACCGTGGATGAATTGTTGACTCCGCTCCCGTCTATTAAGCTGAATTTGTTGAAAGTTGGCATTTTCCCAGGTTGTGACAAAGACTGCCATGTTTGCATGTCCTCATCATTTGACTGTCCTCTGTTGAATAAAGGTATCCAGCGACTGATGGATAATCAATAAATTTTGTTTGAGAATGCTCCTGTTTCACCCGTCCCAGTGAAAGAAGTTTCAATAATAACCATCTACGCCAATCCTTCCATGGCCCCTAAAAGACCCGTTAGGATTACACCTGCACCAAAGACTGCTCCGCTTAAGAGTGAAAGACGTTTCAATAATAACCATCTACGCCAATCCTTCCAGGGCCCCTAAAAGACCCGTTAGGATTACACCTGCTCCGAAAACTGCTTCGCTTAAGATAACAATGCCTGGGCCTGCCCCATACAAATCAGATAAATCAGTACCATGGAATTATGGTGGAGAAATCTACTACCATGGTATTAAACAGATTGAATTGACTACCGAAGAAGAAAGCTCCGAAGAGGACAGTTCTGACATTAGCAATATTGTTGGAACTAGCAAGATCACCCGCAGTGGTAGGATCTTCTCTCCAGAGATTGCTCCTCCAACAGCAGTCTTTGGACCCGTGGCCATTCCAAAAATTACATATGTACCAGTGATTGTACCCGCAAGCGTACCCACTGTGATCGGTGGATCTGGAACTGACTGTTTAACGCTGGTTCGCGAAATGTCGCGGTAAGTAAGAGTCGCCACCGTCTTTTATTTTCTCCAAATGGAAAGGACAAAAGCACAGAAAAATTCCTTATAGAGATTGCTCTCGGTTCGGGAGGTAGGTTATAGAAAGGGAAGGTGTTAGCACCCTTTCTATCCATGGTTATCCATGGGCTCTTAGATACTTGCTCAATGTGTTTTCAAAATTGTTTGTTTGCTTTTCAATGTGGGTTTTAAAAGTTTCTTTGAAAAATTTCAGTTCGACTCATACGTCAGAGTGTTTGAAAAATTTGCTTTGAAAGCTTTTGAAAAGTGTCAGTGTGAAAAGGTTTTTTTGTTTGTTTTTGAAGAGAGCAAGTATCCTTGAGAACCTACCTACCCTAAGGAATTCGTCTGTGTAAAATTCCTTTAAAGTAGTGCCATCCCACCATTGAGAGGTAGGTAGCACCACCGTTGGAGGTGTTCGGGTCAATTCGATGTTTGTAGGGACATGCTGATCACCGGAGCAATGGGAAGACACCTTAGAAGCTACCCTCATGCCAGGTTCCCGGATCATGAGGACTTACTAAGACGTCCTCTACTCGACGATCACCTTTCGAAAGGCAACAGTGAGGCGTACCCTAGGGGTGGTGTGTGCGAATTGTGTGTCAGTTTCATTGATATTTGTCTTGTCATGTTCATTGTGATCTACGCTTGATTTTAATTAAGTCCATTCATTCTTGCATGCTTATTTAACAGTTAATATTTGCGAGGAAAATAAATCTAAACTATTACAAATGGCGCGGGTCCACATCGCCAAAATTAAACCGGACCCGATTTGACGGAAAATAAATAAAGCAAAGTAAAAGTGCGAAAAGTATAAATTGTTACAACGCTTTGGGAGAAATACATAATGAATTAAGCGAAATAAAATAAATGCGCGAAATTAAATAAATTACGAACATGGGCGTTGGACCCTTTTTGCAAAAAATTTAAAGTTAATGAAGGGTTGAAATTAAAATTGAAAAGAAAATGTTTTTTAGTATTTTATGTTTTTTAAGATTTAAAAGAAGAAGAATTTATTAGAATGAAATTTGAAATGTAAACCCTAATTCTAGTGTTTTTTTAGATTTATTATGAAAATATTAAAATTTTAACTAATTTAAACCTAAGTTAATTTATATGCATTTTTTTAATTTATGAAAATAAATAAAATAAATATTATTATTGTAAAAAAGGAAATTAAAAGGAATAAAATTAACAATTAAACCTAAATTCTATATTTTTGTATTTTTAGTTATAAAAAAGAATTAAAATTAAAACCTATTTAATACTAAATATTTACATGCAATTTATTTATGAAAGTAATTAAAATAAATATTATTACATTTTTTATCTTTTTTCTGATTTTTATGTATTTTATAATTTGTAAAATATAATTAATTAATTTAAAACAATTGAATAAAATAAAATAAAAATTCACAATAAAATAAAAATAAGTAAAAAAAAAAGGAAAGAAATTGCAAACCAGGGGGGGTTCAGGCCCTATTGTGAGGTGTTGATCCAATATATTGAGCCCAATAGCTTCAGCATTCGTTGACTTTCCAGGTATTATGGGGCACGTTGACTGAGGTTTTAGGATGTTCATCAATTCTATGCCCTTGATCCGTATCCCTGGGACGCATGGACCTTTGGATTTTGAGGCATATGGTGTGCCCTAAGGCTGTGCCTGCATATGATTATTAATGGAAAAATAATATGAGAAATATGCAAGACCTGGGACTTGAACCCAGGTCATGGGAGTCACCAACGTCACACTTGGCCAACTGAGCTACACGCGCATTCGTTAGCTAAATAAACAATGAATGTAATGAAGGAAAACAACGTGCTATTGGACCCACGCGCGAAAATATTTGAATGTGCCAATCAATTCCTGCCACGACTCCGTCTTCCTCATGGCCTTTTTTATTTTTTCTGAAACAAAACCATAACGCAACGGTTTTCACGCGTGGGTTTAGAGATGCTTTAAGAAAATAACGATTAGCCCCTCAACGCTCATAAATTGAGCGCGAGGATGCCATCCTTTTCGTCTTCAAGCGCTGAGTCCATTGGTGGTCATTTGGAGGATTAATTTTGCCTATTTTTAAAAACCCCAATTTTGAGTCCTGCAAAACCCTAGAAATCAACTATGGTGAAATCACATACGATGCATAATAATCCAATTAAATACAATGGTTAGCTTTAGAACTTTACAAGGAACATAAATCAAGCATTAAAAGTGATAATGGATGCATGAATCGTTGTATACGACTATGAGTTTTTCTTGATGCAGTTTGAGTTCAAACTACCAGTTCTTGGAGCTTTGGTTGTTGTTCTTGATTGGAACACGTTCAGGGATTGCCAAGGAAGCTTTTGGAATAGGTTTTGTGCCTTCAATCGCCCTAGAACACTGATTTCAGATTTGAGTTTTATGGAAAAAATTTCAAGTTTGTATCTTGCTCTTCTGCGCAGCTTAGACTGTTCTCTGATTAGGTTTTGATCCAAGTATTTGTATGGAAGCTATTAGGTCAACAAAACTCATAAAAATCTCTTGCAATTATGGATTAAGGATTTGATTTGTTAAGGATCTTTTTGAATCTTTTTCATGTGTATTTTGCTTTCAATCATGCCAATCAGCTCCAAATCTTTCCCCATTTGTAATTACACGAAATATTGAGTATCAAACATGCATAAAAAGATTGGTTAAGGCAATTTTGATATTTTTCATGTATTTAAATAATTTAAATGAATTAACATAAATAATAATTCAAATAAATAAATAAAAAAATGAGAAAATACTTCCCTTTGGGCCAAGTGGTCGTGCATAGGCTTGGAATGATGAATCATGGAAGAAAAATGGGCCCATTAGCATTTTTAGGTCATTTGGATCAAAGTTGACTTTTCAAAATATCCAAAAATTTCCCAACTTCCACAAGTCATAACTTGCTCAATTTTTAAGCTTTTCACATGTTCTTGGACATTTTGGAAATGTCTTTGAGTCCTCTAACCAATGCCTTTAGTCCCATGTCATTTTGATTTACCAATCCCAAGTTATGGTCTTTGACTTAAAGTCCCTTTTTGTTGACTTTTGAAAATGACCTATAATGTTGAAATTGATAACTTTTTGTGAGAGCATTTCTTGGACTTGAAGTATGAAGATGAATTGTAGGAAATGTCTTTCTCTTCAAAATGAGCTTTGGATGGAATTTTTCTGATAATCCATGTTAAAGTTATTCCCTGGTCAATTTCAGTTGACTTTTTTCAACTGTCCAAATATAGTAACTTTTGCATCTTTGATGATTTCTGAGCCAAATTTTGAGAATCATGATCAAGCATTGATCAAATGATGTTTGTGGCTTCAAAATGATATGTTGACCAAAAATTTGAACTTTTGACTGTCAAATGACCATTTTGCCCCTACAGTTGACTGTAGTGCAATTTAGGGTTTTGACTGTGCAATTTTGTGCTGAATGCCTTGAAACTTGATATGAGGATGCTTGACCATCTTTGTAGGCATATGAGACTTGATTGGGCCTTTGAAAACTTCATTTTCTTGATCAATACACAAACCCTAGTTTTGGCTGTATAGGAGACCT
Source organism: Vicia faba (assembly GCA_948472305.1). NCBI lineage: Eukaryota > Viridiplantae > Streptophyta > Magnoliopsida > Fabales > Fabaceae > Vicia > Vicia faba. The sequence goes on from CATIWC010000560.1 coordinate 226,058, forward strand.
TTGCACTGTGCAACCCTTGGGGAATTTTGTGACTTGGCTTGGCAATTTCTTGGAGAATATGGGAGGGCAAATTTTGGGGTACAACAGTTTCCCCTGTTCAATCTTCTTAGACCTGAGGATGCAGATTGGCTGACGTGCCTTTCGTAATCCGAGGGTAGAAGATGATTGAACACTAGAGTGCCCAGAAATTTGCGCTCACATGTTAGCAGTGTGATGGGGGAATGGGCTTATAGATGCCATTTAGGAGATTGCTGGACAGGATGATGGGCTTATAGATGCCATCTGGATGTTGATCGCGTAAGAGATTCCTTAGCGAGAACCTGCATACCTGCAAAAGAAAAATGAGTACCTGGCACGTTGCAGGAGTTGATTTTCAGATGCTTGATACGGATGTGTCCTGACTGGTTACAGGAGCTGGGTCTGGAGCTTCAAAAGATGATGAATAAACCAGGTATGGTTACTGCCTTAGCATGAATGGTAAGAGAACCTTGGGTGATCTTAACTTCAACAACGCTCGTTGAGAAAAATCTTGGCGGGAATTACCATCTTTGCAATATCGGGAAGAGAACCATAGAAAATTTATAATCTGAAAGGGAATCACCTCACTCGCCGTCGGAGAGGGAAACATAGGAAAAGGAATTGTCACCTCACACACCGTCGGAGAGGGAAACATAAGAGACTATCACCTCACACTCACCGTCGGAGAGGGAAACATCTGAAAAAGGAATTACCACCTCACTCGCCCTTGGAGAGGGGACCATAGGAGACTATCACCTCACACTCATCGTCGGAGAGGGAAACATCTGAAAAAGGAATTACCACCTCACGCACTTGTCGGAGAGGGGACCATAGGAGACTATCACCTCACACTCATCGTCGGAGAGGGAAACATCTGAGAAAGGAATTACCACCTCACGCACTTGTCGGAGAGGGGACCATAGAAGACTATCACCTCACACTCATCGTCGGAGAGGGAAACATCTTGAAAAAGGAATTACCACCTCACGCACTTGCCGGAGAGGGGACCATAACTTCTGCTGAGTCTTTATCAGAAAAATCTGTTGGGAGTCGATTTAGCTGGACTAGAGAAGGCTTTGAACTATGTTTGAGCATTTTAACTGCGTCTTTCCTGAAAGGTAAAGGTCAGTCATATGCAATGCATGATATGGATTAAGCAATGATGTTCTCAATATAAATGAGATTTGTATGATATGATGCGTCTATGCATGCTATAATGATATATGTGATGTTTTATGAATGTTTTCGTCTAGGAAAGTAGATCCTTGACGGATGCCGGGAAGTCGTATCCTGGGCTGATGTTGAAGAATAGCTTTTGCTTCCGCTGGGGATGATAGTTGCAAGTATACCGGTAGGAGAAGATGACTCCGTTGCGGAATAAACTTGGCGAATGAATAATTCTGCAGGGATAAAAGATACTCTAGCGACCATGCTGGGGAGTGATACTCTGTGGGGATAGAGATGCTCTGCTGAATTGTTGATAACTTGCCGAGGATATCCTTGTTGTATTGGAAGTGCTGATAGACTTCGCTGGGGATAAGAAAGAACTATGTTGACGACGACCTTTCCGTGGCTTTTGGCTGAGGATAACCCAGTTATATCCTGTTAAGGAAATAACTCTTTAAATAAAGCCGGACGACGCGTTCGTGTTCTGCGAGGGATAAGCTTCCAGAATCTACTGGGGATAAGCTCACTGCTTGGGGAGATGGATTCCGTCCTTCCTGGGGAACTGGATTGGACTCTCCTGGGGAAGTATTGAACTGTATTGGTTATGTTCTTCAACGGAACCTACCTTGATACCCTGGAGGACAGAACAATCAGATTTCTTAGACCACCCATTATTGCCCCTGTTTCTTGTGGGGTGCGGATAGTTGTTGGCGGACAAACCTTCTTCTGGTAGACAGGTGGCGGGACATAGTCGTACGCTTTTAATCCCTAACTTTTTCCTGGACCGCCCTTTCGGGTTTTCAGTCCACCGGGATACCCATTTTTGCCCAAGCCGCCTTTTCAGGTTTTCGACTTGCCGGGTGTACATATTTTTTTCATGTCATCCCTTCATTTTGCCCGAACCCTTTTGGTTCGCCGGGAAGCCCTAATTTTTGCCTAGGTATGTCAACCTAGCGGGTCTTTGATTTTGCATAGTATTTTTTCCGACTATGTCCACGCTCTTAGAATGCAGGTAGGTGCCCCTGGCTGCTTGCGTTGCCATATTACCAGAAGGTGTCTGATCGTGCAAGATTCGTTGCTGGAGTGCCCCAAGTGACTCAGGCAGAGATTTGCCCCAGGCTTTTTGGCCTTTTGAGAGATTCTCTGGATCTTGACTTAACTGCCCCAGATGGTAGACCATGATCATGCCGTGCCCCTTGATTGGAGATACTCTTGTTCATTAGAGTTTCGTCATGCGAATTTCTATGCTGTTCAAACAAAAAGTCATATGCAAACAAAGTTATGTTAAAAATGCAAAGCTTATGTCTGTCTCGAAGATTTTAAAAATGCATTCTTTTTTCATAAAACAAGTGAATGTTTGTAAAACGTGATGTCACCTCCGTATTTACCGTAGGCCTTAAGGAGTCAGGATACCTTTCGTAATAGTATGCTTTCGAACTAACCCATGCTTCAGCTAGGACTTTTAAGGGTTATAACGTGGCCTGGTTCACGGTTTAAGAAACAAAGGATAAAGGCTCAAATTTTATTTGTACCCACCCGCTCTTCGTGATGTTCTCCAAACCTAAACTCAGTTGATCGTGCGTTAGACCTTGTTTGAGTCTTTGCTCTGATTTTCCGGTGATGGTTCGGATGTTGATGATTTATTCTGAATAGGCAGTCATTTTTGCTTTGGTTGAGGGTTTGTGAGACCTCTTTCTTGATTTTGTTATCCCTTTCTTTTTTTGCCTGAACTGTTTCCTTTTTTTGGAATCACAGTCAGCGGGATGCCCCAGTTTCATAAGTCCCCTTTGTAGGTTTAGACTTTTTGGGCTTTTCATTTATGAATTTTGATGATGACTGCCTGTCCTTTTGATTGTTCTGAACCATTACTGTCTTTGTTCGTTTCGTAAAGATCTCTTCGGTGCCATTCGTCATGCACTTGGATCAACTGAGGGAACTACCTTGCCCCATGTTATGATTAAGGGTTTCAATTTTCGAAAATAAAACTCCTACTTCTTTGGCTCAGATGGGTTGACGAGGGATTATCTTCCTTATAACTCCAGTGTTTAGGATTTGAAACAATGCCTGTACCTCATCAGCGGGGTCTGTTCAAAAGCATACTGTGAATTATGGTATCGTTTTCGTCATCCTCCCTCAAGAGGCTCAGAATTATTAACCAAGAGTTGATCATCAGAAAAAATATGAAAAGAATTTTGAATATAATGAAAACAATTGTATTAATTCCCAAAACAGACATATGCGATGCATTAATAGAATAAAAGAGTTTGCTATAACATTAATTGTTTGTATAAGCAAAGAAAAACACAACTCAGAAATTCAAATAAACAAAAGGTCTTCAACGATTGGGTAGCGGAGCAGTGATTATGTTCGGAGTCTCAGGCACTTCAAACTGAATCTCCCCGGCGTCGATCATGTCTTGAATTTTGTTCTTGAGAGGCCAGCAGTTGTCCGTAGTATGCCCCGGGCTATCAGAATGATATGCGCACCTGTCATTGGGATGATAGTTGGGCGCAGAAGTGTTCGGATTCCGAAGAGGAGCCCTTAAGGTGATCAGCCCTGCCTTCAACATTTGTTGCAGTGCTTGATCCAGCGACATGTTGAGTTTGGTATACTGTCGTTTCTCCTTTCGCTGCTGCCCCTGTCCTTGTTGAGCAGGTCCGGGATTGGAGATCTGGATTGCCCCTACCTCATGACGGCTCTTTTTACCGTGCACGGCATTGGATTCTTTCTTTCCATGATGAGGCTTTTTATCCGAAGGTGCAGCCTCTTGAATTTTCCCAGACCGGATGCCGGCTTCAATTCTCTCCCCAGTCAAGATAAGATCTGTGAACCCAGCAGAAGAATTCCCGATGAGATGGTTGAAAAATGGCCCAGATAGGGTCCCCAAGAACATGTCTACCAACTCTCGATCAGTCAATGGTGGCTGCACCCTGCCAGTCAGGTCTCTCCACTTCTGAGCGTACTCCTTAAAACCTTCGCTTGCACCTAACGACATACCCTGGAGTTGGGTACGTGTGGGGGCAAGGTCGGCATTGTACTGGTACTGCTTATAGAAAGCAGTTGCCAACTCCTCCCAGTTACGAACTTTGGTCCCATCCAGTTGATAGAACCATTCGAGGTGAGTCCCTGAAAGACTTTCCTGGAAGAAGTGGATCCACAAGTTTTTATCTGCTGAGTATGGCTGAATCTTCCGAACATAGGACCTGAGATGTAACTTGGGACAAGACGCCCCGTCATATTTAGTGAATGATGGTGCCTTGAACTTCCGAGGGATGATCACACCAGTAGACAAACCCAGATCCCCGAAATCCAGCCCCGGTACTTGTTGTATTTCCATAGCCTTCAAACGGTCTTCCAACTGCTTGTACTTGTCCTCAGCCAGAGGGTATTGTTCGTCGTCAAAATCTGTCTCGTTGTCGGAGACCACTGGACTAGGCACCTCTCTCTCATGGTGACTGCTTTCCCTCACAGATGGGGTTGTCCTCTCAGTTTCAGTCTGCGGTGTATTTCCAGATCTGCGCCTAGGGCTGAACAAGACAGTCCTCTTCTTTTTCTTGTCCTTCTTCAAGAGCAGAGCCTTCAGATCTTGCTGCCCCTGGGTCAAATTCATGATCAACTCTTGGAACTGGGCGTTCTGAGCCTGGAGGTCCTTGATAGTGTGCTCGGTTGAAGATTCAGGATTCATGACGATCGGCTGAAATAAACAGCGAAGAAGGGTAAGCAACCTGTCAAAGGGACACCTGCAATGCAATGAGATGTATGACGTGCATGCAATGATTTCTAGGACCTCGCAGGGTAAACAGAGAAGTTGTTAGAGTTGAAAACTGGTAACTTGATTGAAGGAACTGCATGTTGTTGAGAGTCCTTCTTCAAGGGTCAAAGGCTCACCATATCCAGTGGGTCATAGCCCCTGACAACCTTGGCTAGAGGAAAATAAATCCTCTTTGCCCCTTGCTAGATGTTCGATTCATCATGACCTGCATCACAAGCCCTGGAGATCCTTGAAATGGGTTAGGATGTATGCAATGGTATGATGTCATGCTATGCATGGGGTGATGTAGGTGAACCCTGTTATGAGTCCCAACTAAGGACTATAAACAGATCCTACAAGAAATTCAGTATACTTTGTTATGAGTCCCAATTAAGGGTTATAAACAAAACCTGCAAGAGATCTAGTAAACCCTGTTATGAGTTCCAGTTAAGGACTATAAACAAAACCTGCAAGAAATTTGGTAAACCCTGTCATGAGTCCTAGTTAAGGACTATAAACAAAACCTGCAAGAAATTTGGTAAACCCTGTCATGAGTCCTAGTTAAGGACTATAAACAAAACCTGCAAGTAGTTCATGTGTCAGCTAACAAGCATGCAAGTAGGCAAGTACAAAGGCACACAAGTCACACAAGAGAAACCCTTAGGGTTTAGGCCAACATGGGGTCTGGATAGTACCCTCTTGAAGTTGGTGGGTTCAACCTGTCCTAATCAAAGTAACCGGGTTCTAAGGTTCCCAATATCACGGGATTGCTTTCATTGTTCATCGTTTCGATTTAGCCACTGAACTGGCGACCGAAATATTCCAGGAAAGCAACCCTCAATTGAGTGTAGTATCGAGTATCAACCAACCTCGGACTGCACCAAAGTCAGTTATCTCACTACCCTAAAGAGGCCAAGATAGTTCAATTAAGGTTCCTAAGGTCTGTTGATGCTTCACGACACCACGCGGAGGCCCCGTACTCTCCTTGACTGAACTCAAGGGTTACCGGTACACACCAAAGTGCCACATCAACGTAGCAGACTGTTTCAACCATGTCGGTATACCCCGCACAGTTCCCTCACAGCCTTGTTGCTACTTTCTAAGAAGGTATCCCCATATCCGGGTTAGGATCTATAGAGCTCCCAAGCAACCCACAATTTAAAGCACACAAGGAAAACAATTGAAAACATAGTTATAAGCTAGCTCTAAGGTACACCTCACTTTAAAGGGATCCCCAGCAGAGTCGCCAGTTCTGTGATCGGTGGATCTGGAACTGACTGTTTAACGCTGGTTCGCGAAATGTCGCGGTAAGCAAGAGTCACCACTGTCTTTTATTTTCTCCAAATGGAAAGGACAAAAGCACAGAAAAATTCCTTATAGAGATTGCTCTCGGTTCGGGAGGTAGGTTATAGAAAGGGAAGGTGTTAGCACCCTTTCTATCCATGGTTATCCATGGGCTCTTAGATACTTGCTCAATGTGTTTTCAAAATTGTTTGTTTGCTTTTCAATGTGGGTTTTAAAAGTTTCTTTGAAAAATTTCAGTTCGACTCATACGTCAGGGTGTTTGAAAAATTTGCTTTGAAAGCTTTTGAAAAGTGTCAGTGTGAAAAGGTTTTTTTGTTTGTTTTTGAAGAGAGCAAGTATCCTTGAGAACCTACCTACCCTAAGGAATTCGTCTGTGTAAAAGTCCTTTAAAGTAGTGCCATCCCACCATTGAGAGGTAGGTAGCACCACCGTTGGAGGTGTTCGGGTCAATTCGATGTTTGTAGGGACATGGTGATCACCGGAGCAATGGGAAGACACCTTAGAAGCTACCCTCATGCCAGGTTCCCGGATCATGAGGACTTACTAAGACGTCCTCTACTCGACGATCACCTTTCGAAAGGCAACAGTGAGGCGTACCCTAGGGGTGGTGTGTGCGAATTGTGTGTCAGTTTCATTGATATTTGTCTTGTCATGTTCATTGTGATCTACGCTTGATTTTAATTAAGTCCATTCATTCTTGCATGCTTATTTAACAGTTAATATTCGCGAGGAAAATAAATCTAAACTATTACAAATGGCGCGGGTCCACATCGCCAAAATTAAACCGGACCCGATTTGACGGAAAATAAATAAAGCAAAGTAAAAGTGCGAAAAGTATAAATTGTTACAACGCTTTGGGAGAAATACATAATGAATTAAGCGAAATAAAATAAATGCGCGAAATTAAATAAATTACGAACATGGGCGTTGGACCCTTTTTGCAAAAAATTTAAAGTTAATGAAGGGTTGAAATTAAAATTGAAAAGAAAATGTTTTTTAGTATTTTATGTTTTTTAAGATTTAAAAGAAGAAGAATTTATTAGAATGAAATTTGAAATGTAAACCCTAATTCTAGTGTTTTTTTAGATTTATTATGAAAATATTAAAATTTTAACTAATTTAAACCTAAGTTAATTTATATGCATTTTTTTAATTTATGAAAATAAATAAAATAAATATTATTATTGTAAAAAAGGAAATTAAAAGGAATAAAATTAACAATTAAACCTAAATTCTATATTTTTGTATTTTTAGTTATAAAAAAGAATTAAAATTAAAACCTATTTAATACTAAATATTTACATGCAATTTATTTATGAAAGTAATTAAAATAAATATTATTACATTTTTTTATCTTTTTTCTGATTTTTATGTATTTTATAATTTGTAAAATATAATTAATTAATTTAAAACAATTGAATAAAATAAAATAACAATTCACAATAAAATAAAAATAAGTAAAAAAAAAAAGGAAAGAAATTGCAAACCAGGGGGGGGTTCAGGCCCTATTGTGAGGTGTTGATCCAATATATTGAGCCCAATAGCTTCAGCATTCGTTGACTTTCCAAGTATTATGGGGCACGTTGACTGAGGTTTTAGGATGTTCATCAATTCTATGCCCTTGATCCGTATCCCTGGGACGCGTGGACCTTTGGATTTTGAGGCATATGGTGTGCCCTAAGGTTGTGCCTGCATATGATTATTAATGGAAAAATAATATGAGAAATATGCAAGACCTGGGACTTGAACCCAGGTCATGGGAGTCACCAACGTCACACTTGGCCAACTGAGCTACACGCGCATTCGTTAGCTAAATAAACAATGAATGTAATGAAGGAAAACAACGTGCTATTGGACCCACGCGCGAAAATATTTGAATGTGCCAATCAATTCCTGCCACGACTCCGTCTTCCTCATGGCCTTTTTTATTTTTTCTGAAACAAAACCATAACGCAACGGTTTTCACGCGTGGGTTTAGAGATGCTTTAAGAAAATAACGATTAGCCCCTCAACGCTCATAAATTGAGCGCGAGGGTGCCATCCTTTTCGTCTTCAAGCGTTGAGTCCATTGGTGGTCATTTGGAGGATTAATTTTGCCTATTTTTAAAAACCCCAATTTTGAGTCCTGCAAAACCCTAGAAATCAACTATGGTGAAATCACATACGATGCATAATAATCCAATTAAATACAATGGTTAGCTTTAGAACTTTACAAGGAACATAAATCAAGCATTAAAAGTGATAATGGATGCATGAATCGTTGTATACGACTATGAGTTTTTCTTGATGCAGTTTGAGTTCAAACTACCAGTTCTTGGAGCTTTGGTTGTTGTTCTTGATTGGAACACGTTCAGGGATTGCCAAGGAAGCTTTTGGAATAGGTTTTGTGCCTTCAATCGCCCTAGAACACTGATTTCAGATTTGAGTTTTATGGAAAATTTTTCAAGTTTGTATCTTGCTCTTCTGCGCAGCTTAGACTGTTCTCTGATTAGGTTTTGATCCAAGTATTTGTATGGAAGCTATTAGGTCAACAAAACTCATAAAAATCTCTTGCAATTATGGATTAAGGATTTGATTTGTTAAGGATCTTTTTGAATCTTTTTCATGTGTATTTTGCTTTCAATCATGCCAATCAGCTCCAAATCTTTCCCCATTTGTATTTACACGAAATATTGAGTATCAAACATGCATAAAAAGATTGGTTAAGGCAATTTTGATATTTTTCATGTATTTAAATAATTTAAATGAATTAATATAAATAATAATTCAAATAAATAAATAAAAAAATGAGAAAATACTTCCCTTTGGGCCAAGTGGTCGTGCATAGGCTTGGAATGATGAATCATGGAAGAAAAATGGGCCCATTAACATTTTTAGGTCATTTGGATCAAAGTTGACTTTTCAAAATATCCAAAAATTTCCCAACTTCCACAAGGCATAACTTGCTCAATTTTTAAGATTTTCACATGTTCTTGGACATTTTGGAAAGGTCTTTGAGTCCTATAACCAATGCCTTTGGTCCCATGTCATTTTGATTTACCAATCTCAGGTTATGGTCTTTGACTTAAAGTCCCTTTTTGTTGACTTTTGAAAATGACCTATAATGTTGAAATTGATAACTTTTTGTGAGAGCATTTCTTGGACTTGAAGTATGAAGATGAATTGTAGGAAATGTCTTTCTCTTCAAAATGAGCTTTGGATGGAATTTTTCTGATAATCCATGTGAAAGTTATGCCCTGGTCAATTTCAGTTGACTTTTTTCAGCTGTCCAAATATAGTAACTTTTGCATCTTTGATGATTTCTGAGCCAAATTTTGAGAATCATGATCAAGAATTGATCAAATGATGTTTGTGGCTTCAAAATGATATGTTGACCAAAAATTTGAACTTTTGACTGTCAAATGACCATTTTGCCCCTACAGTTGACTGTAGTGCAATTTAGGGTTTTGACTGTGCAATTTTGTGCTGAATGCCTTGAAACTTGATATGAGGATGCTTGACCATCTTTGTAGGCATATGAGACTTGATTGGGCCTTTGAAAACTTCATTTTCTTGATCAATACACAAACCCTAGTTTTGGCTGTATAGGAGACCTTTGCACTGTGCAACCCTTGGGGAATTTTGTGACTTGGCTTGGCAATTTCTTGGAGAATATGGGAGGGCAAATTTTGGGGTACAACACCCACCAACAAAGACAATACAATTCCCATCCTTGTTTTCAATGCTGAGAATAAAGGAAAGAATGTTCAAGGGGAGCCTGTCCAGACGAAGGCTCAATCACTAGCTATTCCTGAAACATCCAAGAAGGAGATGGAAGAAATCTTGAGGATCATTAAGAAGAGTGATTATGATGTGGTTGAACAATTGGGGCAGACCCCTTCCAAGATCTCTATGCTAGCCCTGCTGTTGTGCTCTGAAGCACATGCCAAAGCACTGGTAAAATTTCTGAAGATAGCTCATATGCCGTAAGAGACGTATGCTGACCAGTTCGAGGACTGTGTGGCCAGTTTGACAGCTGATAATAGCCTGGGCTTCTCCGATGCTGACTTGACACCCCGAGGGAGAAAACACAACGATGCATTACATGTCTCAGTGGAGTGCATAGGAACAACCCTAGCTCATGTGCTGGTTGATATTGGATCATCTTTGAACGTCTTGACAAAGAAAGCCCTTGATAGGTTGGATTGCGAGGGGTTGACTCTAAAACCCAGTAACATAGTGGTGCGAGCTTTTGATGGATCTAAGAGGATGGTCCATGGGGAGGTGGACATCCCAATCAAGGTGCGAACTTAGGTTTTCAATTCAACATTATATGTGATGGACATCCGTCCTTCTTATTCCTGTCTGTTGGGACGCCCCTGGATTCACAATGCCGGAGTTGTCACCTCCACTTTGCATCAGATGCTCAAATACCCCGTCCAAGGGAAGATCATAATTGTCCATGGGGAGGAGGAGTATATGATTAGTCATCTGAATTCCTTCCGTTATGTGGAGTTAGATGGCAAGTTCATAGAGACCCCTTTCCAACATTTTGAAGAAGTCTCTAAAGAAATAGCGGCAACCAAGGCGGTATCCTCAACTCCTAAGATCACAAGACCTCCATCTCGGATGTCATCTCTAAAGGATGCTAGGGCAATAGTGGAAGAAGGGGGATGCACAATCTGGGGGCAGCTTCCACACATTTCTTACAAATCAGACAAGTTTGGTTTAAGGTTTACTTCGACTGGAAAGAAGGCTGTGCGCCGTGCCCGTGCTGGGGGGCCACCTGTGAAGATTACCAACCAAGGGATCAATGCAATAGAAGAGAATGAAGAGGAAGGCAGCTTAGAAGATTGGATATTTCCTACTGTCAGCGGAGGACTTTTCAACTGGGAAGCCAAAGACTTCATCCCGATAACTTTCATACCGCAGTAATTTATATTTTACATTTCTGTTGGACTGTAATAATTCACAAACAATTCACACTTTAAAAACCATGTGTCTTACCCGAGGCACATCGGTCCATTTGTAAGGGTCTTTATTTCATCTACATATGTCATTCAATGAATCATGGACGCTTTTTCACATATACACTTTTTGCTCATTGTCTTTCTTTTACATTTTATTGTTTTAAGATGGCTATACCCTTACACACACCCACACTCACAAATGCAGGTACCCTTCCATTTCGGATCCCATGGGTAACGATACTGCTATAGCCTTCAGTGACTTTGAAGATCTGATCTACCAAGCCGAATACGAAGGTGAGGAAGATTGTGAGATGCCAGGGGAATTGGCCAGACTACTACAACAAGAGGAAAGAGCAATTCAGCCTCATGAGGAGCAGTTGGATACAATCAACTTGGGAACCGAGGAGGATAAAAAGGAAATCAAAATAGGTGCCAATCTAGAGTCGAGTGTCAAGGAGCGCCTCATTCAGCTGTTGCATGATTATGTTGAGATCTTTGACTGGTCATACGAAGACATGCCAGGACTCGATACAGACATTGTGGTACATCGTCTACCAACTAGAGAAGACTGTCCACCAGTGAAACAAAAGGTCCGCCGTATGAGACCTGACATGTCAGAGAAGATCAAAGCAGAAGTTATGAAACAATTCAATGCTGGATTTCTGGCTGTTACTTCCTACCCTCAATGGGTTGCTAACATTATGCTCGTGCCTAAAAAGGACGACAAAGTAAGAATGTGCGTGGATTATAGAGATTTAAATAGGGCCAGCCCTAAAGACGACTTTCCACTTCCACACATTGACATCCTGGTTGACAATACAGCCCAACACGAAGTATTTTCTTTCATGGACGGATTCTCAGGCTATAACCAGATCAAAATGGCACCTGAGGACATGGAGAAAACTACTTTTGTTACACAGTGGGGTACGTTCTGCTACAAAGTGATACCATTCGGACTGAAGAATGTCGGGGCAACCTATCAGCGCGCCATGGTAGCTTTGTTTCATGATATGATACATCATGAGATTGAGTTCTACGTAGATGACATGATAGCCCAATCACAAACTGAAGAAGAACACCTCGATCACCTGCAAGAGCTGTTTGTCAGATTGAAGGGGTACAAGCTAAGATTGAACCTAAACAAGTGTACATTCAGAGTTCGGTCTGGTAAACTCTTAGGATTCATTGTCAGCAACAAAGGCATCGAGGTTGATCCTGCCAAAGTTAAAGCTATATAAGAAATGCCTGCTCCTCGCACTGAGAAGGAAGTCAGAGGTTTTTTGGGGCGCCTAAACTACATTGCTTGGTTCATTTCTCACCTAACGTCTACTTGTGAACCAATCTTCAGGCTGTTGAAGAAAGATCAGGTAGTCAGATGGAACGATGAATGTCAGATTGCTTTCGATAAAATCAAGGAGTATTTACTAGAACCTCCTGTCCTGATGCCACCCGTCGAAGGAAGACCGCTAATCATGTATCTGACCGTCTTAGAGAATTCAATGGGGTGCGTATTGGGGCAGCATGATGAGTCTGGCCGAAAAGAGCATGCCATTTATTACCTTAGCAAAAAGTTTACCGACTGTGAAACTAGATATTCACTGCTCAAGAAAACTTGCTGCGCTTTGGTATGGGCTGCTCGCCGGCTAAGGCAGTATATGTTGACTCATACCACTTTGCTGATATCTAAGATGGATCCGATAAAGTACATTTTTGAGAAGCCTGCTCTATCTGGGAGGATAGCTAGGTGACAGATGATCCTAACGGAATACGACATACAGTACATGACCCAAAAAGCTATAAAGGGGAGTGTGATAGCTGACCATCTGGCTCATCAAGCTGTAGAAGATTATCAATCCATGAAGTTTGACTTCCCTGACGAAGACATTATGACATTGGACAATTGCGAAGAGATCAAACCATATGACGAACCTGAACAAGGATCCCGATGGACCCTGTAATTTGATGGGGCTTCCAATTCCCTTGGTAACGGTATCGGCGTTGTACTTATATCTCCAGAAGGATGCCATACTCCTTTCATTTTCAGACTTTGCTTCAACTGTACGAACAACATGGCAGAGTATGAAGCATGCATCTTTGGACTCAAGGCCGCCATAGACTTGGGAATCAAATCCTTAGATGTGTTTGGGGACTCAGCTTTGGTCATCAGTCAGATCAAAGGAGAGTGGGACGCTAAGCATCCAAACCTCATCCCTTACAAAGAACATGTTTTGACATTGTTACCACATTTCGAGCAGATTACCTTCGAGCATTTCCCGCGAGAAGAAAATCAGCTAGCAGATGCTCTAGCTAAAATGTCATCTATGTTTAAACTTGATTGGGACAATGAGGCTCCCTAGATCTCCATTGAACGGATGAACGAACCAGTACACTGTCACGAGATTAATACCGAAGAAGTAGTGGACCAGCCATGGTGTCATGAAGTCAAAAGGTATCTCGAAGCTCAAGAATATCCTGAAGGAGCTTCAGTCAATGACAAAAAGTTCTTAAGGAGATTCTCAAATAGGTTCTTCCTAAGTAATGGCATTTTGTACAAGCACAATCATGATTCTATTCTGCCCCGTTGTGTGGACAAGATTGAAGCTGAAAAGATCACGGCTGAATTGCATGAGGGTACCTTTGGCACTCACTCTAGCGGGCATACGATGGCGAAAAAGATTCTACGGGCAGGCCATTACTGGTCTACCATGGAAGCTGACTGCTATCAACACTCCCGGACTTGTCACAAGTGTCAAATCTATGCAGACAAGGTGCAAGTGCCCCGGGTCCTCTAAATGTTTTAACAGCTCCTTGGCCCTTCGCTATGTGGGGAATCGACATGATTGGAGAGATCAAGCCTACAACATCCAATGGACACCGCTTCATTCTGGTGGCCATTGACTACTTCACCAAGTGGGTCGAAGCAGCTTCCTTCGCATCCGTTAAAAAGAATGTTATTGCCCGTTTCATCAAGAAAAATATTATTTACCGGTACGGTATCCCCGAAAGGATCATCATTGACAACTGTACAAACCTTAACAACACTATGATCATCACCTTGTGCGAGCAGTTCAAGATTCAACATCACAATTCATCTCCCTATCCGTCGAAGATGAATGATGCAGTCGAAGCTGCTAACAAAAATATCAAAAAGATCATACTAAAGATGACAGTCACCTACAAGGACTGGCATGAGATGCTACCATTTTCTCTCCACGGGTACCGTACCACGGCTCGCACATCAACTGGGGAAACACCCTATTCTTTGGTTTATGGCATGGAGGCTGTTTTGCCTATCGAGTTTCAGATTCCCTCCTTGAGAATCATGAAGGATGCAGGTTTGAGTGAAGACGATTGGATCCAGACCCGGCTTGATCAGTTGAACTTAATTGACGAAAAAAGACTTACTGCTGTTTGCCACGGTCATACGTATCAAAAACGGATGATCAAGGCTTTCAATAAGAAAGTCAGACGCCAGGTATATCAAGTTGGAGATCTAGTGATCAAGCATATCATTTTGCCACAAAGTGATCCCAGGGGAAAATGGACTCCTACCTATGAAGGACCATTTGTGATCAAGAACATCTTTTCTGGTGGGGCAATGATCTTAACCACCATGGACGGCGACGACTTGCCGTACCCTACGAACGCAGACATAGTCAAAAGATACTACGCATAAATGACCCTCTAGGTTGACACACCTAGGAAAAACAAGGGCATCCCGGCGAACCAAAAAGGTTCGGGCAAAAATTAGGGATAAAATAAAAAAATCTGTACACCCGGGAAGTTGAAAACCTGAAAGGGCGACTTGGGCAAAAAAGGGTTTCCCGGTGGACTGAAAACCCGAAAGGGTGGTCCAGGCAAAAGTTAGGGAATTAAAGCGTATGACTATGCCTCGTCGGATCACTTTGAGGGCAATCTCTTCACTGACAAACTCTGAGCTTCTGATTAATCCAATCATCTTCGGACGAAGCAGCGAACATACAAGATATTCAGAGATACGAAGGCTATAGCGGAATGGGAACCCCATGGGATTTTTACACATAGCTATCTTTCTTTGTATAAATTTTTCTTACTTTTATGACACCATCCTCTTGCTAGGATGTCTGTCTCCTTTGTACAAAACACTTATTCAAAGTAAATACAAAGATACCTCTTTCAAAGTACAGAAAACTATTTGCCTTTTTCTTTTACACTTGTGTTTTTA
Source organism: Vicia faba (assembly GCA_948472305.1). Lineage (NCBI taxonomy): Eukaryota > Viridiplantae > Streptophyta > Magnoliopsida > Fabales > Fabaceae > Vicia > Vicia faba. The sequence goes on from CATIWC010000560.1 coordinate 241,452, forward strand.
TTTGCAAAAACGTCCAATGATTCATTGATAAACATATGCATTTGAACATAATTACTGTTTACAAATAAACAAGATGGAAAAGAATAATTATTGACAGATTGAAAGGATAGGAAAACGTCTTTAGGCTATTCCATGAGCAATCCCTACAGTACATCATCTAGATCTCCAGTGGAGCTAAAATTCCAAACCCTTAATCCCCATCAGAGTTAAAACCTCAAACTCTTAATCCCCAGCGGAGCCAAAACTTCTAACTATCAATCCCCAGCAGAAACCATTCAGTTTCTCTAAATTCCCCAACAAGTTATCTTGAAGCCTGAAAATCAACCAGATAACAGTTAACTTTTGTCTCTCCCCAACCTAGGATAACTCCCCAGTAGAATGGCAGACAATCCAAACTCCTGAACCTACTCACTAGCAGTAAGCCTTCTTCCCCACAGAGTGTTTATTGCTCCCCAACAGAATGAAGATTCTCATTCTTAATTCCCCGCAGAAGTCATTAGAGTCTTCCTTATTCTCCAGTAGATCAAGGATTCCCATTGTGCAACCCCCAGTAGAAGTCATCAAAGTTCTCTGGATTCTCCAAGCAGATTACTCGGGCAGTATATGGCATTACTCACCACAGAATTTTTGTCAAATACTCCAACTTCAAGACATGAAGGATCCCTATATCCCCAACAGTCTCCAAGGATTTCTTATCCTTAACAGTCAAGGATTTATTTTCCCTGGCAGCAGTCAAGGATTTATTTTCCCCGACAGCAGTCAAGGATTTATTTTCCTCAGTAGTACAACAAATCAGCTTACATGCGCATACATTATGTCCATATATCATAAACATTGATAAAATACATTTATTGCATCATACATTTCATGCAACATAACTTTATGTTTCAGCTAACATTTTACCCTTTTCAGGATAAGATTAACAGCTACCGTTTAACAATATGCAATCATGATACAATTCATATACACTCTAGACACGGAAGTTATTCAGCTACTCATTCAGTTTTCAAGTTCAGATACGCTTCAGACACGGATGCCATTCTGGCCCTTATTCAGATCTCAAATACAATTCAGATACGCTCCAGACACGGATGCCATTCTGGCCCTGTTCAGATTTCACACTCTTGATACAGTTCAGATACACTTCAGACACGGAAGTTATTCTGTTACTCATTCAGATTCAGATCCCAGATACAGTTCAGATACGCTTCAGACACAGAAGCTATTCTATTACTCATTCAGATCCAGCTTACAGATATAATACGGATACGTTTCAGACACGGAAGCTATTCTATTACTCATTCATACCTCAACTTCAAGATACAGTCCAGATACGCTCCAAATACGGATGCCATTCTGATACTTATTCAAATTCAAATTTCACACTCTTGATACAGTACGAATACGCTCCAGACACGGATGCTATTCTGTTTCTCATTCAGATCTCAAGTCTCCAGATACAACTCAGATACGTTCTAGACGCAGATACCATTCTGATACTTATTCTTCTGACTTACAACTTACAACTCAGCAAACATTCTAGGATGGCATCTACAAGCCCATATCCAACAAGATTCTATCACCTCTCCAAATGGCATATTTAAGCCCATTCCCTCAACTACATTTTGACGAGTGCAAATTTATGGGCACTCTAGTGTCCAATCATCTTTTACCTTCGAGTCACGAACGGCAAAGCTCGCAAATCTAACTCTTCAGGTTCAAGAAGATTGAACAGGGGAAGTTGTTGTACCCCAAAATTTTCCCTCTCATTTATCAAGATTTTCTCACAAGACTTCTTGGACTCAAGACAAGATTAGGGTTTGGTCAGCTCAAGATATCTCATCTTGCACTAATAACATAAAATTAGGGTTTGAGTTTGCACAAGGATTTTTGGACTGCCAATGCTTCATATGACTTTCATACCCCATCTTGGACCCCTAAGATTGCTCATGTCAAGTTTCAAGCCTTGAATCACATTTTTGCTCGGTCAATTGGACAATTGACCTAAAAATCAATTGTATTGGGGAAAAAGTCAACTATGGCCAATTTACAGTCAAACTTCATAATTTTTGACCCACATAAACATTTTAGACTCATATGTATTATTTGATCATGTTTGGATCACAACTCATCGAAAAATTTGATCAAATCATCAAAAGGGCAAAATGGTCAAAATTAGGGTTTTGACTGAGAAAGGGCAATTTCTGATTTTTAACCTAGCCAATGACCAACTGGGTTCAAACATGATTTCAAGGAATCAATGGCGTCATCTTGACCTAATCACATAGTTCAAAAGATCTCAAGATCATTTGGATTGACAGATGAATTTTCCAGTCAACTGATCAAAAATCAACTGTACACTGAAAAGTCAAACTTTGACTTTTTGGTCAAAACCAAGTGCCAAGGGTCATAATTCATCAAGATATGTCAAAATATGAAACTTGTTGACCAAGAAAACCAATTTTGAAAATTAGGGTTTTGAATTTGAAAAATTTTCATAACTTAGAATTTTTCTAAGTATGGAAATTTTCTTATTTTTTTCCCAACTTTCCACCACTTTTTCACCATGACGCAATTTGATTCAAAGGAAACTTCCAACATGAAAGTTGTAGTCCTCCATGAAATATAAAACTTTTCTTCACAAAGTTTTCCCAAAATATGCTTGGATCTCAAGTTATGAATTTGTGAATAGGGGTCCATGAACTAAATAACTTAGTGAAAATTTGTCCTAATTTAGGCAGGTTTTTGACCCAACTTCATGGATATTTTTCACCTAGTTCCAAGAGGTATCTCAAAATGAATTTCAAATATGGATTGTAGAACATGTTGCAAGCTTTCCAAAATGTCCTAGAACTCTCCAAAATCATTTGTGGTTAGGGAGAATCGAAGAAGAGAAATTGGTATTTTATCACTTTTGTTCATGCCATTTTCACAAAGTGTCAACTTGCAAATCTAATCTTGGATGCTTGTACCTTGCATTACAGGTCCTAAACACACTTCACACTCCATAATTAAATTCTAACTCAGAAGATAAAGGCTTTATTTTGGCTTTTGGAACATTGTACAAGAGATAATTCCATTAATGGCATAAAGGGCACATTGCCATTTTCATAAAGGCAAGCTTTTGCAACTTTATCATTCTTGAGCCTTGGAGTCGTCCCTTTGGTGCAGGAAATTTCCACATATCACAAGCAAAGTATACCAACTCTTGCAGCTCACAAGATATCCAAGTACAAGCATGTTGCATAAGTCATCTCACTTTTCTTAAAATGCAAGAAAGTTGGCCAAAAGTTCAGAACTGGTACAGCTGCTAAAGAGTGGACTTTGTATCCATTCTATACATATCCATAAACTTGTCACAACTCAGGGCACGAAGGCTTAACATCTAAAACCCTCAAAAACTCCATTTTTCTATCCAAAGCATTGCAGTTCTGCAAAATCATTGCCAACTTCATTTTGGCTCGTGCGTTTTGCCCTTTAACACTTCAAACACCTTCTACACATCATACTAAAGTTATCCAAGCTTTTACATTGTTGTTGTAAACCCTGTTTCTGCCATTGCCATTTTCAAATTTGGAGGTTGCAACTTGACTTCTACAGAGACCTTTGGCCATCCACAAAGCAAGCTAGGCATTGGAATAGCTTGAAGGAACTTCAAGGAAGCTCACACGACTCTCAGGCCTCATTCAAAGTCCCCATATTGTCATATCCAAATCCAGCTGAAGGAGGTATTTTTCAAATCTCTATCTCTCTATTTAGGCATCCTTAAGCCACGATTTGTGAAGAAAAAATGCAGCCCTTATCTTGGTGAAGCTCTACATATGCATACTTTCCATTTATATTAATTGAGCTAAGAGAATTTGAAGCTTGAAGTTGCTGAAATATTTAGGTCACGATTTAGGGCTGATTAAATTCTCTTTGATCTTTGAGAGTTAAGTTACAAATTTTATATCATTGGAATCGTGAGATTACAAGCTACATGTTTTATGTTATGGGTTTTTGTTTTTATGCAAGCAATGGCAAGATACAGGTTTGAGCATATACGCACGCGCAGGGAGGAAGCTGGAGGATAGGGATGACTTGTCTGGGCCTTGGCGCGCCAGGGCCTTTCTGTTTTGATTTTTGCACCCCCTTGACCACTATTTGCACCCGCTGATTCTTGTCTTATATTTTTTGCATTTTTCTTTACATTTTCATGTTTATTGCTTTTAATAATTTTTTCTGAATCATAAAAAATCATGAAAAATAATTTCTTTATTTTTTGCATTTTATTTTTTTTTTCTATTTTTTTTTTGCATAATAATAGTTTATTAGAATAAATAGAACTTTATTTTCTTAAATAAATTGTAAATACATTTAAAAATATTATACATTTTTATTATATTATTTACACATAAAATATTTATTTTCATACATATTTAATTTTTAATATTTGCATATAATATTATTTATTATTTTCCTTGTACAAAAATGGATAAAATGTAAATAATAGGAAACATATTTTTCTTTTAATAAAAAATTAGGGTTTCCCCCTTTCAAAAATAATAATATTATTTTTCCTTTTTTCTAGGGTTTACATAAACTATTTTCTCATACCTTAAACAAATACAAAATATTTTTTTCCATAAATACATTACATTTCATATTTAAATATTTGTATATTTATTTACTTCGCACAATATTCAATTGAGTTGTAATAGTATTTTTAGGGTTTATTTTGTGCAATATCCCCATTCAAAAACTTGTATCCCCCCTCCCATAATAATTGTTGTAATAGTTTAGTTTACATTAACGCAATTTATCGCATTTATACCATGTTTAGTAAACTATGGTTTGCATGACAAGACCAAAATCAAAACAAATAGACAAGACCAAAAACAAAACAAATAGAAAAGACCTAATCCAAGACAAGTCAAATGCATGAAAAATGACACACTTTGCACACAAGCACCCTTAGGGTTTCACCCACTTGGTTGCCTAAATAAAAATGGCCATATTACGCATGCAAAGTATCTTGGCAAAACAAAACAAAATAAGGTCATAGTCCCTCGATGACGCTATCAAAAGGTTGCCTAAACAAAGATGATCTTGATCCCTCAAACATGCTAAGATACTTGGCAACATTGTTATCATGGTCATACGATGACCCACGCCCGTCCCGTTTACATCCAAAGATAGGGTTGTTTACCAAATCAATGGTAAATCAACAATGTCAAAGGAATAAAAATGCACAAGAAAGACATTTGAGTAGGTAGATAGCTTCTAGTTACTTGATCAATTTCAAAACAATCCTTGCTATTTTCAAAAACAAACACATACACATTTCAAAACATTTCAAGACAACTTTCAAAACATTGGAACATTTTTCAAAAGACAAACATCTTTGTATACATTCTCACGAACGAGAGTCATTACAAAGATTGCCTAAACGATGACCTCTTTTAAAAATAGTTTCAAAACCACACAAAGCACCATTTCAAACAATTTCAAAAGCAAAGCAAGTGATCTAAACAAGTAACTAAGAGCCCATGGAAAACCATGGATGAAAAGGGTGCTAGCACCTTCCCTTTTCATAATCTACACCCCGAACTCAAGAAAACATCTCAAAGGTCTTTCCTGTGCTTTTTTTACCTTTCCTTTTGGATAAAAGAAAAGTCGGTGGCGACTCTTGCTAACCGCAACATTTGTGAACACAAACGCAAAACCTCAAGTCAGTTCTCCCACCGCATCACACTATGCTTGTAACAAAAAATGCTCATGGATTCTTCTGGTTGGGCTTAATGCCATTTTGCTGGACCAGACTCTCCTATATTCAGTACACCCCCTGGGTCTTTCTAATTCATCATTCTATTAAATTTTGTTTTTTAGTTTTGTTTAATTTTCTTTCTTTTATAATAAAAATAATGAATAAAATACATATGATGAAAACAATAAAAAAATATAGATTTTAGGAATTTTTTTAATTAATAGACTACACAAAAATTTGTTAGATTTCTCTTTTGATTTTTAGGAAACTAATTCTTAATTTTTTCGATTACTTGAGATTTGTGATTCATCTTTGCTTGTTCAGCTAAGTTATATGCAGGTTCATTATTTGATATGCGGATGTGTTTTGGATTCCTATTGTGATTTATTTTTCACATCGATGAAGCTTCGATACCTATTCTAAATATTCGACTTCTGACTGTTTGTTTGTTGATGCCAGCTTGCATGAAGTATTCCGAGTCTCTTTCTTTTGGTTGTTCTTTTTGAGGACTTTATTTTTTGTTTGGTATTATACTGTTTCCAAGTTATACTTCCTCATTTATCGCTTTCCAAATATCATGAGAAGTAGGAAATAAAGAGCGTGCGCTCGAAGTCGTTGTTTAAAGACCTGTAGCAGGCATTCCGCACTTCATTTATTATACGCGTTGTGCTTGTGTTTGTTCCCTTTCTTGTTGATCGATGAGTCACTCAATTTAGAAATTGAGATCACGACTTCGCTCTTAGTGCATGCTCCTTATAGTATTTTATCGCTTTCCTTTATTTCTTCTTGATCGATGAGTCACTCAATTTAGAAATTGAGATCACAACTTCGCTCTAAGTGCATGCTCCCTATAGGATTTTATCGCTTTCCTTTATTTCTTGTTAATCGATGAGTCAATCAATTTAGAAATTGAGATCACGACTTCGCTCGCAGTGCATGTTCCCTATAGGATAATATGTTAGACTTTCTTTGGCATGCTAACTTAGATAGGACCCCTCATTGTGTGATAACATTAGGTTAGAGATAGGTTAGTCTCCCTTAGATGATCTCTTTCCATTTTTGCATAATCGCATTTTAAACTAAAACTTCTTTTTCTTGGCAAATGTATAAAAAATGCTAAGCATACAAAAGTTCTTTTCATGGTAAAAAAAAATACCAACCAATCCATTTCTTTTCGCCATTTGTCTTTTCTCTTCTAAGAGCATGTTAGCTCCTTTCCACTACAGGTCATAAGTCTCCAAAGGTCGAGCAGCGGTGGAATGATCGAATGCAACATTGTTCATTTAAATAATATAAACAAACAAAATATATGAGCCGAACTGCGACGCTCTAATTCCTTAAAGGGGATACGTAGGCATCTGGTCACGGGGCTCAGCCGAGCGAAAATTGTAAATACTTCCTTCTTTTCCCCGTGTTTTCTTTTCATGAATTCTCTCTTAGTTTATAATGTTTAAGCATTAGATTGAACACACCCTTTGACTAGAATAACGAGAGTGGATCCCGTAGAGTACTATGGATGTGTGGGGTGCTAATACCTTCCCCTCGCGTAATCGACTCCCTTACCCAATCTCTCGATCGCAAGACCTTGATTTCCCTTTAGGTTTTTATTCGATGATTTTCCTTTCCCTTTTATGGGATAAATAAATACTCGGTGGCGACTTCATTGATTTTTACCTCTACAGAAAAATGGTGACTTCACTGGGGAATATCATGTCGACCAATTGTTGGTTCATCCCGTGAGTTAATCCTAGCTCCCGTTTTTCTTTTCTTAGGGTGTTTATCATTATGCTTTATGGATTATTCATTTGTATATGTTTGAGCATATGTTTGCATTGCATCTTTATTGTTATTTGTTATATTGTTGTTCTGTTGGTTTCTTTGTTTCTTTGTTGGGTGGGTGTTACTATGAGGTAAAAGGCCCAATACCCAGGCCAAGTGTAAACCACAAGAACATTAGGAATAGAGTGGAACATGAACGACTAGTTGACTTAGGTTTCACTATGCTGCCATGTCGTCCACGCTCAGATGAGGTATAAATGAGGGGTTATCATTTTCACGTAGGTGATATGGCAATAGTTTTTCAGGAGTACCCTCGATTTTGAGTTACCATTGACCTTACCATGACCTAGTCTTTACCCATGAGTGGGGAGGGAATAATCTTTACAGGTATAGATGGTTACTATACATGTTCCGTTGGTCACTCTGATTATACTGATGACTTTGATCCTTGGTGTTCTGAATTGGTCTAGACCTTTGATCTTATTACATATGACAGTGGTTCTATTATCAGTTCAGCAGCTATCCAGTACCGCAAAAGCTTTGATCCCATATGTTTTCATACATATCATGTTAATATAATTATCAGCATACATGTTTTTTGTTTCCAAACATTACTTCCTTGATTCCAATTGTTAAGACGAAAAATAAACATAAAAAATAATATATAATAGGTACATTAAAAAAATATATAATAACGTTGTAGCTTAATAACTGGAATCAAAGCGTACGAACTTTTGGAAATAAGAATATGGCATTTATATTGTATGTCATGCACCATATTACATTTAACTATGCGTTTCATGAGTCTCCCAGAAGTCTTACCCAAAGTCCTTTGGTCTTTTGAATCAAGTTGTCTCATTAGTACAACACTCATGCTAAGGGAAGATGGAAAGCATTAAGCAATAGATCTTTGAACTCCGCAAAGAGGTAATTACTTTGAAGGATGATATGCAATATCTAACTGCTTTGGTTAAAACTTTTGTTTCCTCCCAAGTCAATCTTCCTAGAAAGGAAGAACAGATGGCAAAAGTCTTCACAGAAACTCTAAAATCATTCTTTCAAGGGAAAATGATAGTCAATGCACCCAATGATTTCCCAAAAGAAGTGAATGTGGGAGTGCTTTTAGAAGAGGATGTCCGAAAGGAATGTTTATCTGAAGACAGTGGCACAACTAGTGGTGTGAAAAAGTTTGATAATAATTTTTCTAAGAAGAGAACCAGAAGAAGAAACAATCAGCGTCATAGTCAGTGTGTTCCTTCTTTCAACCCTATGTTCAATTTACCTCTTGTCCCTCCAGTTTGTCAACAGAATCAGCAAGTTCCTAGTCATAAGAAAGTTCAGTTTGATCCAATTCCAATGACTTATACAGAGTTGTTTCCTATCCTAATGCAGAGGAATTTGGTTCAGACCCGACTTCCCCCGAAGATTCCTGAGAAGATACCTTGCTACTACAAAGCTGATTTGACTTGTGCATTTCATCAGGGAGCCCCTGGGCATAGTATCGAACAATGTTATCCATTGAAATATGAAGTCTAGAAATTGGTCAGAAGTGGTATCTTATCACTTAAGGATACTTGTCTTGAGGTTAAAGCCAAGTCTTTGCCGAAGAATAAACGTTATTGAAGAATGCCCTGAATTTTAGGGATCATTAGTCTTATCATGTTTACTAGCAATTTTACTGATTTCTCATTTGTAATTCTTCTTGTTAATCATTATACTGCTTGCGTGTAAGAACTTTTTTACATTTGAATGGTTATCTTAAAACAATGAATATGTTTGTCTTGAAGAAATCCATTTGTTTCACTCGTATTTATTTTTAATTTTAAATTGATTTTTGCATTATGATACCTACTTGTTATCCATGCTCTTGCCTAAGCATAGATTGGAGGGAGGATGATGAATTTAAAATGCAAAATTTCTGGTTGTATGCTTTTGGATAAAACCCTGTTGATGATGTACAGGCATTGTTTCAAATTCCCAAACACCAGAGATATAAGGGAGTGAAACCCTCGTTAACCCCTTTGAGCCTTGAAGAAGGAGTTTATTTTTTGTTAAAAAAAACCCTCATTTTTAACCTGGGGCAAGGTAGTGTTCAGTTAATTTGATCGAGCATTCGGAACTCATCAGAAATGCGCATCTAAGGATACAACAATGGTTATCCTCCAAAAGGTTGATGAAACTCAAAATTGTAATGGTTAACCTTCACTGAACAAGAGTGGGCGTAAATTGACGATACCCTAATGAGTATCTCTCGCACCTCAGAAAGTCAGTAGACATTGATACAACAATGGTTATCCCTCATCTTCCAAGAAATAGGGCAGTCACAATTCTTCCAACAAGTCGAAAATGACTCAACATCACGCGACATGTTCAAGAAGAAAGAAAATGTAATATAAAAATGAATGAAATGAAATGAATAAGAAGTGATTAAAGAAAAAGACAAAAAGCCCCATTGAGTCGAAACTTTGAAAAAGCTTGCTTAGGCAAAAGTCAGGGCATCCCGTTGGGCTTCATAGTCAAATTCAAAAAGAATTTATCCAGGAAAAAGTTAGGGAAAATGATGGAAAGCCTGAAAGGAGAAAAAGGATTACAAAATGTATATCCTTAGCAAAGAAATAGTTGCATGATTAGACAATAAAAGTAATAAATAAGTGATTTTCGTATCCAAAGAAAACCTTGGTTGGTTCCTCAACTGTCTCGAAATTTCTTTTGAAAGATGAATGTTTAGATTGAGTTAACTGAACTTAGGACTGGAGAACATCATGAAGGGGGTGGGCACCAAATAAATTTGAGCCTTAAAATCTGTTTTTGTAAAACCGTGAAACAGGCCACATTACAACCCTCAAAAGTCCTAATTGAAACAAGGTTTATTTCGAAAGATACTTCAACGAGATAGCATTTTCTGAGTCTCATGAATCTTGCTAAAAATTTTGTGTTGGTATCATATGCTTTTATTATCTTTGATAAAAATAAAAATAAAAATCAATTTTGCGTCCTAGCTAGTGATTCATTCACAAGGTTTTGTGAAATATTTTCAATAAAATCTTCAAGACTTACATAATTGTTGCATTAGAATTATCATTCTTAGAATAAACATTATTCTGCTTGTAAAACCACTACATGATATCAAAGAAGCTTACATTTGAGTATCAGCAAAGGGCATGTAGCTAAGAAGAAGTTATCGAGTAAAGAAGATGTAACATTCAGCTAATTTAGGGCAGTTACGTCGAGATTCGACAAATCTCTAGGAACTTTTTGGTCAGACAGATTATCAGAAAACCGAGGGTAATTCGTGAAAAAATATCTCGACCAGTACGGTAAACTTGGGACACCAAATTTTTTTCCAAGGGCATTTCCATATTTTTTAGACAGTTACTAGGTTCTTCCACGAGCCTAAGATTTTGATCAAGCAATATTGTTTCTGATGATCTGCATGGTAGATAGGTGCATGATTCCCTCTACAGTAACTGACCAGCTAGTGGGTGTCGTCCAGGTTGTGGTGTGCTAGTTCGTATGCAATCCCATTTTCTTCCCCAGTTAAGTGTTGGTTCAGTTTGTCTTCAAGCAGCTTTTTGATGTTGGGTTTGTAATCCCATCCTCCCCAGTCAGATCCTGATTTAGATTTCTCCGACTGAGTTTAATTTCCTTTTATGGTCAAAAGGTGATCAAGCAAAGGTTGCAAAGTTACAAAGCATGTGCTTAGTTGTTGAACTCTTTCTCCCTTCGTGTTGAGAAGTAATGTAAAATCTTTAGCAAGATATTACGCTCTCCAGTTATGATATTGTTGTTGTAGTGTGCCTTTAAGCAACCAGACAAGGGCAATATACATTCTAAGAAGTTTTGAGATAAGCGTTTACTCCTTGGGTTTTCTCTCACTGTGCAATGAGTTTGATTTAAAATCCCCATGAGTTGACCCATTACTATGCTGTTGACTTCTTAATTCTCCAGATGTGTCGAAATTTATTTTTACCTCTAAAGTTGTTATCCCGTGAAATTCCATGATCTCTCTCCAAAGAAGTTTACACAATTATTACGCATGATATTGAAGACTGTATCCAGGCTCTCTTTGGTGTGTTTGTCATCTTTTTCCCCAATGAATTTAGCATAACAATCCCCATTTGAAGTGTCAATGACGTAGTTTTGCATCTTCCCCGGTGAGGTCTGTATTGACATCCCTAATTGAAGTCTCGACGACATGGTTTTCATCTTCCCCTAGTGAAGTTAGTTTTGGAATCTCCAGTGAATTCTAGACGATGAAGCTTCCTCTTCCCTTATCAAAGTTCGTATTGGTATTCCCCAGTGAAACATAGAAGAGTTTATGATATTCCCATAACTTTATTTGTTGTTGGTCAGGTGGTTCTTTGATTATTTTCAGGCCATGTTGTTCCCAACGAAGTTAAGCTGTGAAATAGGACTTCGTTTCCTCTATTGATGCTTACCCTCTCGTGGAATCTAATCTTCGTCCTGCATGTGACTTGGCCAAGTGTTGTCTTCACCCAAGATTAGATTTGTCTGGTTATCCCCAGTGTATTATGGTTGTTTTGTCAGCATGCCCATGATAACATCCATACATTCATACATACATCATGCATAGCTAAATAAAATTCATCACTCATTTGCATTCATTGATTCTTTGTCGGCATATTATCCTCTTTGCAAAGTTATGTTACTCTCTCTCCAATAGAGTTGTCAACGTTAAATAGAAAATATATATCCATTCAATTTCCCCATTAAGTTATCCCTCGTGGAAGAATTTTGCTTCAGCCTTCCTATTCAGTTCATTATCTGGATGGAGTGTGATCCCCTTTTGAGTTTATTTCTCATCGAGTGCTGACTTGGTTGATTATCTCATTCCATTTTATTTCTGGTTTGAGTCTGTAGTCCCCGACAACATTATTATTCTGATTTCTGCAGGCTTCGAGCCTTGATTTGAGAATGTGCATTATTTTGCACGAAAACGACTTTTTTCTCCTCAACAGGAATGTATTGGTATTTCCCCAGGAAATCGAGCTTCATTTCCCGCCAACCTTTTTACAATTCCTTCGTAAAATAGCAAGCGAAAGTTCTCTTTATTTGAGCAACCTGTTCCTTCCCAGTAAGTCTGTTAACGCAAGAAGATGTTTTTCTTCAATGAATGGTAGCCTTGTCATTATGGAAGGTAGTTCGTTGATGAAATTTTTTTATCCCAATGAATGGTAGCCTTGTCATTATGGAAGGTAGTTCGTTGATGAAAATTTGCTATCCCAATGAATGGTAGCCTTGTCATTATGGAAGGTAGTTCGTTGATGAAAATTTGATATCCCAATGAATGGTAGCCTTGTCATTATTGAAGTTAGTTCGTTGATGAAAATTTGTTATTCCAATGAATGGTAGTCTCGTCATTATTGGAGATAGTTCGTTGATGAAGATTGTTTTTCCAATGAATGGTAGCCTTGCCATTATGGATGGTAGTTCGTTGGTGAAACTTTGTTATCCCAATGAATGGTAGCCTTATCATTATGGAAGGCAGTTCGTTGATGAAAATTTGTTACTCTAATGAATGGTAGCCTTGTCATTATGGAAGGTAGTTCGTTGATGAAAATTTGTTACTCCCAATGAATGGTAGCCTTGTCATTATGGAAGGTAGTTCGTTGATGAAAATTTGTTACGCCAATTAATGGTAGCCTTGCCATTATGGAAGGTAGTTCATTGATGAAAATTTGTTACTCCAATGAATGGTAGCCTTGTCATTATGGAAGGTAGTCCGTTGATGAAAATTTGTTACTCCAATGAATGGTAGCCTTGTCATTATGGAAGGTAGTTCGTTGATAAAAATTTGTTACACCCAATGAATGGTAGCCTTGTCATTTTGGAAGGTAGTTAGTTGATGAAAATTTGTTACTTTCAATGAATGGTAGCCTTGTCATTATGGAAGGTAGTTCGTTGATGAAAATTTGTTACTCCAATGAATGCTAGCCTTGTCATTATGGAAGGTAGTTCGTTGATGAAAATTTTCTACTTTCAATGAATGGTAGCCTTGTCATTATGGAAGGTAGTTCGTTGATGAAAATTTGTTATTCCAATGAATGGTAGTCTCGTCATTATGGGAGATAGTTCGTTGATGAAGATTGTTTTTCCAATGAATGGTAGCCTTGTCATTATGGAAGGTAGTTTGTTGCTGAAATTTGTTACTCCGATGAATGGTAGTCTCGTCATTATGGGAGATAGTTCGTTGTTGAGTTTGGATGTACTTCAATGATAAAGGCAGTTCGTTGAAATATTCTTACAGTATTTTTACCCTTTCCAGGTGAAACATCTTGGTTAAAGAAGAAATTGAGACCAGTTTGTGGCTTATAGTCAGGATTGAGGGGAAGTTTATCTAATTTTCCATCAAATGGTATCTCTTCGAGGAAGTTTCACAAGAGAAGTTTGTTGTGAAATATTTACAAGTGGTAGTCTCTTTATTTGAGATAGCTTGTATTTTTACTCGTTCTAGGTAGAATGCCAAAATTTTGGGAAGTTCGTTATTGCTCTTTGAGACATCACCTTCAGTGAAAGCTAGTGCATTATCTTTTCTCCACCTTCAGTAAACGTCGGTGTATCTTCTGTTTCTTTACCTTCAATAAAAGTCAGTATTGTCTTATGTTTGTTTTTTACCTTCATTCTTGAGTGGGTAGTTCATTACCATTCTTAGATAAGATTGATCTTTTCTGGTTAGCGATTATCGATCCCCTATGTTGATGTTACTCTCTTTTTGCTATCTCCTCTATGAGTGGATAGTTCACAACTATAGGTTAATTTTCATCATCCATTACTTTTCCCTCAGTTTTGGAGTTTATGCTATTTTGTCTCCTCTCGGGATCTTACCCCCAGTGAAGTTGAGTTTTCTTTTCCCCAGTAGAGCCAATTCGTCTCCAATAGATTCAAATTTATATCCCCGGAGTCGTGTTGTTCTTTAGAGATTTAGTATCCTGGTTGAATTCTTTTTGTTAATTTGTAGATTTTACTTTTGCTTCTCCAGTGTGTGTCTTTCCTATCTGCATGAAGTTTATATGTTACATTCATAATCATAAGCATCACATGGCATCTTAGGACCAAAAATAGGGCTTGTTTTATATTTAAGTATCTTCAATCGCGTCGAAACTAAGATTTTAATCTTCGTATCTCCGGATAGAAGACACTTAAATAAGGGCAGCTGTTATACCCCAATTTTCCCCCCTAAGATCCCTCATTACATCATATACATCTCATGCATATCACTAGTCTCATGGTTATAAGATCAACAAAGAATTCTTGGCATTAGGGTTTTCCCTCCAAAGTGAGGTTTCTATCTTAGTTGATTCAACTGGTGTTCTCATCATTGGTTGGTATGTGTTGTACCCCAAAATTTTCCCTCTCATTTATCAAAACTTTCCTCACAATATCTCTTTGACTCAAGACTGGATTAGGGTTTGGTCAACTCAAGACATCTCATCTTGCACTGATAACCCAAAATTAGGGTTTGAGTTTGCATAAGGATTTTTGGACTATCAATGCTTCATATGAATTTAAAACATCATTATGAACCCCTAAGATCACTCATGACAAGTTTCAAGCCTTGAACCACATTTTTTGATCAGTCAATTAGACAGTTGACCTAAAAATCAGTTGTATTGGGGGAAAGTCAACCATGGCCAATTTATAGTCAAACTTCATAATTTTTGATCCACGTCAACATTTTAAACTTATATGTATCATTTGATCAAGTTTGGACCATAGTTCCTCAAGAAATTTGGTCAAATAATAAAAAGGGCAAAATGGTCAAAATTAGGGTTTTGACTGAGGAAGGGCAATTTCTGATTTTTAACCTAGAAAATGACCAATTGAGTTAAGGCATGATTTCAAGGATTCAATTTCATCATCTTGACTTAATTACATGGCTCAGAACATTTCAAATTCATTGGATTGACAGATGAAATTTGTAGTCAACTGATCAAAAATCAACTGTACACTGAAAAGTCAAACTTTGACTTTTTGGTCAAAATCAAGTACCAAGGGTCATAATTCATCAAAACATGTCAAAATGTGAAACTTGTTCACCAAGAACTCCTCAAGATCATTTTTGAGTAGGGAGAATCGAAGAAATGAAGTTGGAAATTTCTCACTTTTGTCCAAGCCATTTCATGAAGAACAAAGTTGCAATCAGTAGCTATGCTGGCTAATCCATGCTTTACAGGTCTCAAGCTTGTTCCACACTCCTTAATTAAATGCTTATTCAGTTGACAAAGCTTCTATCCATGCCTTAGGATCATTATCCAACTTGCAATTCCATTTATGGCAAAAAAGGTTCCATTGTCATTTTGAAAAAGATCAACTTTTGCAAACTTTACAATCTTGAGCATTGGTGTGATACAGTGGCCAGAACCAGGACGTGGTTTCCCTATTTGTTAAGGAATTTACTGGTTTGCGTTTTGCGTTTTTTTTTTGCAAAATGTCGCGGTAAGCAAGAGTCGCCACCGACTTTTATTTTATCCAACAAGGAAAGGAAAAAAGCACAAAAAAATTCCTTTTTTGAGATATTTCTGAGTACGGGGGTAGATTATAGAAAGGGAAGGTGTTAGCACCCTTTCTATCCGTAGTTATCTACGGGCTCTTAGGTACTTGCTCATCATTTTAAAAATTGTTTTCTTTGTGTTTGTGTGATTTGAAAAGCTTTTGTTTTGACTTCGATTTAACTCTTGCTTCTGTCTTCAAGAGTGTAATGAAGTGTTTTTGAAAACTTTGTTTGTAAACGAGTGTAAGTGTGACAAAGCTTGTTTTTGATTGAGCAAGTACTTAAGAACTAATCTACCTACTCGAAAAAAGAATTGTTCTATGTTTGTTTCCTCTAGACAACGCTATCCCACTATTAGTGAGTAGGTAGCACCATCGTTGGAGTTTGAGTGTCAATTTGAAAGGGACGTCCGGCCACTAAAGCAATGTTAGGACGTCTTAGTAGTAATCCTAATGTCTTAGATCAATTATTCTAGGCAACAATTCCGAGACAACCATTCTGAGGTAACTTTTCCGAATCGGGACTTTGATCTTTGTTTAGACAAAAGGACGACCACTAAAGCATCCTATACTCAATGACCGTTTACTGAATGCAACCAAGTGGGAGTGTACCCTAGGAGTGCACATGTGCGAGTGATTCAATTTCAGGTTTATTTATCTTTGCACATTTAGGGTGATCTAACTATTTTAAAATTATTCATACATTCTTGTCATGCATCCTAATATCATACATCTAACAGTTAATAATTTGCGGAATTTTAAAATGCGGAAATTAAACTACGCTATTACAAGGCTTCGGGTATTTACATAGCCAAAAACAAACCCTTTGAAAATAAAGCGATAAATGAAATAAACGTCCTAATTAAACTATTACAAATTGTAGGCAGTTACATCAATATGAATAAAAATAATAATAAAGCACGCGATGAAAATTAGAACGAGTGCGAACTAGGGTTTTGACCCTTCATTCCTAATTAAAAGAGAAAAAAAATGTTTTTGTTGTTTTTAATAAAAGAATTAAATTTTCTAAATTAAATAAGAAATTAATTAGTTAATTAAATTAATTAATAAAAATAATTACATGACCTATTTTTGGTTTTTGATTATTTTAGGAAAGAAATAAAATATAATTAAGTTAGTAATAAAACCTATTTATTCTAATTATTTTTAAGTTATTTACAAAATAATTAAAGTTGTACCTAAAATTAAAATTTAATTAAGAAAAAATCCTAAATCTATTTTTATGTGATTTTTGTATTTGTTTATTGATAAAAAAATAAAAAGGATTAAAAGAAATAAATAAAACGAATAAAACATGAAAATAAAGATGGGCCTAATAGCAAAAGTAAATAGGGGGTGCGATCATCAGAAATCCCTAGGCCCGAATCTTCGAAAGCTTCATGCTCTAACAATGGTGTTTTTTTTATTCTTGCATGGAACCTATGATTCAACCATCCATAACTTATATAAACTCAAACAAACGTTAGCATACCATAAAATGTGATTAAAATTAGAGATTCGAAGTTTAAAAATTTACCAAACTGGTGTTGTCAAATGGGGGGCGTGCTAGGCGTGTGATGGATTTCTCTTGGGCCTTCTAAGACTCTTGAGGACTTCAAGAGGATGGTTTGAGGCTTGATGTCAATTGAGAGAGACCGGAACCTCGAAATATGACTTGCACCAATTCTTTGATTTCTGGAGAGCTTTTTGAAGAGCTTTTAGAGAGTTTTTTTAAGAGATTTTTGGGAGCTTTTTAGAGAGGATTTTCATCCCTTTCAAGCTTGTATGGCTCTATATTTATAGAGTAGAATGAGGGGACAAGAAAGAATCTCCCTCATAATGTTGTGTTTTAAGACCATGATCAAAACTTGAAATAAATGCCATATTTGATGATTTTATGCCATTTTCACATGTGGATGAACCTGGACATGTTTGAAAGGTTATTGCACAAAATCAATTGACATAAACCAGAATAAAAATTGCCCAAAATAGATTCACATCAAAATTTACATTATTTCTATTATTTATTTATTTAATTTTGAATTTTAATGAATAAAATATCAAAATAAATAGCATAAATAGTAGAAAAATTTATGGGTGGGCTTAGTGGTCTTGGACCATGTTACAAACTCAATTCAAGCATAAAAAGCTGGGCCCATTTGGCAAAAATTGCAATTTTGGACATATTTGACTTTTGGCAATTTTGCAAAAAAGGGGCAACTTCACCAATGCATAACTTCCTCAATTTTGACTTTTTGGAGGTGTTCTTGGACTTTTTAGAAAGATTGAGATGTCCTATAATCAACCATTTTGGTCTCATCTCAATTTGATATTCCATGCTCATGTATGAAGCTTTGACAAAAAAAGGTGTTTTTGTTGACTTTTCAAAATGACCTATAATGTCCAAATTCATAACTTCTTGTGAGTGCATATTTTGAACTTGGGAGATGAATATGGATTGTAGGTAATTTCATCCTATTCAAAATGAGATTTGGATGGGTCATTTCTCATAAAGTATGAGAAAGTTATGCTTGGTCAAAGTTGAGTTGACTTTTCCTACAAAACCCTAATTTAGCAACTTTTGAGTCTTGATGAATTATGAGCAATCCTTGATGAATCATGATCAACCCTTGATCAAATGATGAATAATACTTTAAAATGAGGATGTTGACCAAAAATCTTGAAGTTTTACTGTATGTGGGCCACAGTTGACTTTTGCCCTAGCATAGTCGATTTTCAGGCCTTTGAGCAATTGACTGAGCAAACTTTCTCTGTAGGGCTTGAAACTTGACATGGATGATCTTGAGAACATATTAGGACATTGGTGAGCATTTGGGATCCCTTGGACTCAAGTATCTTGATGCAACATGAAACCCTAATTTGAGGTGGACTGCCTTAGGAGAGAGCTTGTCTGGTCAACCCTTGGACTACCTTGAGCAAGTTGGGGATCTTTCTTGAAATATTTTGAGAAATATGGGAGCGAAAATTTTGGGGTACAACAGCTGCCCCTGTTCAATCTTCTTAAACCTGAGGATGTAGATTGGCTTGCTGGCCTTTCGTGATCCGAAGGTGGAAGAGGATTGAACACTAGAGTGCCCAGAAATTTGCACTCGCATGATGTGGTGTCTGTCTTACGATGTCGGGAATGGGCTTATAGATGCCATTTGGAGTTTGTTGACTGGGGGATGGGCTTAAAGATTCCACCCGAAGGAGTGTCGGTTGCATAAGAGATTCCTTAGCGAGAGCTTGTATACCTGTTTGTTGAGGGAGATTCTGCTGGGGAATACTGATCTCTGTCTTGAGAGGAATAGAATTTTAGGAGCTTCAGTCGTCCGTATTCTACTGAGGAAACATCTCTGTTGAATTTTAGGAACTTCGGTCATCCGTATTCTACTGAGGAACCATCTCTGTTGAATTTTAGGAACTTCGGTCGTCCGTATTCGACTGAGGAATCATCTCTGTTGAATTTTAGGAACTTTGGTCGTCCGTTATTCTACTGGGGAATTAACTCCAGCTTGAGGAAGCGGAAGTGAACTGCGTATCTAGTCGTGTATAGGCTGTATTGCGACCTGCTAGGGAAAGGTGAAACCGATCGTATTTGATAGGTCCGGGTCTTACAGTGTTGTGGACTGTTGTCTGGAGATAAGAGAAAAGAAACCTGGATGGTAAGGTTATGAGAAGGAACCTGGATAGTAGGGTTTATGGGAAGGAACCTGGGTAAGGTTGCTCTGTGAGGAGTTTGGGTAAAACTGCATCTGAACCGAGAAGGAACCTGGGTAAGGTTGCTCTGTGAGGAGTTTGGGTAAAACTGCACCTGAACCGAGAAGGAACATGGGTAAGGTTGCTCTGCAAGGAGTTTGGGTAAAACTGCATCTGAACCGAGAAGGAACCTGGGTAAGGTTGCTTTGTGAGGAGTTTGGGTAAAATTGCGTCTAAACCGAGAAGGAACCTGGGTAAGGTTGCTTTGTGAGGAGTTTTGGTAAAACTGCGTCTGAACCGAGAAGGAACCTGGGTAAGGTTGCTTTGTGAAGAGTTTGGGTAGAACTGCATCGGAACCAAGAAGGAACCTGGGTAAGGTTTCTTTGTGAAGAGTTTGGGTAGAACTGCATCAGGACTGAGGAGGAACCTAGGTAAAGTTGCTTCAGGATGAGTCTAGGTGAAACTACATCAGGAAAGAGAAGGAACCTATGTAAGGTTGCTCCAGGATGAGTCTAGGTGAAACTACATCAGGAAAGATAAGGAACCTAGGTAAGGTTGCTCCAGGATGAGTCTAGGTGAAACTACATCGGGAAAGAGAAGGAACCTAGGTAAGGTTGCTCCATGATGGGTTTAGGTGAAACTACATCTGAACTGAGAAGGAACCTAGGTAAGGTTGCTCCATGATGAGTTTAGGTAAAACTACATCTGAACTGAGAAGGAACCTGGGTAAGGTTTCTCTGTGAGGAGTTTGGGTAAAACTGCATCTGAACCGAGAAGGAACCTAGGTAAGGTTGCTCCATGATGGGTTTAGGTAAAACTGCATCTGAACCGGGAAGAAACCTAGGTAAGACTGCTTCATGAGGAGTTTAGGTAAAACTGCATCTGAACCAGGAAGAAACCTAAGTAAGGTTGCTTCAGGATGAGTCTGGGTGAAACTACATCGGGACCGAGAAGGAACCTGGGTAAGGTTGCTTCGGGATAAGTCTGTGTAAAACTTCAGGAGGAACCTGGGTAAGGTCACCTTGTGATAAGTTAAGTTCGTGTAAAACTTCAGGAGGAACCTGGGTAAGTTTACTTTGTGATAATTTTGTGTAAAACTTCAGGAGGAACCTGGGTAAGGTTACTTTGTGACGAACCCGTGTAAAGCTGTATTTAGGAGAAACCCGTGTAAGATTGCTTCGTGACGAACCCGTGTAAAGTTTGTTTAGTTTCCGGAGTTAATCTTGAACTTGCGGGAAGTTGTTGATGATAACCATCTTTCCTGAAAAGCTACATGATTAATTATATATGATGCATGACATGCATTATATGATGATGTTCTCAAAATAAATGAAATTATGATGTATGCAATATGTATGCGCACGTCATGATATATGAACATGAAATGCTATTGTGGTACGTCTGAGTTTTGGAAAATAAATCCCTGACTGTTGTTGGAGAATGAAGAGTTTCGCTCGCTGGAGATAACGACCGAAGATGATTGGGAGAATAATCCTGCAGGAGAGAATAACTCCGTTGGGGAATGGAATGACGAGGAAATGACTCTGTGGGGAGTATATACTCTTCTAGAAGATCTGCTGATTTGGAGAAATAAAACTTAGCTGGGGATGAATTACTGTTGCTGGTGACAGTGAACCCTGTTGGGGATTGAATTTCTGTCTGTGAAAGGAATGAACTCCGCTGGGGATAATTTTCCAATGGCGACTTCACTGGGGATAATCTTTTAGACTCTACTGGGGATAATCTTCCAGACTCCATTGGGGATAATCTTCCAGTGCTGGTGATAGATAAAATCTGCTCGGGGAGAATCTTACTGACCCATTCGTGGTTGCGAGCCTCAGCTGGGGAGAATTAACACCACTGTCCTTTTCTTACTCTGCGGGGAGTGTAGATGTTACTGGGATGCGGGCTGAGGATATGACAATAACTTTGCATCGAGACTTTTCTGCCCCTGTATCTGCGGGAGAAGGTGTCTGCGGAGGCCTTGTGGATCGAGTATTATTCCAACCTATGAGGTGCTTGGTAATTGCCGATTGAAATGACAAATCTTCTTCTGGTAGGCAAGTGACGAGATGACGGGACATAGTCGTACGCTTTAATCCCTAACTTTTGTCTGGACTGTCTTTTTAGATTTTTAGTCCACCGGGATACCCTTTCTTGCCCAAGCTGCCTTTTCAGGTTTTCGACTTGCCGGGTGTACAAATCTTTTTTTGTTTTTATCCCTAATTTTTGCCCGAACCCTTTTGGTTCATCGGGATGCCCTTATTTTTGCCTAGGCCTGTCAACCTAGCGGGTCTTTGTTCATGCGCAATATTTTCTGACTATGTCCATGCTCTCAGGGTGTAGGGAATTGTCATTGTCGGTAGTGTTGTGTTGCCATACTACCAAAAGATGTTCGTTTGATCATACAAGATTCGTTGCTGGAATTCATGTCCAATGCCCCAAGTGATTCAGATGGAGATCTGCCCCTGGCTATTTGGCATCTTTGAGAGACTCCTTGAATCTTGACTTGACTTCCCCAGATGATAGACAATGCTTATGCTGTGCCCCTTGGTTGGAAGTGTTTTTTCCACTTGAGGTGACCCTTTTTATTGAAAAGGTTTTTGTTCACTAGATATTCGTCGTGCGAATTTCTCTGCTGTTGAACAAATAGTCATATGCAAACAATGTTATTTTAAGAATGCAAAGCTTATGTCTGTTTTGAAGTTCTTTGAAAATGCATTTTTCAATAAAACAAGCGAATTTTTGTAAAATGTGATGTCAACTCAGGATTTACAGCAAGCCCTACAGGAGTCAGGATACCTTTTGTAACAGTATGCTTTCAAACTAACCCATGCCTCAGCTAGGACTTTTAAGGGTTATAATGTGGTCTGGTTCACGGTTTAAGAAACAAAGGATAAAGGCTCAAATTTTATTTGTACCCACCCGTTCTTCATAATGTTCTTCGATCCTAAACTCAGCTAATTGTGCATTTAGACCCCGTTTTGAGTCTTTGCTTTGATATTCCAGTGATGGTTCGGATACTGACAGATTATTTTGAACAGGCAGTCATTTTGTTGAGAGTTTGTAGGACCTCTTTCTTTTTTATTTCGTTATCCCTGTCTTTTGCCTGAACTGTTTCTTTTGTGATTACAGTCAGCGGGATGCCCTAGTTTTTCTTAAGTCTCCTTCATAGGTTTTTACATAATGGACTTTTATTTCGAGAGATAATAACTGCCTGTCTTGACGATTATACGGAACCATCACCGCCTTTTGTTTTGGAAGGACCTCTTTGATTCCATTCATTGTGCACCCGAATTAACTGAGAAAACTACCCTGCCCCTAGGTTGTGATTAAGGTTTTTTTTTAATTTGCGTGAAAAGAAAAAAACTCCAACTTCTTTGGCTCAAAGGGGTTGACGAGGGATTATCTTCCTTATAACTCCACTGTTTAGGATTTGAAACAACGCCTGCACATCGTCAGCGGGGTCTGTTCAAAAGTATACTGTAGAGATCGTGGTATCATTTTCGTCATCCTCCCTCTAAAGGCTTACAGTTTTTTAGTCGAGAGTTGAATTATCATGAAAAGGAAATATAAAGCAATTTAAGCATAATGAAAAAATTAATTCAAGACAGACACGTGTAATGCATTAATGAAATAGGAAAGTTTGACATGACAATAATTGTTTGAATAAACAAAGAAAATACAACTTCAGAATTCAAATGAACAAAAATGCTTTCAATCCTAGCCATGTTTTGGCAAGGGAGCAGTGATCACATTGGGAGTCTTAGGAGGGTTGAATTCGATCTCCTTGGCGTCAATCATATTCTGAATCTTGTATTTCAGCGCCCAACAATCGTTAGTATCGTGCCCTGGGCTACCAGAATGATAAGCACACCTTGCATCCGGGTTGTAGTTAGGAGAAGAAGTCTTAGGGTTCAGATGAGGGTTTATCACCGTAATCAGATTCATCTTCAACATGTGTTGCAATGCTTGTGACAATGGCATGTTGATTTGGGTGAACTGACTTTGAGGTCTTTCCCCCTTTGGCTGATTGTTTCGTTGTTGTGGTCGTTTTGTGCGTGCTGAATTAGAGATCAACACTGCCCCACAGATTGGTGGTAGTCTGCCCTACTATGCCTCTTCTGGCCGTGCACATCATTGGCTTCCCTCTTGCCACCAAATGACTTCTTCTCTGTACTTGAAGAGGTATTTTTCTGGATCTTACCACTCAGGATCCCAGCTTCTACTCTTTCTCCAGTCAGAATCATCTCGGTGAAACCCATTGACGAGCTGCCTATCAAATGATTAAAGAATGGACCAAATAAAGTCCCAAGAAACATATCCACCAACTCCCTGTCAGACAGAGAGGGTTGTACTCTTCCGGCCAGATCTCTCCAATTCTGAGCGTAGTCCTTAAAGCCTTCTCCTGTATCCATAGACATACCCTGAAGTTGAGTACGTGTGGGAGCAAGGTCGGCATTATACCGATATTGCTTGTAAAAAGCAGCAGCAAGGTCCTCCCAGTTGCAGACATTAGCTCCTTCCAGTTGATAGAGCCATTCAAGCTGAGTCCCTGACAGACTATCTTGAAAGAAATGAACCCAAAGGTTTCTATCAGCAGTATAGGGTTGAATCTTTCTGATATACGAGCGGAGGTGTAGCTTCGGGCAGGATACCCCATCGTACTTAGCAAATACAGGAGCTTTAAACTTGTGTGGGATCACCACCCCAGATGCCAAACCCAAATCACCAAAGTCCAACCCAGGTATCTTCTGGATCTCCATTGCACTAAGCCGGTCTTCGAGTTGCTTATACCTATCCTCAACATGAGGATACTGGTCTTCATCAAAATCATTGTCATTATCAGAAACCACAGGGTTGGGACCCTTTCTTTCCTCTTGATTCTCTCCCCCTCCAGATGAATGGGACAAATCAGTTTCTTGTCGCAAATTGTTCCCGAATCTGCGACCCATATTCAGGAGGACCACCTTCTTTTTCTTCTTCTTCTTGTCCTTCAAGATGAGAGTCTTCAAATCTTGCTGCCCCTTGGCTAAGTTCAAAAACATTTCCTGGAACTGAGCATTCTGAGCTTGAAGAGCCTTAATAGCTTGATCAGTAGATGTTTCAGAAGACATGATTGCTGAAATAAATAGCGAAGAAGATGAGAAACCTGTAATGGTACCTGTTATGCAATGATATGTATGATATATTTATGCAATGTTTTCAAGGATCTCGCGGGGTAAACAAGAAGCTGTTAGAATTTGAATTTTGCAGCTTTGATTGAAGAAACTTCATGTCGTCAAGAGTCCTTCTTCAAGAGTCAAGCTCACCATATCGAGTGGGTCATAGGCCCTGACTCAAGTTATCATGTTTTGATTTATAGACAACATTGGCTAGAGGAAAATAAATCCCCTTGCCCCTTGCTAGACGTATGATTTACCATAACCTGCATCACAAACCCTTGAGATCCTTGAAATGGTTAAGGAAATGTTATGGTATGATGTTATGACGTGTATGTTATGCGTTTAAGCAAAAATACAAGGTGATGTAAACAAGTAAATCCGGCAAGAAATCCAAGTTATTGGATAAGGAATGTAAACAAAACCTGCAAGGAACTCAAGTTGTTAGATAATAAAAATGTGCAAGTAGTTCAAGTTGAAAGCACACGAGTCACACAAATAGCCTTAGGTTTAGGCTGGCATGGAGTTTAGGTACTACCCTCTTGCAGTTTAGTTGGTTCAACTTGTCCTAATAATAGTAACCGGGTTCTAGAGGTTCTCAGTATCACTGACCATCCTCGATCGGTCATAATTCCTGTTTAGCAATCTTTTCTTGCAGTCGGAATCATCGCGAGAGTATGGTCTCAATGAGTGTAGCATACTGCTACTTTCTATGGCCAAGTTGGTCTATTATAGGTTCTAAGGTCAGTTGATGCTTAATGACCCATTAGCAGCCTCATACTCTCCTTGTTGCTCCACAAGGGATATCGGTACCAACTAATGTGTCACACCAACGTAGCTACTGCTTCAACCGTATCGGTCTACGCCATATAGTTCCCTCACAGCCTATTGCTACTTACCTAAAAGGTATTCCCAGATCCGGGTTAGGATCTATAGTAACTCCGATACAAAGCCCACAAAATAAAGCAATCAAATCAAACAATTGAAAACAATATGATGAACTAATCCTAAGGTACACCCCACTTATTAATTTACCCAGCAGAGTCGCCAGTTCTGTGATACGGTGGCCAGAACCGGGACGTGGTTTCCCTATTTCGTTAAGGAAATTTGTTGGTTTGCGTTTTGCGTTTGTTTTCACAAAATGTCGCGGTAAGCAAGAGTTGCCACCGACTTTTATTTTATCCAACAAGGAATGGAAAAAAGCACAGAAAAATTCCTTTTTCGAGATATTTCTGAGTACGGGGGATAGATTATAGAAAGGGAAGGTGTTAGCACCCTTTCTATCCATAGTTATCTACGGGCTCTTATGTACTTGCTCATCATTTTCAAAATTGTTTTCTTTGTGTTTGTGTGATTTGAAATCTTTTGTTTTGACTTCGATTTAACTCTTACTTCTGTCTTCAAGAGTGTAATGAAGTGTTTTTGAAAACTTTGTTTGTAAAGGAGTGTAAGTGTGACAAAGCTTGTTTTTGATTGAGCAAGTACTTAAGAACTAATCTACCTAATCGAAAAAAGAATAGTTCTATGTTCGTTTCCTCTAGACAACGCTATCCCACTATTAGTGAGTAGGTAGCACCATCGTTGGAGCTTGAGGGTCAATTCAAAAGGGACGTGCAGTCACTAAAGCAATGTTAGGACGTCTTAGTAGTAACCCTACTGTCTTAGATCAATTATTCGAGGCAACAATTCTGAGGCAACCATTCCGAGGCAACTTTTCCGAATCGGGACTTTGATCTTTGTTTAGACAAAAGGACGACCACTAAAGCATCCTATACTCAATGACCGTTTACTGAAGGCAACCAAGTGGGAGTGTACCCTAGGAGTGCACATGTGCGAGTGATTCAATTTCAGGTTTATTTATCTTTGCACATTTAGGGTGATCTAACTATTTTAAAATTAGTCATACATTCTTGTCATGCATCCTAATATCATACATCTAACAGTTAATAATTTGTGGAATTTTAAAATGCGAAAATTAAATTACGCTATTACAAGGCTCTAGGTATTTGCATAGCCAAAAACAAACCCTTTGAAAATAAAGCGATAAATGAAATAAACGTCCTAATTAAACTATTACAAATTGTAGACAGTTACATCAATATGAATAAAAATAATAATAAAGCACGCGATGAAAATTAGAACGAGTGCGAACTAGGGTTTTGACCCTTCTATCCTAATTAAAAGAGAAAAAAATGTTTTTGTTGTTTTTAATAAAAGAATTAAATTTTATAAATTAAATAAGCAATTAATTATTTAATTAAATTAATTAATAAAAATAATTACATGACCTATTTTTGGTTTTTGATTATTTTAGGAAAGAAATAAAATATAATTAAGTTAGTAATAAAACTTATTTATTCTAATTATTTTTAAGTTATTTACAAAATAATTAAAGTTGTACCTAAAATTAAAATTTAATTAACAAAAAATCCTAAATCTATTTTTATGTGATTTTTGTATTTGTTTATTGATAAAAAAATAAAAAGGATTAAAAGAAATAAATAAAACGAATAAAACATGAAAATAAAGATGGGCCTAATAGCAAAAGTAAACAGGGGGTGCGATCATCAGAAATCCCTAGGCCCGAATCTTCGAAAGCTTCATGCTCTAACAATGGTGTTTTTTGATTCTTGCGTGGAACCTATGATTCAACCATCCATAACTTATATAAACTCAAACAAACGTTAGCATACCATAAAATGTGATTAAAATTAGAGATTCGAAGTTTAAAATTTTACCAAACCGGTGTTGTCAAATGGGGGGCGTGCTAGGCGTTTGATGGATTAATCTTGGGCCCTGTAAGACTCTTGAGGACTTCAAGAGGATGGTTTGAGGCTTGATGTCAATTGAGAGAGACCGGAACCTCGAAATATGACTTGCACCAATTCTTTGATTTTTGGAGAGCTTTTTGAAGAGCTTTTAGAGAGTTTTTTGAAGAGCTTTTTGGGAGATTTTTAGATAGGATTTTCATCCCTTTCAAGCTTGTATGGCTCTATATTTATATAGGAGAATGAGGGGACAAGAAAGAATCTCCCTCATAATGTTGTGTTTTAAGACCATGATCAAAACTTGAAACAAATGCCATATTTGATGATTTTATGCCATTTTCACATGTGGATGAACCTGGACATATTTGAAAGGTTATTGCACGAAATCAATTGACATAAACCAGCATAAAAATTGCCCAAAATAGATTCACATCAAAATTTACATTATTTCTATTATTTATTTATTTAATTTTGAATTTTAATGAATAAAATATCAAAATAAATAGCATAAATAGTAGAAAATGTATGGGTGGGCTTAGAGGTCGTGGACCATGTTACAAACTCAATGCAAGCATAAAAAGTTGGGTCCATTTGGCAAAAATTTCAATTTTGGAAATATTTGACTTTTGGCAATTTTGCAAAAAAGGGGCAACTTCACCAATGCATAACTTCCTCAATTTTGACTTTTTGGAGGTGTTCTTGGACTTTTTAGAAAGATTGAGATGTCCTATAATCAACCATTTTGGTCTCATCTCAATTTGATATTCCATGCTCATGTATGAAGCTTTGACAAAAAAGGTGTTTTTGTTGACTTTTCAAAATGACCTATAATGTCCAAATTCATAACTTCTTGTGAGTGCATATTTTGAACTTGGGAGATGAATATGGATTGTAGGTAATTTCATCCTATTCAAAATGAGATTTTAATGGGTCATTTCTCATAAAGTATGAGAAAGTTATGCTTGGTCAAAGTTGAGTTGACTTTTTCTACAAAACCCTAATTTAGCAACTTTTGAGTCTTGATGAATTATGAGCAATCCTTGATGAATCATGATAAAACCTTGATCAAATGATGAATAATACTTCAAAATGAGGATGTTGACCAAAAATATTGAAGTTTTACTGTATGTGGGCCACAGTTGACTTTTGCCCTAGCATAGTCGATTTTCAAGCCTTTGAGCAATTGACTGAGCAAACTTTCTCTGTAGGGCTTGAAACTTGACATGGATGATCTTGAGAACATATTAGGACATTGGTGAGAATTTGGGATCCCTTGGACTCAAGTATCTTGATGCAACAAGAAACCCTAATTTGAGGTGGACTGCCCTAGGAGAGAGCTTGTCTGGTCAACCCTTGGACTACCTTGAGCAACTTAGGGATCTTTCTTGAAATATTTTGAGAAATATAGGAGGGAAAATTTTGGGATACAACAATTGGAACAGTCTCTATTGTACACACAAGTTTCACAGGTCTAAGTCAAATTGTACAAGCTGATACCAACCCTAAGGGAGCAAGTACAAGCATGGCAAGCATTGTCATTTCACTTTGCTTCAAAAGGAAGAAAGGTGGCCAAAAGGCTAGGGAAGGCACAACTTCTAGAGGGTTGAAATCAAACCATTTCAATACTAATATACAAACAATATACAACACAAAGCACGTTTAGCAAAGACCAAAAACACTCCCAATCAGCAAAAGACCAGAAATCTGTCCAAAATTGCAGATTTTGCATAAGCACATCCATTTTTCATTTGGCTCGTGCATTTTGAGTTTGGATCATTCAAACAACTTACATACTTGATACCTAGTTATTCCATGCCTTCATCCATGTTCTGTAATCATTCTTCCACAATCTGCCATTGTTGAGTTCAGAGCTTGTAGTTTGACTTGGCCAAGGAGTTCCAGCTACTTTCAGAGCAAGGCAAAGGTTGGAATACATCCAGGGAAGTTCAAGGAAGCTCAAGCAAGCATCGGGCCTCCATCAAACTCATCCCAGTTTCATCCACGATTCCAACTGAAGGAGGTAAAATCTCAAACTCTATCTCTTTGTACAGGAAACCATAGGCCACGGTCTATGAATAAAAAATGTAGTCCTCATCATAACGAAGCTGTACATATCATTATGTTGCATTGATTTTATTTATGCTGAGAGAATTTGGAACTTGAAATTTCTGGAAATATTAGGTCAAGATTCAGGGCTGTTAAAATTCTCTTTGTTCTTTGATTAATAGTTCACATAACTTATATGGTTGGAATCGTCTGCTCAAGTACTACAACTTTCATGTTATGAATTTTCTTTTTTATGGAAGTATGAGAGAGTTACAAGATGTCTGGCCAAAGCTTGAGGAAGAAGATGAAACAGGGCAAGGACTTGGTTCAGCATATGTTATTTTTGTTTCACTTAAGATAATGGAAGTATAGCCACCCCAGTGGCAAAGTAGCGCGCTGGTGAGACCCATGTCCTGGGTTCAAACCTGCGTGCTACTTTTGTTTTTTTCACATTTTTCCTTTTCAGTTTTTGTGACTTTTTTGCAGGATTGGGCTTAGCTCCATGGGCCACGTTTTTTTGCTTACAGGCCACCTCTAGTATACTTGCAGTACACCCCTTGCCAACTTTTATTTTTTTATTTTTTATTTGTTTTTTTTTCATATTTAATATTTTAAATTTTTTTCTTTAATGCATAAAAATCCAAAAAATATAAATTAATAATATTGTACTTTTATTTTATTTTTACTTTATTAATCACATAAAAATATGTTTTATTTTAATAAGATATCATTTATTTTCTTAATAAACTTGTAAATATAATTAAACATATTTAGTTCAATTTATTTTTCATTTCACACTTATAAATACTTATTTTTGCACATATAAAACTTTATATTTTATTACAATATTATTTATTATCTTTATACAAGAAAATATATAAAATAATACATATAAAAACTTTATTTTCTTTTAATTGATAATTAGGGTTAACCCCCTTTTAAAAATTAATTCCTTTTCCTTATATTTTTAGGTTTAGATTAAATTTTCTTTTTACATAAAAAGACACCAAAACAAAAATATTTTCTTACATGTACATTGCATTGCATTTTCTTTTTAATATTGTATTGTATTTATCCTAATTCGTACAAATTCGATTTGGTTGTAATAATTTATTTAGGTTTATATTCTTGCAAATCCCCATTCAAATTTGTATTCCCCCCTCCCATAAATTGTTGTAATAGCATAGAAATATTTACATTACGCAATTTATCGCTTTATATGCCATGATTAGTAATTAGGGTTTGTTTGACAAAAACAAAACAAAGCAAAATAGAAAACCCTAAATACAAGACAAAATCAAAGCATGAAAATAATACACTTGCACACAAGCACCCTTAGGGTTTCTCCACTTGGTTGCCTAAAACAAAATGGCCATGTTACGCATGCGACGTATCTTGGCAAAACAAAACAAATATAAGATCATAGTCCCTCGATGACGCTATTCAAAAGTTGCCTTACAAAATGATCTTGGTCCCTCAAAAATGCTAAGATACTTTACAAACATTGTTAATCATGGTTATACGATGACCCACGCCCGTCCCGTTTACATCCAAAGATAGGGTTGCTTACCAAATCAATGGTATGACAACAATGTCAAAGGAATAGAAAATACATAAGAAAGACATTTGAGTAGGTAGATAGCTTCTAGTTACTTGCTCAATTTCAAACAACTATCCTTGCTATTTTCAAAACAAACACACACATTTCAAAACATCCTACAATCATTGAAAACATTTTCAAAAAGACAAACATCTTTGTATACATTTTTACGAACGAGAATCATTACAAAGATTGCCTAAACGAATGGCCTCTTTTACAAAATACTTTCAAAACCACACCAAGCACAATTTCAAACAAAAGCAAGTGATCTAAGCAAGTAACTAAGAGGCCATGAAAAACCATGGATGAAAAGGGTGCTAATACCTTCCCTTTTCATAATCTACCCCCCGAACTCAAGAAAACATCCCAAAGGTCTTTCCTGTGCTTTTTCACCTTTCCTTTTGGATAAAAGAAAAGTCGGTGGCGACTCTTGCTAACCGCAACATTTGCGATAAAATGCAAAATCTCAAGTCAGTTCTCCCACCGCATCACAGTATGGAACTAGGGTTTCAGATCATAAGCATCAGGGATATTTCCCTTTGGCAAGATTCCTCAAGATACATGGCTTTGAGCTAGGGTTTTGATTCCTCTCAATACCTTAAGTCATCTCCTTATCAGTATGCATCCAAATCAAGAAAATTGGGTTTCCTCCTAATTGCTTACATCACAAGTCAACCCTTCTCAAGAGGCTTAAAGGATTGAGTCAGGGTCTTTCTTCTGTTGGATACTGGTTAAGTGGTTAAAGTTTTTCTTTGGGATTTATCGAGTTAAGGCGTTTCATAGTTCTCGAGCTCTAGGTTAAGATCTCATCAACCTTTCGAAGAGAATTTGGTGGTCTCTTTGATTTGTGATTCAACTGAGGATTTAGGTTCGTTAACAAAACATAGCACAAAAGGATAAGGTTGTGATTTCTTTGAGGATAAGGTCATGTTGCACATTTAACCAATTGTTGCTTGTGAATTGATGTAGCTTCATTATGAGGATATTTGAGCACGCCATCCCCAAGAAATTTAAAAAGCGTGATTCAAGTCCCCTATTAATTAAGGTGAATTGTTTTGAATTCAAGCTAAGAAAGGTAAGAGAGTTCCTCGTTTCAAAAAAAAAAGCTCATGTTTTCGCAAGCGAAGTCACTTTTATTCAAGAGGAAATCAAGGTATTCTAGCATCTATGTCAAGCTCAAAACATTAAGTGTCATTCAAGTTTATAATACAAAATACAAGGATTCAAGTTCCAATAATTCTGAGGGTTTTTGCATTCATAATTCATACAATTCAAAGGCAATTTGAATAGCATATTACAAGATCGGAAATTGAATTGCATGAAAAGAAAGTTCATAAATTCTAAGCCTAAACTCTATCACCATCTTCCAATCAGGTTTCATGTCTTGCAAAACTTTCCCAAGCTTACCCAAAAATTGTCAATCAACATGTTCAAACTCCAAGCCATACTTCATTTGAAATCAGCTTTTTAAAATTACTCTAAAGTTATAGCAGATATGCTCAAATACCAGTGTAAAACTTGATCCAAGCCTGCTTGAATGTGAGAAAATCATGTGCTGCATTTATACAAGGAAAATCGGTTCAAAAATATACAAAATAGAAAGAACAGATGAAGTTAGCCATAAATTATGACAAAAAAAATACAATTCCAGGACCTCACACTTAACAACTACAAAAGAATCAGCCATACTGCAACTTTTTATACCCTATGCATCCCTGCAACCATATTAAAACCATAAAACTATTAGCATTTCACAAAAACCCTTTTAACAGAAGTCAGGACTCTATTTTAGCCCAAAAAAACAGTATGTAACCAACCTCTAACCAATTTCTCAACCTTCCTAACTAACTGTCAAAACAGTCATCAAAAAAGAGAATCCCAACTTTTCCTAACAGACTGAAAACTTCTCTAACAAACTCATAACAGATTCATAACAGAATTATGGGGAAGAGGAAGTGATAACAGGGTTGATATCGGAATTCAACAAAAGGAAGAGGGGGATTCATTCTCAGAGATCACAGGAAAACTCACCTTTTAATTCTCTCTTCAATCTTCTTTCCAGGACGGTTTCTAGAAGTTCTTGAATCGTTGAGAAGAATCATTCACCAAAATACTCATCTTCATCTTCAATCTTCATTTAGCTTTCTCCCTCTGCTCATAGCGGTACCTTCAACCTTCTTCAATCCTAGGTGTTCATATTCAACCATCTTCATCATCAAATCTTCATCTTCTTCATATCAACCATCAACATTCACTTCTTTGAAAATCATCATCAATGATCTCCTCTGCATCAATCTCCAAACAGTCTCTCAGCATAAAAGAGACAAAATTCACGAACCGGAGTCAAAAACTCAAGAAGTAAAAGTAGAAGAAGCACCAGTTATCACCGGATTATGCAATTTCTCTAGTTCTTCTCAGCTTCGAAGTCGTTGAAAAATCCATCGGAGTGACTCCGATAAGTAAGCGTTTCTTCCTTCATCATTTCGTGTGAACATCTTTATCACTATGAATCCTTTGCATCTACACCGTCGTGTCTTATTTTTTGGTTTCGATGATTGAAAGAGGATGGGAGAGAAACGAAGACGAACAAAAGCAAACGGAGACGGCGACGCTATGGAAAGGAGAAAACAGAAGAGAATCGCTCCACTGAAGAGAGAGAGAGGGAGGAGAGTTGATTTTGTGCGTGGAAGCTTAATAGTCACAAACTTTTAACCCTATATCCATTGAACAATGGCATTTCACTTTTTTTGGAATTTTATTTGTTTTTTTTATTTTCATTTTATTGAAACAATGTTTGTCAATAAAAATCTGAAGTTGATGGATTAGTGAGTGGAGTTTAGTTGGACCGATTTTCATTGTCAGAGCCCATTACTACCATTTTTTGGTAGCTATGCTTGTAACAAAAAATGCTCATGGATTCTTCTAGTTGGGCTTAATGCCATTTTGCTTGACCAGACTCTCCTATATTTAGTACACCCCTTGGGTCTTTCTAATTCATCATTCTTGTAAATTTTGTTTTTTAGTTTAGTTTAATTTTCTTTCTTTTATAATAAAAATAATTAATAAAATACATATGATGAAAACAATAAAAAAATATAGATTTTAGGAATGTTTTTTAATTAATAGACTACAAAATTTTTTTGTTATGTTTCTCTTTTGATTTTTAGGAAACTAATTCTTAATTTTTTCGATTACTTGAGATTTGTGATTCATCTTTGCTTGTTGAGCTGAGTCTTATGCAGGTTCATTATTTGATATGTGGATGTGTTTTGGATTCCTATTGTGATTTATTTTTCACATTGATGAAGCTTCGATACCTATTCCAAATATTTGACTTCATACTGTTTGTTTGTTGATGCCATCTTGCACGAAGTATTCTGAGTCTCTTTCCTTTGGTTGCGCTTTTTGCGGACTTTATTGTTCGTTTGGTATTATACTGCTTTCAAGTTATACTTCCGCATTTATCGCTTTCCAGATATCATGAGAAGTAGGAAATAAAGAGCGTGCGCTCGAAGTCATTGTTTAAAGACCCGTAGTAGGCATTCCGCACTTCAATTCTTATATGTGTTGTGCTTGTGTTTGTTCCCTTTCTTGTTGATCGATGAGTCACTCAATTTAGAAATTGAGATCACGACTTTTCTCTCAGTGCATGCTCCCTATAGGACTTTATCGCTTTCCTTTATTTCTTATTGACCGATGAGTCACTCAATTTAGAAATTTAGATCACGACTTCACTCTCAGTGCATGCTCCCTATAGGATTTTATCGTTTTCCTTTATTTCTTGTTGATCGATGAGTCACTCAATTTAGAAATTGAGATCACGACTTCGCTCTCAGTGCATGTTCCCTATAGGATAATATGTTAGACTTTCTTTGGCATGCTAACTTAGATAGGATCCTTTATTGTATGATAACATTAGGTTAGAGATAGGTTAGTCTCTCTTAGATGTTTTCTTCCCATTTTTGCATAATCGCATTTAAAACTGAAACTTCTTTTTCTTGGCAAATGTATAAAAATTACTAAGCATACAAAAATTATTTTCATGGTAAAAAAATACCAACCAATCCATTTCTTTTTGCCATTCGGCTTTTCTCTTCTAAGAGCATGTTAGCTCCTTTCCACTACAGGTCATAAGTCTCCAAAAGGTCGAGCAGCGGTGGAATGATCGAATGCAACATTGTTCATTTAAAAAATACAAACAAAAAATATATATGAGCCGAACTACGACGCTCTGATTCCTTAAAGGGGATACGTAGGCATTTGGTCACGGGGCTCAGCCGAGCAAAAATTGTAAATACTTCCTTCTTTTCCCCGTGTTTTCTTTGCATGCATTCTTTCTTAGTTTATAATGTTTAAGCATTAGATTGAAGACACCCTTTAATTAGAATAACGAGAGTGGATCCCGTAGAGTACTATGGACGTGTGGGGTGCTAATATCTTCCCCTCGCGTAATCGACTCCCTTACCCAATCTCTCGGTCGCAAGACCTTGATTTCGCCTTTAGGTTTTTCTTCAATGATTTTATTTTCCCTTTTATGGGATAAATAAATACTCAGTGGCGACTTCATTGATTTTTATCGCTACAGTACCCTTTTGATTTTTTCCACATTTTTTCATTCTAACTTTCTCTTTTTTGCAGGGCGCTGGGCCTCCTTGGACCTTTTTTGTTTTTATTTTTACTAGTTAACCCCCTGTTCCATTTACACACTCCTGGCCCAGTTTATTTTATTTTCTTATTTTTATTTCATTTTTATTTTCTTAAATATTTTTCCTAATATTAAAAAATCATAAAAAAATACAAAAATAATAGATTTACATTTTGACATAGTTTATTTGCTTTTCTCACACAAAAAATTATTTTATTAATCACACTTTATTTATTTTTACTTATTATCTTGTAAATTTAATTAAAACTAGGTTATTAGTTTTTTTATTTTACACCAATTAAAATATATTATTTTAATATTAAAAAGGCCAAAAATATTTCATAACACTATAATTATTTTCAAGACAAAAATACCAAAAAAATAATTTTTCTTATAAAACTTAATTTATTTTAGGGTTTTGTTTAAAAATCTCTTCTTAGTAAATTTAGGGTTTAATTTTTATTATGGTAATTAATTATTTTTCCCCTTAATTAATTAGGTTAAAACAATTTTCCTTTTTTTCCTAAAAATCCAAACAAATATCCATTTACTTTACATTTCACATTTTTGTACATTTATTCATTTTATTTCAATTTTGTAATAGACTAATTAGGTTTAAATTCTTGAAATCCCCATTCATGAATTTGTATACCCCTCCCACAAATATTATAATAGCATAGTAACTTTAAATTCCACAATTTATCGTTTTATATATAACATGCTAGTAATTAGGGTTTGTATGGAAAGATTAAAACTAATGCTTAGAAAACCCTAATTCTGGTTACTATTATTAGGACAAGTTGAGCCAACTAAACTTCAAGAGGGTACTTACCCATAAAACCCCATGCAAGCCTAAAAACTTGTTTGATTTGCTTGTATATGAATACTTGTACATAACATCATGGACATCATGAACATCATATACATTCACTAGCCATTTCAAGGATTTTGAAGATTCATCTTTGTTCTTGTTTTGTAGGATATGGATTCACTTCGCATGAAAACTATCCAAATCAACCTTGTAAGAGTTCCTCCACAACTCAAAGAGCTAGCTTCAAGGATCCCTGAGAACTCTCCATTCACCGAGAGGCATGGTCATCTACTCAACTTGGTCACCTCCAACACAGAGAAGGATATGATGAAGGTTCTCTTCCAGTTCTTTGACCCTTTGCATCATTGCTTCACATTTCCCGACTATCAGCTTGTGCCTACTTTGGAAGAATTCTCTCAACTCTTGAGGGTTCCTATTCTCAATCAACTACCTTTCAACAGTACGGAAAGAGATCCAAAGCCAGAAGAGATAGCTCAAGCCTTGCACTTACACTCATCTGATGTCACAACTCATTGGGAAACTAGAAGTGGTGTCAAAGGTTTCTTGGAAAAGTTTCTGTTTGAGAAAGCCCAAAGCTGTTGGAATTCCCTAGATTTGAAAGCTTTTGAGGAGATTGTG
Source organism: Vicia faba (assembly GCA_948472305.1). Taxonomy (NCBI): domain Eukaryota; kingdom Viridiplantae; phylum Streptophyta; class Magnoliopsida; order Fabales; family Fabaceae; genus Vicia; species Vicia faba. Next base: position 278,858 of record CATIWC010000560.1, read on the forward strand.
GCTCTTCTTATCTATGGGATGGTTTTGTTCCCCAATCCTGACCAACTCATAGATGTGAGTGCCGTAAAAATCTTCATGTCACGCAATCCGGTGCCTACATTGCTAGGGGATATCCTACACTCTTTTCACACTCGTACAATGAGGAAGAGAGGGGTCCTTATGTGTTGCACTCCCCTCCTTGCAAGATGGTTTATTTCTCATCTTCCCAAATCAGTCTTAAAGAATGAGCAAGGATTAAGGTGGTCACAAAGGTTAATGACGCTCAAACATTTAGATATTCATTGGTGCTCTCGATCCAAAGAGAATGTTATCATTGTTGACCATTGCAGGGAATTCCCTAATGTCCCTCTACTTGGCATTAGGGGAGGCATCACCTACAACCCATGTTTAGCTCTAAGACAGTTTGGTTATGCCCGAAGGGATGACCCACATGATATGCTGATTCAAGGCTTGGTATTCGACTACGACAATGACGATCAAGGACTTCGCCAAAGATTCATCCGAGCTTGGAGGATGCTAAACAAGGTGGATAGCAAGACTTTGGGACACAAAAATTTCATCCCTCTTGAGCCTTACCTCACGTGGGTACAAACCCGCGCTCAAAGTCTTATGATGCCTTATCCTTCCGTTCTCCCAGTGATTATTGAGCCTGTTAAGGAAGGAGAAGTTCCATACACTATCCTACATCCTGACATGCCCACATCACTCGAAGGCCTACAAAGGGATTGGATACAACTCAAAGGAGAGCAAGATACTTTCGAAGCCCAATTCTACGCAAGCGAGAAGACGGTTTTGGAACTCACTAGGCTACTTCATGAGGAGCAGACTATAAATACCTACATAGCACCAAGGAGGATGCGCAATACTTTTTTATCTTAGAATTTTGTATTATTTTGCCCAAGGGGCATTGATGTACTCAAATTCTATCTTATTAATATAACGTGTGTTTCTTTTTGTTTAAAACAAATTTGAATTTTTTAAATCCTTGAAAGCATTGCATGTATACATATTAATTATCATAACATAAACAGGTCTTTTGCAACCAGTTTCCTCATCTCTCTACTGTTTATTTCAGTAAGATGGATCTCGAACAGACGGTCAAAGATCTTCAAGCTCAAAACATGCAGTTTCAACAGTTACTCATGACCCTAGCCAAGGGGCAAGATGAATTGAACACTCTGTTAGCTGAAGAGAGAAAGAAGAAACCAAAGAAATCCATTGGAGTTTTGAATATGGGGAGAAGATTTCAGGGACAGACTAGAAGGACCTTGAATTTTGCAACCACTTCTGGGGAAGGAGAAGGGAAAGGAAAAGAAACAGCGGTTCCGTCAAAATCTGAAGAAGAGGAAGACTACTCTGAGGAACAATACCCTCCGGCTGATGATAAGTACAAACATCTGGAAGAGCGTTTAAGCGCTATGGAAATACAAAGGGTACCAGGTCTAGACTTTGAAGAGTTGGGGCTAGTGTCAGGAATTGTAATCCCGCCAAAGTTTAAAGTGCCGTTGTTTGCAAAATATGATGGGGTGTCATGTCCCAAAATGCACCTCCGATCGTACGTGAGAAAGATTCAGCTGCACTCTACCGATAAGGACCTGTGGGTGCATTTTTTCCAAGATAGTTTATCCAGAACACAACTCAATTGGTTTTACCAATTAGAAAGGGTCGACGTCCACAACTGGGAAGACCTTATCGCAGCTTTCTATAAACAATACCAATACAATGCAGATTTGGTGCCTACCCGTACTCAACTTCAGAGTATGGCTATGGCTTCAAATGAGGTTTTCAAAGATTACGCACAAAAATGGAGAGATCTAGCTGGGAGAGTGCAACCCCCTCTGTCTGAAAGGGAGTTGGTGGATATGTTCTTAGGCACTCTGTCGGGCCCTTTCTTCAACCATCTGATTGGGAGTTTATCTGCTGGATTTACTGAGTTACTATTAACCGGAGAAAGGGTGGAAGCCGACATAAAAAGTGGAAAGATTCAGAAGGATTCATCTGCCTCTACAGCTGTGAGAAAACCTTTCACTGGAAAGGAGGTATATGATGTTTATCCACAAAGGAACCAAGGGAGAGTTGAACGCCGACCAATGGTAGGGGCTATTATGATCCCGAAATCTACATCTGATCAACCAAGAAATAACCAACCAAGGGTGGAAAGGCCAGTCCGGCAATTCACCAAAATTAATATGACTCTAGCCCAGGTTTTACCACATCTGCTGAAATCTAATTTGGCGACTTTGAAGGAAGCTCCAAAGAATCCCAACACGACGTCCCCTCATTATCACCCGAATGCCAGATGCGCATACCATTCCGAAAGTCCGGGCCACGACACCAACAACTGTTGGGCTTTAAAGAACAAAATTCAAGACCTCATAGATGCAAAAGAGATTGAATTTGAGGCGCCCGAGAAACCAAATGTCATTTCCGCTCCTATGCCTAGACATGGTCACAACGCCAATGCTATCGAGGAAGATTTTTTTGTTGCTATAGTGGATGAACTCTTGACTCCACTCTCGATCATTAAGATGAACTTATTGAAAGCTGATATATTCCCAAGTTGTAATAAAGACTAACATCTTTGTTTATACTCACCAACTGATTGCCCTCTGTTGAAGATAGGTATTCAACGCCTGATTGACAACCAAGAAATTCTGTTTGAAAATGCTCCTGTTTTATCCATTCCTATTGAAGACGTTTCAATCATAACCATCTCCGCCAATCCTTCCAGGGCCCCCAAAAGACCCGTTAGGATTACATCAGTTCTGAAGACTACTCCCCTCATAATTACAATGCCCGGGCCGGTCCCATACGAATCAGACAAAATAGTACCGTGGAATTACGGTGGAGAAATCTAATATCACGGTATTAAACAAGATGGGTTGACCACCGAAGATGTGATCTACGAAGAAGAAGATTTTGACATTAGCAATATTTCCAGAACTAGTAAGATTACCCGTAGTGGTAGAATCTTCTCTCCAAAGATTGCCCCTCTAAAGGCAGTTTTTTGACCCGTGGCCGTTCAGAAGATTACCTTTGTACCAATGATCATACCTGCAAGTGCACCTACCAACAAAGACAACACGACCTCTGTTGTTATCCCTACCAACACTTCTATTGTTGAAAATCGAGGAAAATGCATTCAAGAGGAGCTTGTCCGGACGAAGGCTCAATCACCAGCTATCCCCGAAACATCCAAGAAGGAAATGGAAGAGATCCTGAGGATAATAAAGAAGAGTGATTATGATGTGGTTGAACAGTTGGGGCAAACTCCCTCCAATATCTCCATGCTAGCATTGCTGCCGTGTTCTGAGGCACATGCGAAAGCTCTGGTAAAATTTCTGAAGACAGCCCATGTGCCACAAGAAACGTCTGCTGACCAATTCCAAGATTGTGTGGCCAGTTTGACAGTTGATAACGGCCTAGGCTTCTCTGATGCTGATTTGACACCCAGGGGGAGAAAGCACAACGAGGCATTGCATGTCTCTGTGGAGTGTAGAGGAACGACTCTGGCCCATGTCTTGGTGGACACGGGTTCATCTTTGAATGTCCTACCGAAGAAATCCCTTGACAGATTATATTGCAAAGGGCTGACATTAAAACCCAGTAACATAGTTGTGAGAGCATTTGATGGTTCGAAGAGGATGGTCCACGGGGAGGTGGACATCCCGATAAAGGTGGGAACTCAAATTTTCAATTCAACCTTCTATGTGATGGACATCCATCCCTCTTACTCCTGTCTCGTAGGACGGCCCTGGATCCATAATGTCGGTGTTGTCACCTCCATACTACACCAGATGCTGAAGTACCCGGTCCAAGGAAAGATCATAACTGTCCACGGGGAGGAGGAGTACATGATTAGTTATCTAAATTCCTTCCGATATGTGGAGTTGGATGGCGAGTTCATTGAAACTCCTTTTCAACATTTTGAAGAGGTCTCCCAAGAAGTAGTGGTAACCAAGGCGGTATCCGCGATTCCCAAGATCACAAGACCCCTGCTTCGGATGTCATCTTTAAAGGACGCCAAGGCAGTAGTAGAAGAGGGTGGATGCACCATCTGGGGGCAGCTTCCGGACATCCTGTATAAATCAGACAAATTTGGCTTAGGGTTTACTTCAACTGCTCAGAAGGCTGTACGCCGTGCCCGTGCTGGAGGGCCACCTTTGAAGATTAGTAACCGGGAGGTCAACGCAGTGGAAGATGGTGAAGAAGATGGCAGCTTGGAAGATTGGATATTTCCTACTGTCAACGGAGGACTTCGTAATTGGGAAGCCAGAGACTTTGTCCCAATAACTTTCATATCTCAGTAATTTATCTCTTACATTTCTATTGGACTTGTAATATTCACAAACAATTCGCACTTTAAAAACCTTGTGTCTTACCCGAGGCACAATGGTCCATTTGTAAGGGTTTTTTATTTCATCTTCATATAACATTCAATAAATCATGGACGCTTTTTCACATACAAACCTTTTGTGCTCATTGTCTTTCTTTTACATTTTATTGTTTAAAGATGGATATACCCTTACACACACCCACACTCACAAAGGCAGGTACCCCTCCATTCCGGATCCCATGGGTAACGATACTGCTATAGCCTTTAGTGACTCTGAAGATCTAATCTATCAAGCCGAATATGAAGGTGAGGATGATTGTGAAGTACCAGGAGAATTGGCCAGACTACTACAATAAGAGGAAAGAGCTATCCAGCCTCATGAGGAACCGTTGGGTACGATTAACTTGGGTATCGAGGAAGATAAAAAGGAAATCAAAGTGGGTTCCAACCTAGAGCCGAGTGTTAAGGAGCGTCTAATTCAGCTATTGCCTGATTATGTTGAGATCTTTGCCTGGTCATACGAAGACATGCCGGGACTTGATACAGACATCGTGGTACATCGTCTACCCACAAGAGAAGATTTTCCACCAGTGAAGCAAAAAGTCTGCCGCATGAGACCTGACATGTCAGAGAAGATCAAAGCGGAAGTCATGAAGCAGTTCAATGTTGGATTCTTAGTCGTCACCTTTTATCCTCAATGGGTCTCCAACATTGTTCTCGTGCCTAAAAAGGACGACAAAGTACGAATGTGCATGGATTATAGAGATTTAAATAGGGCCAACCCTAAAGATGATTTTCCACTTCCCCACATCAACATCCTGGTTGACAATACGGCCCAACACAAAGTGTTTTCCTTCATGGACGGATTCTCAGGCTATAATCAAATCAAAATGGCACCTGAAGACATGGAGAAAACTACATTTTGTCACCCAGTGGGGCACGTTCTGCTACAAAGTGATGTCGTTCAGACTGAAGAATGCTGGGGAAACCTATCAACGCGCCATGGTAACCTTATTTTATGATATGATACATCATGAGATAGAGGTCTATGTATATGACATGATAGCCTGATCACAAACTGAAGAGGAGCACCTTGATCACTTGCAAAAGTTATTTGTGAGATTGAAGGAGTACAAACTAAGGCTGAACCCAAACAAGTGTACATTCGGAGTTCGGTCCGGTAAACTCTTAGGTTTGGTTGTCAGCAACAAAGGCATCGAGGTTGATCCTGCCAAGGTTAAAGAGATACAAGAAATGCCTGCTCCTCGCACTGAGAAGGAAGTCAGAGGGTTCTTGGGACGCCTGAACTATATTGCCATATTCATTTCTCACCTAACAGCTACTTGTGAGCCAATCTTCAAACTATTGAAGAAAGATCAAGTAGTCAGATGGAATGATGAATGCCAGATTGCTTTTGACAAGATCAAAGAGTACTTACAAGAGCCTCTTGTTTTGATGCCGCCAGTCGAGGGAAGACCACTAATCATGTATCTGACCGTTTTAGAGAACTCAATGGGGTGTGTATTGGGGCAGCATGACGAGTCTGGCCGAAAAGAGCACGCTATTTACTACCTGAGAAAAAAGTTTACCGACTGTGAAACCAGATATTCACTGCTCGAGAAAACTTGTTGCGCTCTGGCATGGGCTGCTCGCCGGCTAAGATAATATATGTTGACTCATACCACTTTGTTGATATCTAAGATGGATCCGATAAAGTACATCTTCGAAAATCCTTCTCTGTCTGGAAGAATAGCTAGATGGAAGATGATCTTAACAGAATATGACATACAGTACACTACCCAAAAAGCTATAAAGGGCAGTGTGCTAGCTGATCATCTTGCTCATCAAGCTGTAGAAGATTATCAATCCATGAAGTTTGAATTCCCGGATGAAGACATTATGACATTAGACAATTGTGAAGAAATCAGACCATACGACGAACCTGAACAAGGATCCTGATGGACCCTGTTCTTTGATGGGGCATCCAATGCACTTGGGAATGGTATCGGCGATGTACTCATATCTCCGGAAAGGTGCCATAATCCCTTTACTGCCAGACTTGGCTTCAATTGTACGAATAATATGGCGGAGTACGAAGCATGCATCTTCGGTCTCAAGGCTGCCATAGACTTGGGAATCAAATCTTTAGATGTGTTTGGAGATTCATCTTTGGTCATCAGTCATATCAAAGGAGAATGGGATACTAAACACCCAAATCTTATCCCTTACAAAGAACATGTTTTGACATTGCTACCACATTTTGAGCAGATTACCTTCGAGCACTTCCCGCGAGAAGAAAATCAGCTAGGAGATGCTCTAGCCACAGTGTCATCTATGTTTAAACTTAATTGGGATAACGAGGCTCCCCAGATCACCATTGAATGAATGGACGAACCAGCACACTGTCACGAGATTAATACTGAAGAAGTAGTGGACCAAACTTGGTTTCATGAAGTCAAAAGGTATCTCGAGGCTCAAGAATATCCAGAAGGAGCTTCAACCAATGATAAAAAGTTCTTAAGGAGATTCTCTGCTAAGTTCTTCCTGAGTAATGGCATCATGTACAAACGCAATCATGACTCTAATCTACTCCATTGTGTGGATAAGATCGAGGCGGAAAATATCATGGATAAATTGCATGAGGGCACCTTTGGCACCCACTCCAGTGGGCATACGATGGCGAAGAAAATCCTACGGGCAGGCTATTATTGGTCTACCATGGAACCAGACTGCTATCAACACTCTCGGACCTGTCATAAGTGTCAAATTTACACAGACAAGGTGCACGTACCTCCAGTTCCTTTGAATGTCTTGACGGCTCCTTGGCCCTTTTCTATGTGGGGAATCGACATGATTGGGGAGATCAAGCCTACAGCCTCCAATGGACACCGCTTCATTCTAGTTGCCACTGACTATTTTACAAAGTGGGTCGAAGCAGCTTCCTTCGCATCTGTTAATAAGAATGTTGTTGCCCGCTTCATCAAGCAGAATCTCATTTGCCGGTACGGTATCCCAGAAAGGATCATCACTGATAATGGTACACACCTTAACAATACTATGATCACCGCCTTGTGCGAGAAATTCAAGATTCAACATCACAATTCATCCCCCTATCGGCCAAAGATGAATGGTGTCGTCGAAGCTGCTAATAAAAACATTAAAAAGATCATACAAAAAATGACAGTCACCTACAAGGACTGGCATGAGATGCTACCATTTTCTCTCCATGGGTACCGTACCACGGCTCGCACACCAACTGGGGCAACACCCTATTCTTTTGTTTATGGCATGGAGGTTGTCTTGCCTATTGAGGTTCAGATCCCCTCTTTGAGAATTATGAAGGATGCAGGTTAGAATGAGGACGATTGGATCCAGACTCGACTTGATCAACTGAATTTGATTGATGAAAAGAGACTTACCGCTGTTTTCCATGGTCAAATGTATCAAAAATGGATGATCAAGGCTTTCAACAAGAAAGTCAGACGCCAAATATATTAAGTTGGATATCTAGTGATCAAACGCATTATCTTGTCACAAAGTGATCCCAGGGGAAAATGGACTCCTATCTATGAAGGACCATTTGTAATCAAGAACATCTTCTCCGGCGGGGCAATGATCTTAACCACCATAGACGGCGATGACCTGCCACACCCTGCAAACGCGGACATAGTCAAAAGATACTACGCATAAGAGACCCGCTAGGTTGATACACCTAGGCAAAAAACGGCATCCCGGCGAACCAAAAGGTTCAGGAAAAAATTAGGGATAAAATAAAAAAATCTGTACACCCGGCAAGTTGAAAACCCGAAAGGGCGACTTGGGCAAAAAAGGGTTTCCCGGTGGACTGAAAACCCGAAAGGGCGGTCTAGGAAAAATTTAGGGAATTAAAGCGTATGACTATGTCCCGTCAGATCACTTTGTGGACAACCTCTTGACTTCCACTGAAAAACTCAAAGTTTCTGATCAATTCAACCATCTTCGGACGAGGCAACAAATAGACAAGATATTCGGAGATACGAAGGCTATAGCAGAATGGGAACCCCATGGGATTATCACACATAGCTATCTTTCTTTGTAAAAGTTTTCTTACTTTTATGAAACCATCCTCTTACTAGGATGTTTGTCTCCTTTGTACAAAATACTTATTCAAAGTAAATACAAAGATATCTATTTAAAGTACAGAAAACTATTTGCCTTTTTCCTTTACACTTGTGTTTTATTTGCAAAAGCGTCCAATAATTCATTAATGAACATATGCATTTGAACATAATTACCGTTTACAAATAAACTAAATGTAAAAGACAATTACTGACAGATTGAAAAAGAATAGGAAAACGTCTTTAGGCTATTCCATGAGCAATCCCCACAGTACGTCATTTAAATCCCCGGTGGAAACCATCCAATTCCTCCAAATTCCCCAGCAAGTTGTTTTGAAGCCTGAAATCCAATCGGATAACAGCTGACTTATGATACTCCCCAACGGACCAAAGACTCCCATCTATCCCCAATAGAAGTCATCAAATTCTCTGGATTTCCCAAGCAGATTCCTCAAGCAGTATTTGACATTGCTCTCACAACAGAATTTTTGTCAAAATACTCCAATTTCAAGACATGAAGAATCCACATATCCTCAATAGTAGTCTAGGATTTATTTTCCTCAATCATACAACAATACAGAAAATTAGCTTACATGCACATGCATTACATTCACATATCATAAACATTGATAAAACACATACATTGCATCATACATTTCATGCAATATAACTTTGCTTCAGCTAACATTTTACCCTTTTCAGGATAAGATTAAACAGCTACCATTAACAATATGCAATCAGATACAGTGCAGATACGCTCCAGACACGGATGTCATTCTGATACTCATTCAGATTCAACTTTCAGATACAGTACAGATACGCTCCATACACGGATGCTATTCTGACACTCATTCAAATTAAGACTTTAGATACAGTACGGATATGCTCCAAACACGGACGCCATTCTATTACTCATTCAGATTCAACTTTCAGATACAGTTCGGATATGCTCTAGACACGGATGCCATTCTGATACTCATTCAGATTTCAAATTCAGATACAGTTCGGGTACACTCCAGACACGGATGCCATTCTGACACTCATTCAAATTAAGACTTCAGATACAGTACGGATATGCTCCAGACACGGACACCATTCTATTACTCATTCAGATTCAACTTTCAGATACGGTACGAATATGCTCCAGACACGGATGCCATTCTGATACTCATTCATATTTCAAATTCAAATATAGTTCGGATACACTCCAGACACGGATTCTATTCAGATACTCATTCAAAATTCAAATCCAGATACAGTACGGATACTCTCCAGACACGGATGTCATTCTGATACTCATTCTTTCAACTTACAAGTTACACTTCAACAAACATTCTTGGATGGCATCTACAAGCCCATCTCCAACAAGACTCTATCACTTCTCCAAATGGCATCTTTAAGCCCATTCCCTCAACTACACATCATTGAGTGCAAATTTATGGGCACTTTAGTGTCCAATCATTCTTTCACCTTCGAGTCACGAATGGCAAATCTCTCCAATCTAACTCTTCAGGTTTAAGAAGATTGAACAACCCTCTAATTTATCAAAACTTTCCTCACAAGATCTCTTTGACTCAAGACTGGATTAGGGTTTGGTCAGCTCAAGACATCTCATCTTGCACTGATAACCCAAAATTAGGGTTTGAGTTTGCACAAGGATTTTTGGACTATAAATGCTTCATATGACTTTCAAACATCATTATGAACCCCTAAGGTCACTCATGACAAGTTTCAAGCCTTGAACCACATTTTTTGATCAGTCAATTGGACAGTTGACCTAAAAATCAGCTGTATTGGAGAAAAGTCAACCATGGCCAATTTACAGTCAAACTTCATAATTTTTGATCCACATCAACATTTTAAACTTATATGTATCATTTGATCAAGTTTGGACCACAGTTCCTCAAGAAATTTGGTCAAATCACAAAAAGGGCAAAATGGTCAAAATTAGGGTTTTGACTGAGGAAGGGCAATTTCTGATTTTTAACCTAGCAAATGACCAATTGAGTTAAGGCATGATTTCAAGGATTCAATTACATCATATTGACTTAATTACATGGCTCAAAACATTTCAAATTCATTGGATTGATAGATGAAATTTGCAGTCAACTGATCAAAAATCAAATGTACACTGAAAAGTCAAACTTTGACTTTTTGGTCAAAATCAAGTACCAAGGGTCATAATTCATCAAAAAATGTCAAAATGTGAAACTTTTTCACCAAGAAAACCAAATTTGAAAATTAGGGTTTGAATTTGAAAATTTTCCTAACTTAGAAATTTTCTAAGTATAGAAAATTTTCTTATTTTTTCTCAACTTTAGGCCACTTTTTCACCATGATGCATAATGATTCAAAGAAAGTTTCCAACATGAAAGTTGTAGACCTACATGAAATATACAACTTTGCTTCACACACTTTCCCCTAAAGATGCTTGTATCTCAAGATATAATTTTGTGAATACATGGTCATGAACTTATTAACTTAGTGAAATTTTGCCCTAATTTAGGCAGGTTTTGGACCCAACTTCATGGCCATTTTTCACCTAGTTCCAAGAGGTATCTCAAAATTAACTTCAAATATGAATTATAGAGCACATTGCAAGCTTTCCAAAATGTCAAAGAACTCCTCAAGATCATTTTTGAGTAGGGATAATCGAAGAGATGAAGTTGGCAATTTCTCATTTTTTGTCCAAGCCATTTCATGAAGAACAAAGTTGCAATCAGTAGCTATGCTGGCTAATCCATGCTTTACAGGTCTCAAGCTTGTTCCACACTCCTTAATTAAATGCTCATTCAGTTGACAAATCTTATATCCATGCCTTAGGATCATTATCCAACTTGCAATTCCATTTATGGCAAAAAGGTTCCATTGCCATTTTGAAAAAGATCAACTTTTGCAAACTTTACAATCTTGAGCTTTGGACCTGTCTCTATTGTATACACAATTTTCACAGGTCTAAGGCAAATTTTACAAGCTGATACCAACCCTAAGGGAGCAAGTACAAGCATGGCAAGCATTGTCATTTCATTTTGCTTCAAAAGAAAGAAAGGTGGCCAAAAGGCTAGAGAAGGCACAACTGCTAGAGGGTTGACATCAAACCATTTCAATACTAATATACAAACAATATACAACACAAATCACGTTTAGCAAAGACCAAAAACACTCCCAATCAACAAAAGACCAGAAATTTGTCCAAAACTGCAGATTTTGCATAAGCACATCCATATTTAATTTGGCTCGTGTGTTTTGAGTTTGGATCATTCAAACATCTTACATACTTGATACCTAGTCAATCCATGCCTTCATCCCTATTTTGTAATCACTCTTCCACCATCTTCCATTTTTGACTTCAGAGCTTGCAGTATGACTTGGCCAAGGAGTTCCAGCTACTTTCAGAGAAAGGCAAAGGTTGGAATACATCCAGGGAAGTTCAAGGAAGCTCAAGCAAGCATCAAGCCTCCATAAAACTCATCCCAGTTTCATCCATGATTCCAACTGAAGAAGGTAAAATCTCAAACTCTATCTCTTTGTACAAGCAACCATAGGCCACGATCTATGAATAAAAAAAGTAGTCCTCATCATAACGAAGTTGTACATACCATTATGTTGCATTGATTTTATTTGTGCTGAGAGAATTTGGAACTTGAAATTTCTGGAAATATTAGGTCAAGATTTAGGGCTGTTAAAATTCTCTTTGTTCTTTGATTAATAGTTCACATAACTTATATGGTTGGAATCGTGTGCTCAAGTACTACAACTTTCATATTATGAATTTTAATTTTTATGGAAGTATGAGAGAGTTACAGGATGTCTGGCCAAAGCTTGAGGAAGAAGATGAAACAGGGCAAGGACTTGGTTCAGCATATGTTATTTTTGTTTCACTTAAGATAATGGAAGTATATCCACCCCAGTGGCAAAGTAGCGCGCTGGTGAGACCCATGTTCTGGGTTCGAACCTGCGTGCTACTTTTGTTTTTTTCACATTTTTCCTTTTCAGTTTTTGTGACTTTTTTGCAAGATTGGGCTTAGCTCCATGGGCCACATTTTTTTGCTTACAGACCACCTCTAGTATATTTGCAGTACCCTCCCTTGCCAACTTTTATTTTTTTATTTTTTATTTGTTTTATTTTCATATTTAATATTTTAAATTTTTTTCTTTAATGCATAAAAATCCCAAAAATATAAATTAATAATATTGCACTTTTATTTTATTTTTACTTTATTACTCACATAAAAATATGTTTTATTTTAATAAGATATCATTTATTTTCTTAATAAACTTGTAAATGTAATTAAACATATTTAGTTCAATTTATTTTTCATTTCACACTTATAAATACTTATTTTTGCACATATAAAACTTTATATTTTATTACAATATTATTTATTATCTTTATACAAGAAAATATATAAAATAATACATATAAAAACTTTATTTTCTTTTAATTGATAATTAGGGTTAACCCCCTTTTAAAAATTAATTCATTTTCCTTATATTTTTAGGTTTAGATTAAATTTTCTTTTTACATAAAAAGACACCAAAACAAAAATATTTTCTTACATGTACATTGCATTGCATTTTCTTTTTAATATTGTATTGTATTTATCCTAATTCGTACAAATTCGATTTGGTTGTAATAATTTATTTAGGTTTATATTCTTGCAAATCCCCATTCAAATTTGTATTCCCCCCTCCCATAAATTGTTGTAATAGCATAGAAATATTTACATTACGCAATTTATCGCTTTATATGTCATGATTAGTAATTAGGGTTTGTATGACAAGAACAAAACAAAGCAAAATAGAAAACCCTAAATACAAGACAAAATCAAAGCATGAAAATAATACACTTGCACACAAGCACCCTTAGGGTTTCTCCACTTGGTTGCCTAAAACAAAATGACCATGTTATGCATGCGAAGTATCTTGGCAAAACAAAACAAATATAAGATCATAGTCCCTCAATGACGCTATTCAAAATTTGCCTTACAAAATGATCTTGGTCCCTCTAAAATGCTAAGATACTTTGCAAACATTGCTAATCATGGTTATACGATGACCCACGCCCGTCCCGTTTACATCCAAAGATAGGGTTGCTTACCAAATCAATGGTAAGACAACAATGTCAAAGGAATAGAAAATACATAAGAAATACATTTGAGTAGGTAGATAGCTTCTAGTTACTTGCTCAATTTCAAACAACTATCCTTGCTATTTTCAAAACAAACGCACACATTTCAAAACATCCTACAATCATTGAAAAGATTTTCAATAAGACAAACATATTTGTATACATTCTTACGAACGAGAATCATTACAAAGATTGCCTAAAAGAATGGCCCCTTTTGCAAAATACTTTCAAAACCACACCAAGCACAATTTCAAACAAAAGCAAGTGATCTAAGCAAGTAACTAAGAGCCCATGGAAAACCATGGATGAAAAGGGTTCTAATACCTTCCCTTTTCATAATCTACTCCCCGAACTCAAGAAAACATCTCAAAGGTCTTTCCTGTGCTTTTTCACCTTTCCTTTTAGATAAAAGAAAAGTCGGTGGTGACTCTTGCTAACCACAACATTTGCGATAAAATGCAAAACCTCAAGTTAGTTCTCTCACCGCATCACAGTATGGAACTAGGGTTTCGGATCATAAGCATCATGGATATTTCCCTTTGGCAAGATTCCTCAAGATACAAGGCTTTGAGCTAGGGTTTTGATTCCTCTCAATACCTCAAGTCATCTCCTTGTCAGTATGCATCCAAATCAACAAAATTGGGTTTCCTCCTAATTTCTTACATCACAAGTCAACCCTTATCAAGAGGCTTAAAGGATTGAATCAGGGTCTTTGTTCTGTTGGATACTGGTTAAGTGGTTAAAGTTTTTCTTTGGGATTTTATCGAGTTAAGGTGTTTCATAGTTCTCGAGCTCTGGGTGAAGATCTCATCAACCTTTCAAAGAGAATTTGGTGGTGTTGTACCCCAAAATTTGCCCTCGCATTTTTCCTCAAGAAATCACAGCTTTAGGCGTTTCCTGATTTTTCAGATTGGCTCAAGAATCGGTCAAACAGACTTTTCTCGTCAGTCAGACAAAATTAGGGTTTTACTGATTTTCAGGGCTCTAGAATGTTTCAAACAGTTGGCTTAGGGTTTTGATTGATTTTGGCTCAACTTTGATCAGGCGAACGTTCTTTGGCATTTAATCAGGAATTAGGGTTTTCGTGCGCGGTTCCTCAGAAAGATTTAATTCTACGATGCTTTGCAAGTTATTCTGAGATTTGGATTGAATTCACATTGTTTGACTTAATCAGTAAAAGAATGCATTTGGATTGAATTCGCGTTTGTTTAACTTAATCAGTAAAAGAATGCATTTGGATTGAATTCGCGTTTGTTTGACTGAATCAGTAAAAGGTTGCATTGGGTTTGAATCTGCAATGTTTGATTAAAGTCAGTAAAGAAAAAAAAAAGTCTGGGCAATTGCTGTGATTGATTGTTTCTTTTGCTTTGGATGTTGGAAACGCCAGGTTTAATTGATCAATGCTGAAGCAATGTTTATTTAATTATTTATTATTCTAAGATTAAATGATTGGAATGTATTTTCAATTATTTTAATTTAAAGAATTATAAATAATAAAATAAATAATTGAAAAGAAGAAAAGAATTAACTGGATAAAAAAGAGTTTTTATTTATCTTTAATTTATTTGTACAATTGTTTTGTTTACAAATTGTTTACAATAACAATTTTACAATAATTAAATTTAAAATAAGACTATCCTATTTTTTTCTAAATCTTCAATTCTTCATCTTTTGCTATTCCTCTCCATTTAATTATTTATCTGCAAAGAAAAGAAGGGAAAAGTCAGTTGAAGCGCACAATAAATAAAAGACAGACAGATAAAAATAAAGTTCATCATTAAGGGCAACTGACTGGGATCAGTTAGCCCTCTTTGCAAATCACGGGATTTCTCTCGGTTCACAAAGAGGGATGAGTATTTGCTTGCTAATTTGGAATGCACAAAGTTGAAATTCACAAGTCAAAATTGTCAAACTGCATAGTTCAAGTCTCAAATAACATGATGCAAAGTCCAAGTCCAAATCAAACTACAGAGTCCAAAGGCAAACAGAATGGCCTAACTAAAGTCACAAATTATCCAAAAAGCTGCCAAAGATATCAAAGATACAAAAGTACAAGATACTGTCACAAGGAAGCAAAGCTGTCAAAAGAAGATATGAAAGGATATGCAGAGAAAGATTAATATGCAAGCAAGCTTTTCATTTTCATCATTTCCCAGTGCTACCCTTTCAGCTTTAAGTACACATAAAACATTATTTATTATTTTAATGGTACTGGAGAGAGAAGAGAGAAAAGAGTTTAGGCTTACAGGTTTGGCTTTAGGCATAAAAGATATAAAACTGCTAACCCATATCAGAAAAAGGAGGGAGAAAAAACAAAAAGTCAAAAAACCAACAAGTTAAAAACCTGTCAAAAGCTCATTACCAAAGGACATCAAAAACAGTTAACAAAAGCAAAACTTGCCAAGGCCAAAGCTAACAGCCACAACCTGTACTAGCTATCAAACCAAAGCCTCACCAAGGCCATAACATGAATCAAGCCTTAAACCAGCAAGGCCATAAACCAGTAAACACCATCAACCTGCAAAACCCAACAGCATAAACCATAAAACCAAGCCTGAAACCAGCATAAGCCTTGATCCAGTATAACCTGTTCAAACCTCACACTAAACATCAGTCAAAGCTCATTACCAAGCATACCTGCCTATCAGAAAAGATATAACCTGAAGCATACCAGCCTAACCATTCAAGGCCAAACCCTGTCAACTAAAACCTGCAGCCTTAACCAGTAGAACCTGTACCAGAGCAAACCTGATACTACACAAACAGGTCCATAACAAGCCTGAAGCCTTTAAACCGATACAAATATACAAGCCATACACGCCCAAAGCCAAAAACCAGAATACCACAAACAACAAAAACTTATCAAACCAATTTCAAAACCCATCAGGCCTCAGAAAAACTTCATCATAGGCCAATATACAAAAAAAGCAACAGAAGCGAGGCCGAAAGAAGAGAGGAAAAGTATTCAAGGCAACATAATTCCTCAGTTTGAAACCATCATTGGGAAAACACATTAACAAGCCAAAATCATTCAATCTCAGCATCCAAGCATCAAGACAACCAAACAAAAAGGAAACGTTCAAGGCAACTCAGTGTCAAACATCACAGGCCCTCAGAATATTCATCATTGGGCAAGGAACAAGCATACAAAGGGTCCAGCATACAAAGCAACAATTCAACAGCATATCAGGGCCAACACACGAAGCATACGAAGCAAAGAGGGACGAAAGAAGAAGAAGAAAAGAGGATATACTGGATTTTCAGCATGCATCATTAAACAACAAAAAGAAAAGGGCAAGAATACTGAGTACCAGGGAAGTCTCCCCAAAGTTCACAGCCTCATCAAGTTTTTCCTCGCCGCCGGCCCTCCAAACGCCTCCTAGATCCCTCCTCCATCTCCGAAAGGTAGTCCTCTTATATCCTTTACATGCATGTCAGAATAACGAAAGCAAACACATAAATCAAAGACCCAATCGAAACTTAAAATCAAAGATATAATGAAAACCCTAAACGCGAGAAAGACAGAGTTCAAACCTTGCAAGTGTCACCTAAACGGTCCATTGGAGGGAGAAAAGGGAACGGTGGCGTTGGTGGCAGGCATCAAGGCATGAGAAGACAAAGAGGACGAACAAAGGAGAACGGCGCCGCTTCTTTGTACATCAAACCCTAAAGCGTTATCCAAAATGAAACAACAATCAGAAACCCTAAAAACATTGTTTGAAACAATTGGGCCTCGCCCTTTCTCAGCCTAAGCCCATGCAATTTTCCCTGATCACCCCCCCCCCCCCCACCACGATTGACATTCTGTTTGGGCCAGTATAAACCCTTGGCCCATTCATTTAACACCTATTTGCTTTTTTATCATTTTAATTTTTTACATAACTTAACCATTTCTTTTTTTTTTCTCTTTAATCAAACTAATTTTATTTGTAAATAAACATTAATACATAAAAATAATACTTTGCATTAAATACTGAAAAATACATAAGAATTGGAATTAGTTAAAATACTTTTTTTATTTTTATTTTCATTAAACTTATTTTGATTTATATGTAAATTCTCTTTAAGATAAATACAATTTCTTTTAATTAAAATAATTTGTACATTAATACAAAATACACAATATAATTAAAATGTAAAACATTTTTCCTTCTTTTAAGTAAAATACTTTTTTGTACATAATAAATGAAAATACATCTTTTATACATAATATAATTAAAATTGAAAACATTTTTTTCTTTCTTTTAATTAAAATACCTCTTTTGTATATATTAAACAAATATGAAGATACAAATTTATATCAAATGTAAGTAACAATTTTCAAACTTAGAACATTTTCTTTTTCTTAAATTTTCTTTTTGTACATATTAAAGAAATATACAAGATTACAAATTAAATAAAGAAAATATTTAATTCCTTTCTTTAAGTTAAAACAATACTTAATAATACACATTTAAAATCACATCTTAACTTGTAAATAATTCTCATACGTACACGTACACTTACACAATACACTTGACATTTGACAATATACATTTGCTATTCCTATACATTGATATACATTACATTTACACTTTTATAGCAATTCAATTTGGTTGTAAATTATTGGACACTACATTCTTAAAGTCTCATCCCCATTTGTAAATTTGTACCCCCACTCCCGGATACTATTTGTAATAGCGTAAGACTTTAAATTCTTGCAATTTACCGCTTTCAATTATACCATGTTTAGACCTAGGGTTTGCATGTACATAAAATCAAACGCTAGATAAACTAATACAAAGACAAATACATGAAATCAATACACAATCACACTTGCACCCCCTAGGGTAATCCCACATGTTGCCTTCCAAAATGGGCCATGCTTGCACGTTGAGTATCTTTGGCAAAACGAATTCAAAATGATCATAAGTCCCTCGATGACGCTTTCGAAAGTTGCCTAAATGGAATGATCAAGTCCCTTCAAAGAAAATTGCCAAAGACACTTGGCACCATTGCATTCATGGTCCATACGATGACCCGCGCCCGTCCCGTTAAACTTCCTAAACGCAAGATTGTCCACCAAAATCAATGGTGGAACAAAAATTGTTAAAAAGGGTTGAAAACATAGAGAAAACCTTTAAGTACAATAGGGGTAGACAAAACTCTTAGTTACTTGAGATCAACTTGCAAAAACACTTGCCTTCTTTTCAAAAACCACACTTCATGCACACTTTCAAAACAAACTCTCAAAAACATTTGAAACATCTTTTTAAAAAGATACACACTTTTGTAAGACACTCAAACACGAGTCAAATACATTGGTTGCCTAAGACAAGGCATCTCTTCAAAAACATTTTCAAACACACACACACACACACACACCATTTTCAAGCAATCGAAAATCAAGGCAAGTGATCTAAAAACCAAGTAGCTAAGAGCCCATGGATAACCATGGATGAAAAGGGTGCTAAAACCTTCCCTTTTCATAATCTACCCCCCGAACCCACGAAATATCTCAAAAGGTTTTTGCTGTGCTTTTTTAACCTTTCCTTTAGGATAAAATAAAAAGTCGGTGGCGACTCTTGCTCAACCGAACAAGTGCGAATACAAACGCAAAACTCAAGTCAGTTCTCCCACCGTATCACAGAACTGGCGACTCTGCTGGGGAATTCTTTTTAAAAGTGGGGTTACCTTAGGGTTTAGATCACCTTTACATTCTTACTTTGTTTGCCTTGATTGATTTATCTTTTGGGTCCTTGTTTGGGTCTGTTGTAAATCCTACACCCGGATTTGGGGCACCTTTTTAGGTAAATAGCAAAAAACTGTGAGGGAACTGTGCGGGGTATACCGACACGGTTGAAGCAGTAAGCTATGTTAGTGTGACATATTTGTGAGTACCGGTAACCCTTGAGTTCAGTCAAGGAGAGTACGGGGCCACTGAGTGATGTCGTGAAGCACTAACGAACTCTTAGAACCTTACTTGACCATCTTGGCCTTTTATTAGGGGTAGTGAGATGACCGGCTTTGGTGCAGTCCGAAGTTGGTAGATACTTGATACTACACTCATTGAGGGTTGTTTCCTTGGAATATTTTGGTCGCCAGTAAGTGGCTAAACCGAAACAATGAACACAGAAAACAATCCAATGATATTGAGCTCCTTAGAACCCGGTTTCTATTTTAGGACAGGATGAGCCAACTAACTTCAAGAGGGTACTTACCTAAACCCCATGCAAGCCTAAACCTAAGGACTTGTTTGCTTTGTGTGAATATGTTTGCCTGTATATACACTCACTTGCTTTTCGCATACATGTACATAACATCATAACATCATAACATCATACCATAGCATTTTCAATAACCTTTTCAAGGATCTCGAAGGTTCTTTTGATGAAGGGTTACGTTGAACCAGACGTCTACCAAGGGGCAAGAGGTTTCTCCTCTAACCAATGCCAATCAAAGATCAAGTACAACAACTTGAATCAGTGGCTATGACCCATTGGACATGGTGAGCTTGATTCTCGTGGAAAGACATCCACCAATACATAGTTCTCCAGTCAAAGATCAAGTACAACAACTTGAATCAGTGGCGATGACCCACTTGACATGGTGAGCTTGATTCTAGTGGAAAGACATCCACCGGTGCAAAGTTCTCCAATCCAAGAACAAAGTTCAACCTCTAACATTTTCTTGTGTTTACCCCAAGAGATCCTTGAAAGCATGCATCCACATATCATGCATTGCATCTTAACGATCTTTCCTTTTTCAGGTTTCCTTACTCTCCTGCTGTTTATTTCAGTAAGAGATGGCTCTAGAAAGGTCTGTCAAAGACATCCAAGACCAGACTGCTCAGCTACAGGAAATGTTCCTGAACTTGTCTCTGGGGCAAGAAGAAATGAAAGCTCTCCTCACAAAGAGCTTGGAGAATTCAAACAATGCCAGGAGTGATCAGCTTGCGGAGCTGCAGTTTGATCTGGCGACATTGAGGATCCAAGTGATGGGACAATTGGTGGGCCAGATGGCTCTCATCCAAGACCTATCTCAAAGACAAGAGGAACTCAGAGTTCTTGTCCGCCAACTGCTTCCAAACAACCAATTGGGGCAAACATCTGAGGTTGAAGAGCAAGTCATCGCTCAGCCTCCATCCACTCAAGAAGACAAGGGGAAGGCTCCTTCGCTTGCTTCAGGGTCACAAGCCCATCAACAACCTCGTCAGCGTCAACGGGGTAATCGGCGTAAGCAAGAAACGCCGGGAAGACAGTTCACGGAGACTGAGATACCATCATTCTTCATACGAAAGCGCCTATTGGAGGTCAACCTGCTTACTTTAAGGGATCCTCCTCAGAAGCTCAATACCTCCTCTCCTAACTATCGTCCCGACGCATTTTGTGTTTACCACTCCTACAGCCCGGGACACGACACCAACGACTGTTGGGCCTTGAAGAACAAGATTCAAGATCTGATCGACATTGGAGTGCTGGAATTCATGCCAGACGGCGAGATGAAAATCTTCCGTTAAGGGGTTCTCCACCTGAAGTGATGAAGCTCAAACTGAGAGACTTTTGCTTCATTTGAATTTTCAAAGTTGTAATTTCTTTTGTTATTCAAACAATTAACTATTGATGTCAAAACCCTGTTTTCATTAATGCACTGCATATGTTTGTCTTGAATTCATCCATTCGTTTTCACTACTCTTGTGTTTACTTTATGATATTCGACTCTTGATAAAAAGCTGCAAGCCTTTAGAGGGAGGATGACGAAACAATACCATAATCTCATACAATATGCTTTTGAACGGACCTGGCTGATGATGTACAGGCATTTCTTTCAATTCCCAAACACTGGAGTTATAAGGAAGATAATCCCTAGTCAACCCCTTCGAGCCAAAGAAGTAGGAGTTTTCTGTTTCTAAACAATCAAAACCTTTAATATAAACCTGGGGCAGGGTAGTATCTCAGTTAATTCAAAAGAAAAACGCGCATTGAAGTCGCAAACTCTCAGTTCATAACACAACGAACGACGTCGAAAAAGAAAGCATTCCTTTGGAATTAAAAGACAAGGGTGGTTCCCTATCACATAGGCAGTCAATCTCTCAAAAGAGAAAAGCCCACCAAGCCAAAACCTGTAAAGGAGGCTTAAGAAAGCTGGGGCATCCCGCTGACTGTAATCTCGAAAATGGGAACAGTCAGGCAAAATTTATGGATAACAAATCAAAATCAAAATAGTGAGGTCATGACAAATCCTCAACAACATGAAAAAAAATGTTGCAAAAGAAAAAGGAGATGATGATTGTCTCCCCAAATTCAATTCGTGAACCATCACCCAAAAAGTCGTTCCAAACTCAAGACAGAGTATGACGCACAATTAACTGAACTTAGGGTTGAAGAACATCACGAAGAGCGGGTGGGTACAAATATACTTTGAGCCTTTATCCTTTGTTTCTTAAACCGTGAACCAGGCCACGTTACAACCCTTCAAAAGTCCTAATTGAAGCATGGGTTAGTTCGAAAGCATACTGTTACAAAAGGTATCCTGACTCCTGTAAGGCTTTGCTCTAAATCTTGTGTTGACTTGTCTTATAAAAAGTTTTCTGCTAAAAAACGCATTTTGCAAAACTTTGAGACAAACATAAACTTTGCATTACTTGAATATCACTGTCTGCATTTGGGCTTTTTGTTTGACAGCGAAGAAATTCATACAACGGATGTTCGGAGAAACGAAAACTCTCTCAGTAAGTTAAAAATCACTTCAAAAGGACGACACTTCCATTACAAATCTCCTATCAACAAGGGGCATGACATAGCACCATCCAGTTAACCTGGGGCAGTTCAGTCAAGGTTTCAACAGATCTTTCAAAATTCCGTTAACCTGGGGCAGTCCAGTCAAGATTTCAAGAAATCTCTCAATTCGCAGAATAATCTGATTCAAGACTCATCATCACTTGGGTCATTTGAATGTCAAAAGTGTTCAATCATTCCTTCGCCACCTGCTGAAAATCACAACCACCAACAAATCAACTATCACTATTTCCAGACTCGATTCCTATATCTAGCCAGGGCACTTCTGAAGAGTTTGAAGATTCGATTCATGTATCCATCCAGGGCATATCTATTGAAGAATATTTCCAGACTCGATTCCTGTATCTAGCCAGGGCACGTCTGAAGAGTTTGAAGATTCGATTCCTGTATCCAGCCAGGGCATATCTGTTGACGACTATTTCCAGACTCGATTCCTGTATCTAGCCAGGGCACGTCTGAAGAGTTTGAAGATTCGATTCTTGTATCCAGCCAGGGCATATCTGTTGACGACTATTTCCAGACTCGATTCCTGTATCTAGCCAGGGCACGTCTGAAGAGTTTGAAGATTCGATTCCTGTATCCAGCCAGGGCATATCTGTTGACGACTATTTCCAGACTCGATTCCTGTATCTAGCCAGGGCACGTCTGAAGAGTTTGAAGATTCGATTCCTGTATCCAGCCAGGGCATATATGTTGACGACTATTTCCAGACTCGATTCCTGTATCTAGCCAGGGCACGTCTGAAGAGTTTGAAGATTCGATTCCTGTATCCAGCCAGGGCATATCTGTTGACGACTATTTCCAGACTCGATTCCTGTATCTAGCCAGGGCACGTCTGAAGAGTTTGAAGATTCGATTCCTGTATCTAGCCAGGACAATATCTCCTTGACCAACTTTTCTTAAGTTCCAGATCAACACCTGTAACAAGCCAGGAAAACATCTGTGAACGACTGATCGTGGATCAACACCTGTAACAAGCCAGGAAATTATCTACATCACCACTTGGGGAATTCGAATGTCAAAAGTGTTTAAAAAAAACCGATGCAGTTTTACACGGACTCATCGTCAGGAAACCCTACACCGGTTCCCCTTGAACCCCTGATGCAGTTTTACACGGACTCATCATCAGGAAATCCTACACAGATCTCCTCAAAACAGGAAGTCCCTAGTAGTTTGGCATACAACCCAAGCTTCTGATTTCCCCAACAGTGGTCCGAAGACTTCTCATTTTTCAACAATCAAGGATTCTCGCCCTCCACAACAGCACCCAAAGAATTATTTTCCCCGGCAGCAGTCAAGATTCTTTTATCTTCAGCCATCCAGGATTCATTTATCCTCAGCAAGATAGCTCATCAGCTTACATGCGCATTCATGTCATAAACATTAATGTCACATACATTGCATCACGCATCATGACATTGCATATAACTAACTCTTTACCTTTTCAGGTAAGATCAGTCGACAGACAAAAATCATTATCTTCCGAGATTCTTTCTAGAAATGGTTCAGATGTGACCCAGACATGGAAACATACTGATGCTTATTCCAGATGCATCCAGATGCAGTTTTACACGAACTCCTCATCAGGAAACCCTACACCGGTTCCTCCTCCAACTTCAAGACTTCTGAAAATAGTTCACAGGTTCTCCAGTAACGGATGTTAACCTATCGCTTGTTCAGATTCTTCTCAAGACTTCTGAAAACAGTTTATGGATTCTTCCCAACAACGGATGTTAATCTATCACTTGTTCAGATGCAATTTTTTGAAAACAGTTTACGGACGCTTCCCAACAACGGATGCTGCTCTATTGCTTATTCAACTTCAAGACTTCTGAAAACAGTTCACGGGTTCTCCAGTAACGGATGTTAACCTATCGCTTGTTCAGATTCTTCTCAAGACTTCTGAAAACAGTTTATGGATTCTTCCCAACAACAGATGTTAATCTATCACTTGTTCAGATGCAATTTTTGAAAACAGTTTACGGACGCTTCCCAACAACGGATGATGCTCTATTGCTTATTCAACTTCTCAACTCCTGAAAACAGTTCACGGATTCTCCAGACACGGATGTCAATCTATTGCTTATTCAGACCCCCAGTTCAGAGATGTTCCGAAACATGGAGGCCTTTCTGATACTCGTCCGCTCACCATTGACATACAGTTCAACATTTCCAAATGGCATCTTTAAGCCCAT
Organism: Vicia faba; assembly: GCA_948472305.1. Taxonomy (NCBI): domain Eukaryota; kingdom Viridiplantae; phylum Streptophyta; class Magnoliopsida; order Fabales; family Fabaceae; genus Vicia; species Vicia faba. The sequence continues at coordinate 303,394 of CATIWC010000560.1, forward strand.
TTCTAAATGGCATCTTTAAGCCCATTTCCAAATGGCATCTTTAAGCCCATCCTCCAACAAACATTTCTAAATGGCATCTTTAAGCCCATTCTCAGATGGCATCTCTAAGCCCATCCCCCGACAAGATTCTATCGCATCAGATGGCATCTTTAAGCCCATCACCAAATGGAATCTTCAAGCCCATTCACCTCTACCATCACATCGCCGAGTGCAAATTTTCTGGGCACTTTAGTGTCCAATCTCCTTTTACCTTCGAGTCGCGAAAGGCAAACTTGCCAATCTATCTCTTCAGGTTCAAGAAGATTGAACAGGGGCAACTGTTGTACCCCAAAATTTGCCCTCGCATTTTTCCTCAAGAAATCACAGCTTCAGGCGTTTCCTGATTTTTCAGATTGGCTCAAGAATCGGTCAAACAGACTTTTCTCGTCAGTCAGACAAAATTAGGGTTTTACTGATTTTCAGGGCTCTAGAATGTTTCAAACAATTGGCTTAGGGTTTTGATTGATTTTGGCTCAACTTTGATCAGGCGAACGTTCTTTGGCATTTAATCAGGAATTAGGGTTTTCGTGCACGGTTCCTCAGAAAGATTTAATTCTACGATGCTTTGCAAGTTATTCCGAGATTTGGATTGAATTCGCATTGTTTGACTTAATCAGTAAAAGAATGCATTTGGATTGAATTCGCGTTTGTTTGACTTAATCAGTAAAAGAATGCATTTGGATTGAATTTGCGTTTGTTTGACTGAATCAGTAAAAGGTTGCATTGGGTTTGAATCTGCAATGTTTGATTAAAGTCAGTAAAGAAAAAAAACGTCTGGGCAATTGCTGTGATTGACTGTTTGTTTTGCTTTGGATGTTGGAAACGCCAGGTTTAATTGATCAATGCTGAAGCAATGTTTATTTAATTATTTATTATTCTAAGATTAAATTATTGGAATGTATTTTCAATTATTTTAATTTAAAGAATTATAAATAATAAAATAAATAATTGAAAAGAAGAAAAGAATTAACTGGATAAAAAAGAGTTTTTATTTATCTTTAATTTATTTGTACAATTGTTTTGTTTACAAATTGTTTACAATAACAATTTTACAATAATTAAATTTAAAATAAGACTATCCTATTTTTTTCTAAATCTTCAATTCTTCATCTTTTGCTATTCCTCTCCATTTAATTATTTATCTGCAAAGAAAAGAAGGGAAAAGTCAGTTGAAGCGCACAATAAATAAAAGACAGACATATAAAAATAAAGTTCATCATTAAGGGCAACTGACTGGGATCAGTTAGCCCTCTTTGCAAATAACGGGATTTCTCCCGGTTCACAAAGAGGGATGAATATTTGCTTGCTAATTTGGAATGCACAAAGTTGAAATTCACAAGTCAAAATTGTCAAACTGCATAGTTCAAGTCTCAAATAGCATGATGCAAAGTCCAAGTCCAAATCAAACTACAGAGTCCAAAGGAAAACAGAATGGCCTAACTAAAGTCACAAATTATCCAAAAAGCTGCCAAAGATATCAAAGATACAAAAGTACAAGATACTGTCACAAGGAAGCAAAGCTGTCAAAAGAAGATATGAAAGGATATGCAGAGAAAGATTAATATGCAAGCAAGCTTTTCATTTTCATCATTTCCCAGTGCTGCCCTTTCAGCTTTAAGTACACATAAAACATTGTTTATTATTTTAATGGTACTGGAGAGAGAAGAGAGAAAAGAGTTTAGGCTTACAGGTTTGGCTTTAGGCATAAAAGATATAAAATTGCTAACCCATATCAGAAAAAGGAGGGAGAAAAAACAAAAAGTCAAAAAACCAACAAGTTAAAAACCTGTCAAAAGCTCATTACCAAAGGACATCAAAAACAGTTAACAAAAACAAAACTTGCCAAGGCTAAAGCTAACAGCCACAACCTGTACTAGCTATCAAACCAAAGCCTCACCAAGGCCATAACATGAATCAAGCCTTAAACCAGCAAGGCCATAAACCAGTAAACACCATCAACCTGCAAAACCCAACAGCATAAACCATAAAACCAAGCCTGAAACCAGCATAAGCCTTGATCCAGTATAACCTGTTCAAACCTCACACTAAACATCAGTCAAAGCTCATTACCAAGCATACCTGCCTATCAGAAAAGATATAACCTGAAGCATACCAGCCTAACCATTCAAGGCCAAACCCTGTCAACTAAAACCTGCAGCCTTAACCAGTAGAACCTGTACCAGAGCAAACCTGATACTACACAAACAGGTCCATAACAAGCCTGAAGCCTTTAAACCGATACAAACATACAAGCCATACACGCCCAAAGCCAAAAACCAGAATACCACAAACAACACAAACTTATCAAACCAATTTCCAAACCCATCAGGCCTCAGAAAAACTTCATCATAGGCCAATATACAAAAAAAGCAACAGAAGCGAGGCCGAAAGAAGAAAGGAAAAGTATTCAAGGCAACATAATTCCTCAGTTTGAAACCATCATTGGGCAAACACATTAACAAGCCAAAATCATTCAATCTCAACATCCAAGCATCAAGACAACCAAACAAAAAGGAAACGTTCAAGGCAACTCAGTGTCAAACATCACAGGCCCTCAGAATATTCATCATTGGGCAAGGAACAAGCATACAAAGGGTCCAGCATACAAAGCAACAATTCAACAGCATATCAGGGGCAACACACGAAGCATACGAAGCAAAGAGGGACGGAAGAAGAAGAAGAAGAAAAGAGGATATACTGGATTTTCAGCATGCATCATTAAACAACGAAAAGAAAAGTGCAAGAATACTGAGTACCAGGGAAGTCTCCCCAAAGTTCACAGCCTCATCAAGTTTTTCCTCGCCGCCGGCCCTCCAAACGCCTCCTAGATCCCTCCTCTGTCTCCGAAAGGTAGTCCTCTTATATCCTTTACATGCATGTCAGAATAACGAAAGCAAACACATAAATCAAAGACCCAATCGAAACTTAAAATCAAAGATATAATGAAAACCCTAAACGCGAGAAAGACAGAGTTCAAACCTTGCAAGTGTCACCTAAACGGTCCATTGGAGGGAGAAAAGGGAATGGTGGCGTTGGTGGCAGGCATCAAGGCATGAGAAGACAAAGAGGACGAACAAAGGAGAACGGCGCCGCTTCTGTGTACATCAAACCCTAAAGCGTTATCCAAAATGAAACAACAATCAGAAACCCTAAAAACATTGTTTGAAACAATTGGGCCTCGCCCTTTCTCAGCCTAAGCCCATGCAATTTTCCCTGATCACCCCCCCCCCCCCCCACGATTGACATTCTGTTTGGGCCAGTATAAACCCTTGGCCCATTCATTTAACACCTATTTGCTTTTTTATCATTTTAATTTTTTACATAACTTAACCATTTCTTTTTTTTCTTCTCTCTAATCAAATTAATTTTATTTGTAAATAAACATTAATACTTAAAAATAATACTTTGCATTAAATACTGAAAAATACATAAGAATTGGAATTAGTTAAAATACTTTTTTTATTTTTATTTTCATTAAACTTATTTTGATTTATATGTAAATTCTCTTTAAGATAAATACAATTTCTTTTAATTAAAATAATTTGTACATTAATACAAAATACACAATATAATTAAAATGTAAAACATTTTTCCTTCTTTTAAGTAAAATACTTTTTTTGTACATAATAAATGAAAATGCATCTTTTATACATAATATAATTAAAATTGAAAACATTTTTTTCTTTCTTTTAATTAAAATACCTCTTTTGTATATATTAAACAAATATGAAGATACAAATTTATATCAAATGTAAGTAACAATTTTCAAACTTAGAACATTTTCTTTTTCTTAAATTTTCTTTTTGTACATATTAAAGAAATATACAAGATTACAAATTAAATAAAGAAAATATTTAATTCCTTTCTTTAAGTTAAAACAATACTTAATAATACACATTTAAAATCACATCTTAACTTGTAAATAATTCTCATACGTACACGTACACTTACACAATACACTTGACATTTGACAATATACATTTGCTATTCCTATACATTGATATACATTACATTTACACTCTTATCGCAATTCGATTTGGTTGTAAATTATTGGACACCACATTCTTAAAGTCTCATCCCCATTTGTAAATTTGTACCCCCACTCCCGGATACTATTTGTAATAGCGTAAGACTTTAAATTCTTGCAATTTACCGCTTTCAATTATACCATGTTTAGACCTAGGGTTTGCATGTACATAAAATCAAACGCTAGATAACCTAATACAAAGACAAATACATGAAATCAATACACAATCACACTTGCACCCCCTAGGGTAATCCCACATGTTGCCTTCCAAAATGGGCCATGCTTGCACGTTGAGTATCTTTGGCAAAACGAATTCAAAATGATCATAAGTCCCTCGATGATGCTTTCGAAAGTTGCCTAAATGGAATGATCAAGTCCCTTCAAAGCAAATTGCCAAAGACACTTGGCACCATTGCATTCATGGTCCATACGATGACCCGCGCCCGTCCCGTTAAACTTCCTAAACGCAAGATTGTCCACCAAAATCAATGGTGGAACAAAAATTGTTAAAAAGGGTTGAAAACATAGAGAAAACCTTTAAGTACAATAGGGGTAGAAAAAACTCTTAGTTACTTGAGATCAACTTGCAAAAACACTTGCCTTCTTTTCAAAAACCACACTTCATGCACACTTTCAAAACAAACTCTCAAAAACATTTGAAACATCTTTTCGAAAAGATACACACTTTTGTAAGACACTCAAACACGAGTCAAATACATTGGTTGCCTAAGACAAGGAATCTCTTCAAAAACATTTTCAAACACACACACACACACACACACACCATTTTCAAGCAATCGAAAATCAAGGCAAGTGATCTAAAAACCAAGTAGCTAAGAGCCCATGGATAACCATGGATGAAAAGGGTGCTAAAACCTTCCCTTTTCATAATCTACCCCCCGAACCCACGAAATATCTCAAAAGGTTTTTGCTGTGCTTTTTTAACCTTTCCTTTAGGATAAAATAAAAAGTCGGTGGCGACTCTTGCTCAACCGAACAAGTGCGAATACAAACGCAAAACTCAAGTCAGTTCTCCCACCGTATCACAGGTGGTCTCTTGGATTTGTGATTCAACTGAGGATTGAGGTTCTTTAACCAAACATAGCACAAAAGGATAAGGTTGTGATTTCTTTGAGGATAAGGTCATGTTGCACATTTAACCAATTGTTGCTTGCAAATTGACGTAGCTTCATTATGAGGAAATTTGAGCACGCCATCCCCAAGCAATTTAAAAATCGTGATTCAAGTCCCCTATTCATTAAGGTGAATTGTTTTGAATTCAAGCTAAGAAAGGTAAGAGAGTTCCTTGTTTCAAAAAAAAAAAGCTCATGTTTTCGCAAGCGAAGTCACTTTTATTCAAGAGGAAATCAAGGTATTCTAGCATCTATGTCAAGATCAAAACATTAAGTGTCATTCAAGTTCATAATACAAAATACAAGGATTCAAGTTCCAATAATTCTGAGGGTTTTTGCATTCATAATTCATACAATTCGAAGGCAATTTGAAGAGCATATTACAAGACAGAAATTGAATTGCATGAAAAGCAAGTTCATAAATTCTAAGCCTAAACTCTATCACCATCTTCCAATCAGGTTTCATGTCTTGTAAAACTTTCCCAAGCTTACCCAAAAATTGTCAATCAACATGTTCAAACTCCAAGCCATGCTTCATTTGAAATCAGCTTATTAAAATTACTCTAAAGCTGTATCATATATGCTCAAATACCAATGTAAAACTTGATCCAAGCTTGCTTGAATGTGAGAAACTCATGTGCTGCATTTATACAAGGAAAATTCGTTCAAAAATATACAAAACAGAAAGAACAAATGAAGTTAGCCATAAATTACGACAAAAAAAATACAATTCCAAGACCTCACACTTCACAACTGCAAAAGAATCAGCCATGCTGCAACTTTTTATACCCTATGCAGCCCTGCAACCATATTAAAACCATAAAACTATTAGCATTTCACAAAAACCCTTTTAATAGAAGTCAGGACTCTATTTTATCCCAAAAAAACAGTATGTAACCAACCTCTAACAGATTTCTCAACCTTCCTAACTAACTGTCAAAACAGTAATCAAAAAAGAGAAACCCAACTTTTCCTAACGGACTGAAAACTTCTCTAACAAACTCATAACAGATTCGTAACAGAATTATGGGGAAGAGGAAGTGATAATAGGGTTGATAACAGAATTCAACAAAAGAAAGAGGGGGGATTCATTCTCAGAGATCAAAGGAAAAATCACCTTTTAATTCTCTCTTCAATCTTCTTTACAGGACGGTTTCTAGAAGTTATTGAATCGTTGAGAAGAATCATTCACCAAAATCCTCATCTTCATCTTCAATCTTCATTTAGCTTTCTCCCTCTGTTCATAGCAGTACCTTCAACCTTCTTCAATCCTAGGTGTTCATATTCAACCATCTTCATAATCAAATCTTCATCTTCTTCATATTAATCATCAACATTCACTTCTTCGCAAATCATCATCAATGATCTCCTCTACATCAATCTCCAAACAGTCTCTCAGCACAAAAGAGACAAAATTCACGAACCGGAGTAAAAAACTCAAGAAGTAAAAGTAGAAGAAGCACCAGTTATTACCGGATTATGCGATTTCTCTAGTTTTTCTCAGCTTCGAAGTCATTGAAAAATCCATCAGAGTGACTCCGATAAGTAAGCGTTTCTTCCTTCATCTTTTCGTGTGAACATCTTTATCACTATGAATCATTTGCATCTGCACTGGCGCGTCTTGTTTTTTGGTTTCGACGATTGAAAGAGGATGAGAGAGAAACCAAGACGAACGAAAGCAAACAGAGACGACGACGCTATGGAAAGGAGAAAACAGAAGAGAATCGCGCCACTGAAGAGAGAGAGGGAGGAGAGTTGATTTTGTGTGTGGAAGCTTAATAGTCACAAACTTTTAACCCTATGTCCATTGAACAATGGCGTTTCACTTTTTTTGGAATTTTATTTGTTTTTTTTTTTATTTTCATTTTATTGAAACAATGTTTGTCAGTAAAAATCTGAAGTTGATGGATTAGTGAGTGGAGTTTAGCTGGACCAATTTTCATTGTCAGAGCCCATTACTACCATTTTTTGGTATCTATGCTTGTAACAAAAAATGCTCATGGATTCTTATGGTGGGGCTTAATGCCATTTTGCTGGACCAGACTCTCCTATATTCAGCACACCCCTTGGGTCTTTCTAATTCATCATTCTTTTAAATTTTGTTTTTTAGTTTAGTTTAATTTTCTTTCTTTTATAATAAAAATAATGAATAAAATACATATGATGAAAACAATAAAAAAATATAGATTTTAGGAATGTTTTTTAATTAATAGACTACAAATTTTTTTTGTTATATTTCTCTTTTGATTTTTAGGAAACTAATTCTTAAGTTTTTTGATTACTTGAGATTTGTGATTCATCTTTACTTGTTGAGCTGAGTCTTATGCAGGTTCATTATTTGATATGTGGATGTGTTTTGGATTCCTATTGTGATTTATTTTTCACATTGATGAAGCTTCGATACCTATTCCAAATATTTTACTTTTGACTGTTTGTTTGTTAATTCCAGCTTGCGCGAAGTATTCTGAGTCTCTTTCCTTTGGTTGCGCTTTTTGCGGACTTTATTGTTCGTTTGGTATTATACTGCTTCTAAGTTATACTTCCGCATTTATCGCTTTCCAGATATCATGAGAAGTAGAAATAAAGAGTGTGCGCTCGAAGTCGCTGTTTAAAGACCTGTAGCAGGCATTCCGCACTTCATTTCTTATACGTGTTGTGCTTGTGTTTGTTCCCTTTCTATTTGATCGATGTGTCACTCAATTTAGAAATTGAGATCACGACTTCGCTCTCAGTGCATGCTCCCTATAGGACTTTATCGCTTTACTTTATTTATTATTGATCGATGAGTCACTCAATTTAGAAATTGAGATCACGACTTCACTCTCAATGCATGCTCCCTATAGGATTTTATCGCTTTCCTTTATTTCTTGTTGATCGATGAGTCACTCAATTTAGAAATTGAGATCACGACTTCACTCTCAGTGCATGTTACCTATAGGATAATATGTTAGACTTTCTTTGGCATGCTAACTTAGATAGGATCCTTCATTGTGTGATAACATTAGGTTAGAGATAGGTTAGTCTCCCTTATATGTTTTCTTCCCATTTTTGCATAATCGCATTTAAAACTGAAACTTCTTTTTCTTGGCAAATGTATAAAAATTGCTAAGCATACAAAAATTCTTTTCATGGTAAAAAAAATACCAAACAATCCATTTCTTTTTGCCATTCGGCTTTTCTCTTCAAAGAGCATGTTAGCTCCTTTCCACTACAGGTCATAAGTCTCCAAAAGGTCGAGCAGCGGTGGAATGATCGAATGCAACATTGTTCATTTAAAAAATACAAAAAAAAATATATATGAGCCGAACTACGACGCTCTGATTCCTTAAAGGGGATACGTAGGCATCTGGTCACGGGGCTCAGCCGAGCAAAAATTGTAAATACTTCCTTCTTTTCCCCGTGTTTTATTTGCATGCATTCTTTCTTAGTTTATAACGTTTAAGCATTAGATTGAATACACCCTTTGATTAGAATAACGAGAGTGGATCCCGTAGAGTACTATGGACGTGCGGGGTGCTAATACCTTCCCCTCGCGTAATCGACTCCCTTACCCAATCTCTCGGTCGCAAGACCTTGATTTCCCCTTTAGGTTTTTCTTCGATGATTTTACTTTCCCTTTTATGGGATAAATAAATACTCGGTGGCGACTTCATTGATTTTTATCGCTACAGTACCCTTTTGATTTTTTCCACATTTTTGCATTCTAACTTCCTCTTTTTTGTAGGGCGTTGGGCCTCCTTGGGCCCTTTTTGTTTTTATTTTTACTGGTTAACCCCCTGTTCCATTTACACACCCCTGGCCCAGTTTATTTAATTTTCTTATTTTTATTTCATTTTTATTTTCTTAAATATTTTTCCTAATATTAAAAAATCATAAAAAATACAAAAATAATAGATTTACATTTTGACATAGTTTATTTACTTTTCTCACAAAAAAAATTATTTTATTAATCACACTTTATTTATTTTTACTTATTATCTTGTAAATTTAATTAAAACTAGGTTATTAGTTTTTTTTCTTTTACACCAATTAAAATATATTATTTTAATATTAAAAAGGTCAAAAATATTTCATAACACTATAATTATTTTCAAGACAAAAATACCAAAAAAATAATTTTTCTTATAAAACTTAATTTCTTTTAGGGTTTTGTTTAAAAATCTTTTCTTAGTAAATTTAGGGTTTACTTTTTATTATGGTAATTAATCATTTTTCCCCTTAATTAATTAGGTTAAAATAATTTCCCTTATTTTCCTAAAAATCCAAACAAATATCCATTTACTTTACATTTCACATTTTTGTACATTTATTCATTTTGTACATTATATTCATTTAAATTCTTGTACATTTATACCAATTCAATATGGTTGCAATAGACTAATTAGGTTTAAATTCTTGAAATTCCCATTCATGAATTTGTATACCCCTCCCACAAATGTTGTAATAGCGTAGTAACTTTAAATTCCGCAATTTATCGTTTTATATATAACATGCTAGTAATTAGGGTTTGTATGGAAAGATTAAAACCAATGCTTAGAAAACCCTAATTAAAGACAAAATCAAGCATGAAAACAATACACTTGCACACAAACACCCCTAGGGTTAACTCCACTTGGTTGCCTTTACAAAATGGCCATATTACGCATGTGAGGTATCTTAGCAAAAACAAGCAAAAAGTATAAGATCATAGTCCCTCGATGACGTTATCTAAGTTTCCGTTCAAATGATCTTAGTCCCTAAAAGAGAATGCTAAGATACCTTGCAACATTGCTAATCATGGTTATACGATGACCCACGCCCGTCCCGTTTACATCCAAAGAAAGGGTTGCTTACTAAATCAATGGTAAGACAACAATGTCAAAGGAAAAGAAAAATGAATAAGAAAGAATTTTGAGTAGGTAGAATGCTTCTAATTACTTGCTCAATTTCAAACAAAACATCCTTGCTATTTTCAAAACAAACACCTATACTTTCAAATATCCTACAAACTTGAAAAACATTTTCAAAAGATCAAACACTTTGTATACATTTTTACGAACGAGAATCATTATAAAGTTTGCCTAAACAATGTCCTCTTTACAAAATATTTTCAAAAAGCACACAAAGCATAATTTCAAACAAAAGCAAGTGATCTAGCAAGTAACTAAGAGCCCATGGAAAACCATAGATGAAAAGGGTGCTAATACCTTCCCTTTTCATAATTTATCCCCGAACTCAAGAAATAATCGCAAAGGTCTTTCCTGTGCTTTTTGACCTTTCCTTTTGGTTAAAATCAAAGTCGGTGGCGACTCTTGCTAACCGCAACATTTGCGATCAAACGCAAAACCCTCAAGTCAGTTCTCCCACTGTATCACAGAACTGGAGACTCTGTTGGGGAATTATTCTAAAAGTGGGGTTACCTTAGGGTTAGATCATATTTACTTGCTTTCATTGTTTGACTTGTATGTTTTACATTATGGTTCTTTGTTTGGGTTTGAATCCTCTACCCGGATTTGGGATACCTTATTGGTAAGTAGCAACACGTTGTGGAAAATGTGCGGGGTTTACTGACATGGTCTAAGCAATAACTACGTTAGTGTGACATATTTGTGGGTATCAGTAGCCCTTGAGTTAATCAAGGAGAATACGGGGCCGCCGAGTGATGTCATGAAGCACTAATGAACTTTTATAACCTTTACTTGACCAACTTGGCCTTTAGGACGTAGTGAGATGACCGACTTTGGGGCAGTCCGAAGTTGGTAGATACTCGATACTACACTCATTAAGGTTTGGTTCTTTGGGATATTCCGGTCGCCACTAAAGAGGTTTGTGCTAAAACAATGACCAAGGAAACAAATCAGTGATATTGAGCTCCTTAGAACCCGGTTACTATTGCTAGGACAGGTTTGAGCCAACTAAACTTCAAGAGGGTACTTACCTATGATACCCCATGCAAGCCTAAACCTAAGGAATTGTTTGCTTTGTTTGTATGTGAAGGGGTAAGAAAACACTTAGAAGGGGGGTTGAATAAGTGACTCTTTTCCTTTTCAATACAAAGCTCAAAACAATAATGGAATAACACAGTTATTTTTATCCTGGTTCGTTTGAACTCAAACTACTCCAGTCCACCCGCCAAGGTGATTTCGCCTTTCTTAACAAGGACTTAATCCACTATAATCAACTGATTACAATCACACAACAACTGTTGTGACTAACAATGCACAAGTAATCTTACAAGTGACTAACAACATTAAGACTTAAATCTAGTCCTAGTCTGCTTGAGAAATCTGACCAAACTTGGTCTCTCAAGGAACAAATACAGTGGTATAATCTTTACAGATAATTGAAATAGAGTTTGCTTCTAATAAAGCTATATCACAACTGTGATTTTTCACTTAGAATATAATACACAAAATGCATGAACTATGAGTTTGTGAGCTTTTGAATCTTTCACGCAGTTTCTTGTTTTAACGTTGTTGTTGGCTTGCAATAAATGTCCTTCTACTTATAGTAGGAATAATAAGACCGTTGTTGCCTTCAGAGGAAATGGAGAGCATTAAATGTTTTGCGTGTATCCTTGCAAAATTCCATTCTCCAAGAAACTAGTTGTAGGCACTTGAGTGTTTTCAGTCGTCTTTGCATTAATTAGCAAAAGTCAGAATGTAAGAACGTGTTTCCATTGCTTTGACAAGAAAAGTTGATTTAGACGTTGTTTCAGAATTTGCTTCTAAATGTCTTTAAGTCAGAACATGCTTCATTCAACTTCTAGTCAGAGCGTTATTTGCTAAGAACTTTGAACAGCGCTTGCTTTCAAGTTATCTTCTGAATCAAGGAGCCTGCTAGAAGTTAGAAGATCCATTTAAAAAGTAAAGGTTCTTACCATAGTCAGCAGATGCGTTTGAATAAAAGGTTCTTTTATCAAAGAACTTCTTCATAATCTTTGCTTAGTACTTTAGAATGTTTCTTGTCAGAACATTAACTAAGACATTCAAAACACATTCATTAGAGCATAAATTATCTTAAATATAATTTAGTTATCATCAAAACACTTGAGATAGGTCAAAACTAATCTTGTTCTTTCAATCTCCCCCTTTTTGATGATGACAAAAAAATTATTTTAGATAAAGAAAAGAAACAGATTAAGAGATAAGAATCTCCCCCTGAAATGAATATTTCTATGCATAAGACATCCTGAGATTATTTAGTCAGAGTGATACACAGTCTTCTTGAATTTCTTCAGAACTTCTTCAAGAAGATAAATCTTGGCTGGAATATTCTTTCAGAGTTAAATGATACCTGCAAAAAAAATCTTTTGCACAGAAGGAATTCTTGCAAATTTGTTAGAGTGTCTGAGACATAGTCCCATAACTGTTAAACAGTGATTAGTTCAAAAATGCACATTTTCTCCCCCTTTTTGGCATAATGAAAAAGTGTAATAATGAGAAATTTTGAAAGATTTCATAAAAAGTTAAAAATAGATATCCATAAGTACAAACAAAATAAAATAAGATACAAAAAGAAACTAGGACTTCTTAGAGACAAGAGCCATCAGAAGATTCTTGATTTCAGAGGCAGATTCACTTTGCATTGCCATCCAGTTCTTGAACTCTAGATTTGTTTGATCTTGCTTATCCATGCATTTATTCAAGACTTCATTCTCCCTCTTTAGATATTTCAGATTGTCCATAATGAGTGAGGTAGGAGCAGAAGATGATGAAGCTTCAGTAGAAACAGGGTCAGAAGTAGCAACTGTTGAGTCAGACTTCACAAAGGTGGAGAGCAGAGTCCCTAGATCCATTGCAAGAGTTGGCACAGGTTCAGGTCCATCCTTAACTGAAGGTTGATTCAATAGAACAATAGCCAGAGGATTTGAATCTTCAGAGCATTCTTCAGATTCAACTTCTGATATGTCCATCTTATCAGCTGGAGTATCAACAATCAATAGCGAAGACTTCTTATTCCATGTATCAGCAGCTTTTGTCTTGAAAGCATGCAGAAGTTTGGAAAAGTTGTCCAGCACCTGAGAATGACACAAATCTTGTAACTTCCGTGATTTAGCAACCAAGGTTCTTCTGAAAGTTTCCCATAGAAGATCTGTTGTTGTTGTGTTCACACTTCTGAGGCAATCTTCTTTCAGCGGTTGTAACCATGCTTGAACATTTGTTATAAAATTCTGAAACAAAGTATTTACATCTGGATGGACAGGTTTAGGGACAATCATTCTGTAAGTTTTGTTTTTCAAGAATTGTAGAGATTGAGAGACCACTACAGTTCTTAAAAAGCTATTGGTTTCAGGATTATTTGTAGGTTCAGGTTAGTTAACATAAATAGGAGGTTCTGATATATCATGAGGTACGGATGGTTCAGCAATTTCAGCTTGTTCAAAAATTTATTGTTCTGGAATTTGAGGAGTTGAGAGTGGTGATATATGTTGTGGTGAAGTGGGTGGAGTGACATCAGGCGAAATAATTATTGTATAAGAAGGAGTGGGAATAGGATTTTGAGGCTGTGGTTGGTTCATAGCAAAAGTATTCTCAGATGGTAGGTTGAAAGGAGGTTTTATTGTTGCTAGAGGTTCATTTATCCCTGGAATTCTCCAAGAGCCAGCATCATACCATCCAGTGGGTCTGGGTGATAAAGGTCTGGGAGGGGGTCTTGAGAAACGTTCAGCAGGAATAAGTTGAAAAATAGATGGTTCAGAAGGTTCTGATTGAGAGGATTCTGATTGGCTGTCAGAATGATCATCAGAGTCAGAATCACTTAAATTTGTTGAAAATTGATTTTTACTAGGGTTGTCAGCAAGGGGTTCAGATGTTAAGGTCATATCAATGTCTACATCTAAGTCTCCTAAGGTTTGAGAGGGTTCAGCAGATACAGATACATTTTCAGAATTATAAACAGGTATAGTTTCAGCATGATTACCTGTCTTCTTTTTCTTCTTCTGAGGAGTGTCAGAAGGTCCTTCTACAACTTTTATCTTCACAGATTCTTGGAGAACATCATCAGGAGAAGCTTGATTTCTTCCTTGAAGCCAAGCTGGATCAATAGGTGATCTTGTTTCTCTGCAGGTCTCAAGATAGTGCAAAACCATACGAGAATGCTCCCCTGAGTTAAACATAGGAAAGTCAGCAATAGGAATGCTTCTCTTCTTCACAATAGTTGACAGACATGGAGAGGGTTCCACCAGCAGTTTTTCAATAATTTTCCTCTTCAACAAGTTCTTTCCAATCATAGTCTTACCACAGATAGGTTCAATCTCCCCCAAAAGATTTGCTTCTTTTAGGTGAGCAATCAGACCATTCTCAGTCAGAATGTCTGATAATAACCTCCCCATAGGAATCCAATTCCTCTTTGATTTGGGATTCTTCATCCTTTCAGCTTCTCTGGTTTCTTTGACATGGTTCCAGAGATGTTCAAAAAGCAAGTAGGGAAAATCAATTTTTACATTGGTTCCAAGGCAAAACAGCGGATATTGTTGATCACTGTTGATGTAATCAGGAGAACTGGTATCTTTCCTGTGGTGAATACATCCATGAATAATCCTTGCCCAAATCTTATACTTGCCTTTCAAGTCCCTGACTTTGGAGGAACCTTGACCGTTGGTAAAAATCTCTGAATATACCCTAGACATCTCCATTCTTCTAGTGGGCATTCCTGTAACTCCAAGTTCTTTAAATCCCAACATCCTTCTTATTTGATTTTCTGTAATGGATATTTCCTTGCCCATTACAAAGGAGAGAATAACCTTGGGAGTTGCAATAGCGTGAATCCATAATTCTTTTACCAAAAGAGGAAAGACAGGACCAATAAGACAATCAAAGTAGCTTTCCCAACCTTGAAACTTCACAGCAGGGAACAAGTCAAATCCATTCTCTCTGAGATTCTCAAAGTCTACCATTAGCTCACTTAAAACTTCCAAACTTTCTACCGGAATGAGAGTTATCTTTTCAGGTATACTGTATTGCTCAGAGTGGGTAGAAGAAGAAGAAGCCATTGAAGTTCTTTAGAAAAGAGAAATTCACGAAAAGGGTTTTAAGAGAAAAGTACAGTAAAAACTTGAGTTGAAAGAGAAAGTAAAGAATGAAAAGGGTTTTTCAAAAAGTATTTATAGGCATTAATTTCAAAGAATAGGTTAAGAATTAAAATTAAAATTATTTAAGACATAATTAAAATTAAGATTAAAACGGATTTAAAAACGAATCTCATCATTACTTGCATTTAATGGTTTGCTAAAAATGAGGGAAAACGTGAGATTATGACTAATCATCAACAGTTACCTAGAACGTCATCAGTAGCTTTTGCATGCCTGACCTTTCAGAAACACACCACGTGTTCATCTCCTGAAGGATGCATGTAACAGTTGTTTATTCTAATGAATTTCTGAACTACACTTGGACATGAAGCGTTAGAATGTTTCATAACTTTTCATATAGCTTCTGTTACAACTTCTCTTCTAACTTCTGAAGAGTTGTTGATCAGAGCATTCATTTTAGAAAGTTTCGAAGTCAGTCATAGAAAATAAATATTATTTTATTCAGGACATAATTCCATACAAATATTTTTCAGAATGAAATTAAATCTATCTTCTGAAAGGGGTTTGGTAAAAGTGTCAGCCCATTGATGGTCTGTTTTTACAAAAATCAAGTTTAATATTCCCTTCTGAATATAGTCCCTTATGAAATGATATTTAATTTCTATATGTTTGGCTTTAGAATGTAAGATTGGATTTTTAGAAAGACAAATAGCAGAAGTATTGTCACAGAAGATAGGAATCTTACTTTCATAAAGGTTGAAATCTTCTAGTTGACTTTTCATCCAAATCATCTGAGAGCTACATCCAGCAGCAGATATATATTCAGCTTTTGTGGTTGATAGAGCAATTGTTGCTTGCTTCTTGCTGTACCATGAGATAAGATTGTCACCCAAAAACTGGCAGCTTCCAGAGGTGCTTTTTCTTTCAATTCTATCTCCAGCAAAGTCAGCATCACAATAACCTGCTAGTTTGTAATCTTATGATATTCTGTAACACAGACCGAGATTAGCAGTACCTTTCAAATACCTAAGAATTCTCTTAACAACTGTTAAATGAGATTCTCTAGGATCTGATTGGAATCTAGCATACAAGCACACGCTAAATAATATATCAGGTCTAGATGCAGTCAGATAGAGAAGGGATCCAATCATACCTCTATAGAGCTTCTGGTCTACTTTCATACTTACCTCATCTTTACCTAGAATGCAGGTTGGATGCATAGGTGTCTTGGCATCTTTGCTTTCTAACATTTGAAATTTCTTCATAAGTTCTTTAACATACTTCGTCTGATGTATGAAAGTTCCTTCTGGAGTCTGGTTGATTTGAATTCCAAGAAATAATTTCAATTCACCCATCATGCTCATTTCAAACTCTACCTGCATGGTCTTAGCAAATTCTTTTCCAAGGGAGATATTAGAGGTTCCAAAAATTATATCATCAATGTAAATTTGACAGATTAAAATATCATTTTTAAATGTTTTTCTGAAGAGAGTTGTGTCCACTTTTTCTCTGGTAAAATATTTTTCTAATAGAAAATTACTCAGACGATCATACCAAGCTCTGGGAGCTTGTTTTAAACCGTACAAAGACTTTTTCAGTTTAAAAACATGTTCTGGATGCTTTGAATTATTAAATCCAGGAGGTTGATGGACATATACTTCTTCTTCAATATAACCATTTAGAAATGCACTTTTAACATCCATTTGATACAATGAAATGTTATTTTGTACAACAAAATAAATTAATAATCTTATAGATTCTAACCTGGCGACTGGGGCAAAGGTTTCATTATAATCAATTCCTTCTAGTTGACTATAACCCTGTGCAACCAGTCGTGCTTTGTTTCTGATTACTTCTCCTTGTTCGTTCAATTTGTTTCTGAAGACCCATTTGGTTCCTATAACATTGAATCCTTTGGGTCTTGGAACTAGATTCCATACATCATTCTTGGAGAATTGATTTAGTTCTTCTTGCATTGCTAAGATCCAATCATTATCTTCCAGAGCTTCATCAATGGTAGTTGGCTCAATCAGAGAGACTAAACCAAACAAAGATTCTTCATTGATTCTGAGAGATGATCTTGTTCTGATGGGATCTTCTTTTCTTCCAATGATTACGTCTTCTTTGTGAGCTGAAGATAATCTAGGAAACCTTTTCTGTGTGGGTTGGTCAGAGATTCTGAGATTGTTCAGAGCATTGTCAAGAGGATGATCTGCTACATCTTCTTTTACTTCTGAACTTTTAGAGTTTGAGTGATGATCTTTTGTACCTACAGAAAAATCAATTTGCTTTGGCTGTTGTTGGCCAAGCTTATCATCAAACCTGACTTTGATTGATTCTTCAACAATCAGAGTTTCTGTGTTGTATACCATATAGCCTTTTGAGCGTTTAGAGTATCCAAGCAGGAAACAATTTTGTGCTTTGGAATCAAACTTATTCAAAGTTTCTTTGGTGTTTAGAATAAAACAAGTACATCCAAAAGGATGGAAATAAGAAATGTTGGGATTTCTGCTTTTCCATAATTCATAGGGAGTCTTTTCAAGAGTAGGTCTTATAGAGATTCTATTCTGAATGTAACACGCTGTATTCACAGCTTCTGCCCAAAAGTGCTTAGCCATATTTGTTTCATTGATCACGGTCCTGGCCATCTCTTATAATGTTCTATTCTTTCTTTCTACAACTCCATTTTGCTGGGGAGTTCTAGGACAAGAAAAATTATGAATAATACCATTTTCTTTAAAATATTTTTCAAAATAATGATTTTCAAATTCACCACCATGATCACTTCTAACTTTTGTGATGTTAAAATCTTTTTCATTTTGCACTTGAGTACAGAAGTCAATGAATACAGAATGTGACTCATCCTTGTGTTTTAAAAACTTTACCCATGTCCATCTGCTGAAGTCATCAATGATGACCAATCCATACTTCTTGCCTCTGATGGATGCAGTTTTAACTGGCCCAAACAGATCAATATGAAGTAACTCTAATGGCTTAGAGGAAGAGACAACATTTTTATATTTAAAGGAAGGTTTTGAAAATTTTCCTTTTTGACATGCTTCACACAGAGCATCTGAGTTGTACTTCAGATTGGGAAGTCCTCTGACTAAATTTAATTTATTTAGTTGAGAGATTTTTCTAAGACTGACATGTCCCAATCTTCTGTGCCATACCCATTGCTCATTGCTAACAGACAAAAGACATTTGACGTTTTGAGATTTAAGATATGATAAATCAATTTTGTAAATGTTGTTCTTTCTCTTTCCAGAAAAGAGGATTGATCCATCCTTTTGACTTACAGCTTTATAGGAGTTTTGATTGAAGATAATGTCATAGCCATTGTCACTTAATTGACTTATGGACAATAGATTATGAGCTAATCCTTCTACTAATAAAACATTAGAGATAGAAGGAAGGTTACCGTTTCCTATGGTTCCAGAACCAATAATCTTCCCTTTCTGATTACCTCCAAACTTCACATCTCCTCCAACTTTAAGTTCCAGGCTTTGGAACATAGACCTTTTTCCCGTCATGTGTCATGAGCATCCAGAGTCCAGGTACCATGATTGGTGTTTCAATTGAGTTGTTAAGGACATCTGCAACAAATATTATGTTATCCTTAGGTACCCATATCTTTTTGGGTCCTTTTGTGTGAGCATAAGAGTTTCTAGAATGTGATGTATATTTTATATCATGTGAGTGTCCAAACTTGAATTGCTTATTCAGAGGTTTGTAAGTGAAGGTCATTTTAGCAACAGGTTTTGGAATGTATGTCTCCTTCCCTTTGGGAGGTTCATATCCAATTCCTCTTCTGTTTTTCCCACTAACTCCATAGATCATTGAAGCCATTTTGCTTCTGTCTATGCCTTTAGCAAGAAAAGATTGAAAGCTATAGTCATATTCTTTCAGAATATCTTTTGAACCAGACACAGACTCTGAACTAAAATTCTTTTGAACAATTTGAATTTCCTTTTCAAGTTTAAGATTGTTTTCTAAAAGTTCAGATTTTTCTGTTTCAAGTTTCTTAAAATCAGATGCAAGACTCTTCTTGAGTTTCTTGTATTTGATTTTGAGCTTACTATAGTTTTCCAGAAGTTCTGATAAACTATCAGCAAGTTCTTCTCTAGAAAATTCAGAAAATACCTCTCTTTGTTCTGACTCACAGTCTGAGTCATTTTCTGTGATAGCCATTAAAGCTAGGTTGGCATTTTCATCTTCAGAACCATATTCATCTTCAGAAGAATCTGAGTCATCCCAGGTTGCCATCATTCCTTTCTTCTTTCCAAATCTCTTCTTTGGTCTTTCTTTTTGAAGCTTTAGACAATCACTTTTGAAGTGACCAGGTTCTTTGCATTCATAACAGATGATCTCTCTTCTATTTGACTTTTTGTGTCCAGAAGATTCTGGTTTATCTTCTGACTTCTTGAAGTTCCTGAACTTCTTTTGTCTGTGCTTCCATAGATGATTGATCCTTTTGGAGAGAAAAGATTGTTCGTCTTCTTCTGAAGCTGATTCTTCAGAGTTTTATTCTTCAGCCTGAAAAGCATTAGTATCTAATTTCTTAATTGATTTAAGGGCTAGAGACTTACCTTTCTTCTGAGGCTCATGCTCATCCAGTTCAATCTCATGACTTCTGAGAGCGCTGATGAGTTCCTCCAGAGACACATTGTTCAGATCTTTTGACACTTTGAAGGCAGTGACCATTGGTGCCCATCTTCTGGGTAAGCTTCTGATGATCTTTTTCACATGATCTGCTTTGGTATACCCTTTGTTCAAAACTCTCAGACCAACGATCAGAGTTTGAAACCTAGAGAACATTGCTTCTATAGACTCACTCTCTTCAACTTTGAAGGCTTCATACTTCTGAACTAAATCCAAAGCTTTAGACTCCTTAACTTGAGCGTTTCCTTCATGAGTCATTTTGAGAGACTCAAACATATCATGCGTTGTATCTCTATTAGTGATTTTTTCACATTCTACTTTAGAGATATCATTTAAAAAAATATTTCTAGCTCTGTGATGATTTTTAAAATCAGCTTTTTGTTGTCTATCCATATTTTTTCTATCCACTGTGTTTCCTTTAGAATCTGTAGGATGTTTGTAACCATCCAAGACTATATCCCAAAGATCACTATCATGACCTAGAAAGAAACTTTCTAGTATATCTTTCCAGTACTCAAAATCTTCTCCATCAAACACTGGAGGTTTGTTGTAACTATTATTGTTTTGTTCAGCGGCCATTGTGTTTTCTTCTGGATCTTTTCCTGACACGGTTAAGTGTTGAGCTCAGAGTCAAGCTCTGATACCAATTGAAGGGGTAATAAAACACTTAGAATGGGGGGGTTGAATAAGTGACTCTTTTCCTTTTCAATACAAAGCTCAAAACAATAATGGAATAACACAGTTATTTTTATCCTGGTTCGTTTGAACTCAAACTACTCCAGTCCACCCGCCAAGGTGATTTCGCCTTTCTCAACAAGGACTTAATCCACTATAATCAACTGATTACAATCACACAACAACTGTTGTGACTAACAATGCACAAGTAATCTTACAAGTGACTAACAACACTAAGACTTAAATCTAGTCCTAGTCTGCTTGAGAAATCTGACCAAACTTGGTCTCTCAAGGAACAAATACAGTGGTATAATATTTACAGATAATTGAAATAGAGTTTGCTTCTAATCAAGCTATATCACAACTGTGATTTTTCACTTAGAATATAATACAAAAAATGTATGAACTATGAGTTTGTGAGCTTTTGAATCTTTCACGCAGTTTCTTGTTTTAACATTGTTGTTGGCTTGCAATAAATGTCCTTCTACTTATAGTAGGAATAATAAGACCGTTGCTTCCTTCAGAGGAAATGGAGAGCATTAAATGTTTTGTGTGTATCCTTGCAAAATTCCATTCTCCAAGAAACTAGTTGTAGGCACTTGAGTGCTTTCAGTCGTCTTTGCATTAATTAGCAAAAGTCTGAATGTAAGAACGTGTTTCCATTGCTTTGACAAGACAAGTTGATTTAGACGTTGTTTCAGAATTTGCTTCTAAATGTCTTTAAGTCAGAACATGCTTCATTCAACTTCTAGTCAGAGCGTTGTTTGCTAAGAACTTTGAACAGCACTTGCTTTCAAGTTATCTTCTGAATCAAGGAGCCTGCTAGAAGTTAGAAGATCCATTTAAAAAGTAAAGGTTCTTACCAGAGTCAGCAGATGCGTTTGAATAAAAGGTTCTTTTATCAAAGAACTTCTTCATAATCTTTGCTTAGTACTTTAGAATGTTTCTTGTCAGGACATTAACTAAGACATTCAAAACACATTAATTAGAGCATAAATTATCTTAAATATAATTTAGTTATCATCAAAACACTTGAGATAGGTCAGAACTAATCTTGTTCTTTCAGTATGTACATACTTGTACATAACATCATGAACATCATAATATCATACTCATTCACTAACCATTTCAAGGATTTTGGGATTTATCTTTGTTCTTGTTTTGTAGGACATGGATTCTATTCGCAGGAAAACTATTCAAGTCAATCTTGTAAGGATCCCTCCACAACTTAAGGAGCTAGTTTCAAGGATTCTAGAAAATTCTCCATTCACCGAGAGACATGGTCTCCTACTCAACTTAGTCACTTCCAACACTGATGAAGGTTCTCTTTCAGTTCTTTGATCCTTTACACCATTGCTTCACATTTCCCGATTATCAACTTGTGCCAACTTTGGAAGAATTCTCCCAACTCTTGAGGATTCCCATTCTCAATCAACTACCCTTCAATGGTACGGAAAGAGACCCAAAGCCAGAAGAGATTGCCCAAGCTTTACACTTGCATTCATCTGATGTCACAACTCATTGGGAAACAAGGAGTGGTGTCAAAGGTTTCCTAGCAAAGTTCTTGTTTGAGAAAGCCCAAAACTGTTGGAACTCTTTGGATTTGCAAGCCTTTGAGGAAATTGTGGCTCTCCTCATCTATGGGATGGTTTTGTTTCCAAATCCTGACCAACTCATAGATGTGAACACCGTCAAAATCTTCATATCCCGTAACCCGGTTCCTACATTACTAAGGGACATCCTACATTCTTTTCACACTCGCGCAATGAGGAAAAGAGGTGTCCTTATATGTTTTACTCCTCTCTTGGAAAGATGGTTTATTTTGCATCTTCCCCAATTTGTATTGAAGAACGAGCAAGGTTCAAGGTGGTCACAAAGGTTGATGACGCTCAAACATTCAGACATTCATTGGTGCTCCCAATCCATAGAGAATGTTACTATTGTCGACCGTTGTGGAGAATTTCCTAATGTACCTTTGCTTGGCATTAGGGGAGGTATCGCCTACAACCCCTATTTAGCCTTAAGACAATTTGGTTACGCCCAAAGGGATGGCCCGCATGAGATGCTGATTCAAGGTTTGGTATTTGACTACGAGAACGACGATCAAGGTCTTCGCCAGAGATTTATCCGAGCTTGGAGGATGTTAAACAAGGTAGATAGCAAGACACAGGGGCATAAGAATTCCATCCCTCTTGAGCCTTACCTCAAATGGGTACGCACTCGTGCTCAGAGTTTTATGATGCCTTACCCCTCCATTCTCCCAGTAATCATTGAGCCTGTCATGGAAGGAGATGTTCCATACACTATCCTGCATCCTGACATACCCACCTCTCTTGAAGACCTACAAAGAGATTGGATACAACTCAAAAGGGAGAGAGACACTTTCGAAGCCCAATTCTATGCAATCGATAAGAAGGTTTTGGAACTCACTAAGAAACTTCATGAGGAGAGGAACTTGAATGCCTACATCGCACAAAAGAGGATGCGTACAACCTTTCTATCTTAGAGTTTTTGTATTTGTTTTGCCCAAGGAGGCATTGATGTACTCAAGGTTTAATTTATTAATATAACGTGTGTTTCCTTTTTGTCTAAAACAAATTTGAATCTTTAAAATCCTTGAAATCATTGCATACACATTTATCATTCATCATAACATAAGCAGGTTTCTTGCAACAAGTCTCCTCATCTTTCTACTGTTTATTTCAGTAAGATGGATCTCGAGCAAACGGTGAAGGACCTCCAAGCTCAGAATGCAGAGTTTCAACAGATGTTCTTAACTCTAGCCAAAGGACAAGAAGAGTTGAAGACTTTGCTGGTGGAAGAGAAAAAGAAGAAAAAGAAAATAATCTAAGTTCTAAACATGGGAATAAGATTCCTCGGGCAGACAAGAAGGACCCTAGACTTTGCAACGACATCCAGTGAGAAAGATAATTAAGATGGGAAGGGAAAAGAAACAGTTGTCTAGTTAGAGTCAGAAGAGGAAGAGGAAGAAGAAGACTATTCTGAAGAACAATACCCTTCAGCCGACGACAAGTATAAGAATCTAGAAGAACGGTTAAGTGCAATGGAAATCCAAAAAGTGTCTGGATTAGACTTTGAGGAGTTGGGAATAGTATCGGGGATTGTCATTCCTCCAAAATTCAAAGCACCGATATTCGCCAAATATGACGGAGTTTCATGCCCCAAAATGCATCTCCGGTCCTATGTGAGGAAAATCCAGCCCCATACCGCTGACAAGGATTTGTGGGTACACTTCTTCCAAGACAGTCTGTCTGGAACTCAACTTGATTGGTTTTATCAGTTAGAAAGAGCAAATATTCACAACTGGGAAGATCTCGCTGCTGCCTTTTACAAACAATACCAATACAACGCTGATCTTACACCTACCCGTACTCAACTCTAGAGTATGGCCATGGTTTCAAGTGAGGGCTTCAAAGACTATGCGCAAAAATGGAGGGACTTGGTAGGAAGAGTCCAGCCTCCCTTATCTGAAAGAGAATTGGTATACATGTTTTTGGGCACCTCGTCCGGTCCCTTCTTTAATCACTTAATTGGGAGTTCATCGGCAGGTTTTACTGAATTGATACTGACCGGAGAAAGGGTGGAAGATGGGATAAAGAATGGAAAGATTCAAAAAGATGCATCCTCTGCTGTTGTAAGGAAACCATTCATCGGAAATAAAGAGGTGGTTGTTGTATATCCTCATAGAAATCAAGATAGAGCTAAACGTCGTCCTATGGTGGGGACTGTCATGATTCCTAAACCAGCGCCTGCTCAACAAAGAAGAAACCAGCCAAGAATTGAAAGACCAGTCAGACAATTCACCAGAATTAACACGACTTTATCTCAAGTATTGCCACATTTGTTAAGATCCAACCTAGTGACTTTGAAAGAAGCTCCAAAGAACCCTAACACAACCTATCCTCACTATCATCCTAATGCCCGCTGTGCATACCACTATGAGAGTCCCGGCCATGACACTAACAATTATTGGGCTCTAAAGAACAAAGTACAAGACCTCCTTGAAGCCAAAGAGATTGAATTCGATGCGCCAGAAATTCCTAATGTCATTACTACCCCTATTCCCAAACACGGCCATAATGCCAATGCCATTGAAGAAGATATGTTTGTTACTTCAGTTGATGAACTTATGACCCCACTCCTGACTATCAAAAAGAACTTATTGAATGCCGGTGTTTTCCCAAGCTGTGATGAAAGTTGTCATTTATGTTTGTCCTCACCAACCAGTTGTCCTTTGTTAAAAGAAGGAGTTCAGTGCCTAATAGATAACAAGGAAATTTTGTTCGAGAAGGCTTCAATTCCAACTGTTTCTTATAAAGATGTTTCCATCGTGACCATTTCCGACAATTCTTCCAGGGTCTCCACCAAAAGACCCGTTAGAATCACATTAGTTCCTAAAGTAGCTCCTTTGATAATTACAATACCTGGACCAATCCCGTATTCGTCAGACAAAACCGTACCATGGAATTATGGAGGCGATGTCTACTACCACGGTATCAAGCAAGATTTGCCAGCTGCTGAAGATTCAAGTTCTAAGAAAGTTGATTCCAATATCAGTAATATCGCAGACTAGTAAGATTACCCGAAGCGGAAGGATATTCTCTCCAAAAATTGCTCCCTCAAAAGTAGTTTATGGGCCTGTAATCATTCCTGTTGTTGTTGCTCCTCCAAAAGTTATTCTCAGTCCTACAACCACCTCTGCTAAAACTCCTGTTGACAAAGCTGTTACAATCCCTGTTACGACCCCTACTGACACTCCTGATGCCGAGTCAACCGAGACTCGAGGTAAAGATATTCTGATTGAGCCTGTCTGGACGAAGGCACAATCATTGGCTATCCCTGAAACCTCCCGGAAAGAGATGGGGGAAATCCTAAAGATCATAAAAAGAAGCGACTATAACGCAGTCGAGATACTGGGGCAAAATCCATCCAAAATTTCCATGCTGGCTTTATTATTATGTTCTGAGGCTCATGCAAAGGCCTTGGTAAAGTTCCTTAAAACTTCCCATGTACCTCAAGAAACATCTACCGATCAGTTCCAAGACTGCGTAGCTAGCTTGACTACAGATAATGGTTTAGGTTTTTCGGATGCTGATTTAACGCTAAGAGGGAGGAAGCATAATGAGGCATTGCATGTCTCAGTGGAATGCAGGGGCACGACCTTGGCTCATGTTTTGGTGGAAACCAGTTCACCTCTGAATGTGTTTGCCTCTGATTGACATTGAAACTAAGCAACATAGTAGTGAGGCCCTTTGGCGGCTCAAAAAGGATGGTGCATGGGGAAGTGGATATCCCCATAAAGGTTGGAAACCAAACATTTGATTCAACCTTTTATGTAATGGATATTCTCCCTTCATACTCCTGCTTATTAGGCCGACCATGGATCCAAAATGCTGGCGTTGTTACTTCTACGTTGCACCAAATGCTGAAATATTCGATTCAAGGGAAAATCATCACCGTTCATGGAGAAGAAGAGTATATGGTCAGTCATCTAAATTCCTTCAGATTTGTGGAGTTAGATGGTGAATTTATTGAAACTCTATTCCAGCACTTTGAAGAAGTCCCGTAAGATGTGGCAGTAACCAAGGCTGTTTCTCAAATTCCCAAGATCACAAGGCCTCCACTCAAGATGTCATCTTTGAAGGATGCCAAGGAAGTGATAGAAGAAGGTGGGGGCACTATTTGGGTACAACTCCCAAATATCCCTTACAAATTTGACAAATTTGGTCTAGGTTTCACTTTAGGTGCCCAGAAGGTTGTACGCTGCGCTCGTGCCGGAGGACCACCCTTGAAGATCAGCAACCACCAAGTCAACATCGTGGAGGATGATGAAGATAGCTATGACCTAGAGGATTGGATTTTCCCAACTGTCAGTGGAGGGCTCAACAACTAGGAGGCTAGAGATTTTGTCCCGATCACTTTTATCCCACAGTAATTTGTCTTTACATTTTGTTTGATCTGTAATATTAAAACAATTCAGACTCTTAAAAACCTTGTGTCTTACCCGAGGCACAATGGTCCATTTGTAAGGGTTATTATCTCATTTCCATATGACATCAATGAATCATGGACGTTTTTGCATAAAAACTTTGTGCTCATTGTTTTTCTTTTTACATTTTCATTTCTTTCGAAGATAATTATACTCTTACACACACTCACACTCATAATATAGGTCTACATCCATTCGGGATCCCATGGGTAACGATTCTGCTATGGCTTTCTGTGACTCTGAAAATCTAATCTACCAAGCCGAAGACGAAGGTGAGGAAGATTGTGAAGTGCCAGGGGAACTCGCCAGGTTATTACAACAAGAAGAGAGGACCATTCAGCCTCACGAAGAGCCAGTGGATACAATCAACCTAGGTACCGAAGAAGAGAAAAGAAAAGTCAAGGTGGGTGCCAACCTGGAACCCAGTGTCAAAGAGCGCCTGATTCAGTTGCTACACAAGTATATTGAGGTCTTTGTCTGGTCATACGAAGACATGCTAGGACTTGATGCAGATATTGTAGTACATCGTCTACCTACAAGAGAGGATTGCCCACCGGTAAAGCAAAAGGTCCGTCGTATGTGACCTGACATGTCTGAGAAGATTAAAGCTGAAGTCATGAAACAATTCAATGCTGGATTCTTGGCCATCACCTCTTATCCGCAATGGGTTGCCAATGTTGTTCCCGTTCCTAAAAAGGATGGCAAGGTATGAATGTGTGTGGACTACAGAGATTTGAATAGGGCAAGCCCTAAGGATGATTTCCCACTTCCCCACATTGATATTCTAGTTGATAATACGGCACAACAAAAAGTGTTTTCCTTCATGGACGGTTTCTCAGGCTACAACCAAATCAAAATGGCGCCTGAGGACATGGAGAAAACAACCTTTGTCACACAGTGGGGCACATTCTGCTACAAAGTTATGCCATTCAGACTGAAGAATGTTGGGGCAACCTATCAGCGTGCCATGGTAGCTCTATTTCACGACATGATACATCATGAAATAGAGGTATATATGGACGACATGATAGCTAGATATCAAACAGAAGAAGAGCATCTTGATCATTTACATAAACTCTTTGAGAGACTGAAGAAGTACAAGCTGAGGTTGAACCTAAATAAATGCACGTTTGGGGTGAGGTCTGGTAAACTCCTAGGCTTTATCGTCAGCAATAAAGGTATTGAAGTGGATCCCGCCAAGGTGAAAGCGATACAAGAGATTCCTGCTCCTCGTACTGAGAAGGAAGTCATAGGATTCTTAGAACGTTTGAACTACATTGCCAAATTCATTTCTCACCTGACAGCTACTTGTGAACCAATCTTCAAGTTACTGAAGAAATATCAAGTAGTCAAATGGAATGATAAATGCCAAACTGCTTTTGACAAGATCAAAGAGTACTT
Source organism: Vicia faba (assembly GCA_948472305.1). NCBI lineage: Eukaryota > Viridiplantae > Streptophyta > Magnoliopsida > Fabales > Fabaceae > Vicia > Vicia faba. The sequence continues at coordinate 331,353 of CATIWC010000560.1, forward strand.
ACAAGATCCTCTTATTTTGATGCCACCAGTCGAGGGAAGACCATTGATCATGTATCTAACTGTTTTGGAAAATTCAATGGGGTGTGTGCTGGGGCAGCATGACGAGTCTTGCCGAAAAGAGCACGCTATTTATTACCTGAGCAAAAAGTTTACCGACTATGAAACAAGATATTCACTGCTCGAGAAAAGTTGATGCGCTCTGGCATGGGCTGCTCGCTGGCTAAGACAGTATATGCTGACTCATACTACCTTATTGATATCTAAAATGGATCCAATAAAATACATCTTCGAGAAGCCTGCTCTCTCTGGGAGAATAACAAGATGGCAAATGATCCTGGAAGAATATGACATACATTATACTACCCAGAAAGCAATAAAGGGAAGTGTACTAGCTGATCACCTTGCTCACCAAGCTGTGGAAGACTACCAATCCATGAAGTTAGAATTTCCAGAGGAAGACATCATGATGGTAAACAACTGTGAAGAATTCAGACCATATGAAGGACCTGAACAAGGATCCCGATGGACCCTGGTATTTGATGGGGCACCTAACATACTTGGCAATGGTATTGGTCTTGTACTCATATCTCCTGAAGGGTGTCATACTCCCTTTACTGGAAGACTCTGCTTCAATTGTACAAACAACATGGCAGAATACGAAGCGTGCATTTTTTGTCTCAAAGCTGCCATAGACTTGGGGATCAAATCCTTAAGTGTATTCGGAGATTCAGCTTTGGTCATCAGCCAGATCAAAGGGGAATGGGACACCAAACACCCTAAACTTATCCCTTACAAAGAACATGTGCTGAAATTGCTCCCACATTTTGAGAAGATTACCTTCGAGCATTTCCCGCGAGAAGAAAATCTGCTAGCAGACACACTAGCGACAATGTCATCCATGTTTAAACTTAAATGGGACAACGAGGCTCCCCGGATCACCATTGAACGAATGGACGAACCAGCTCACTGTCATGAGATTAATACTGAAGAAGTAGTGGACCAGCCTTGGTTTCACGAAGTCAAGAGGTATCTCAAGACTCAAGAATATCCGGAAGGAGCTTAAGTCAATGATAAGAAGTTCTTAAGGAGATTTTCTGCTAAGTTTTTCCTTAGTAATGGCATTCTATACAAACGCAACCATGACTCTATGTTACTCCGTTGCATAGACAAGGTGGAGGCGGAAAAGATCATGGTTGATCTACATGAAGGAACTTTTGGCACTCATTCCAGTGGGCATACGATGGCAAAGAAGATCCTACGGGCAGGCTATTATTGGTCTACCATGGAAGAAGATTGCTATCAACACTCTCGAACCTGCCATAAGTTTCAAATCTATGCTGACAAGGTGCACGTACCTCTGGTTCCTCTGAATGTCTTGACGGCTCCTTGGCCCTTTCCTATGTGGGGCATCGATATGATTGGGGAAATCAAACCAACAACCTTCAATGGACACCGCTTCATCTTAGTGGCCATTGACTATTTTACAGAGTGGGTTGAGGCAGCCTCTTTCGCTTCCGTGACCAAGAATTTTGTCTCCCGGTTCATTAAGCAGAATCTCATTTGTCGGTACAGTATTCTAGAAAGGATCATCACTAACAATGGTACGAATCTAAACAACATTATGATCACCACCCTGTGCGAGCAGTTCAAGATCCAGAATCACAATTCTTCCCCTTACCGGCCGAAGATGAATGGTGTTGTCGAAGCCACAAATAAGAATATCAAAAAGATCATACAGAAAATGAAAGTCACATACAAATACTAGCATGAGATGCTACCATTCGCTCTCTACGGGTATCGTACCACAGCTCGCACATCAACCGGGGCAACACCCTACTCTCTGGTATATGTCATGGAAGTTGTCTTGCCTATTGAGGTCCAGATCCCCTCTCTGAGAATTATGAAGGATGCAGGGCTGAATGAAGAAGATTGGATCCAGAATCGACTTGATCAACTGAACTTAATTGATGAGAAAAGACTTACTGCTGTTTTTCATGGTCAAATGTATCAAAAACGGATGATCAAGGCTTTCAACAAAAAGGTCAGACGCCAAGTATATCAAGTCGGGGATTTGGTTATCAAACGTATCATACTACCGCAAAGTGATCCCAGGGGAAAATGGACTCCTACATACGAAGGACCATTTGTAATCAAAAGCATATTCTCTGGGTGGAGCTATGATCTTGACCACCAAGGATGGAGATGACCTGCCGCACCCTGCAAATGCAGACATAGTCAAAAGATACTACGCATAAGAGACCCGCTAGGTTGACACACCTAGATAAAACAAGGGCGTCCCGGCGAACCAAAGAGGTTCGGGCAAAAATTAGGGATAAAAAAAATCTTTACACCCGGCAATTTGAAAACCCGAAAGGGCGACTTGGGCAAAAAAGGGTATCCCGGTGGACTGAAAACCCAAAAGGACGGTCCAGGCAAAAGTTAGGGAATTAAAGCGTATGACTATGTCTGGTTGGATCACCTTACGGACAACCTGACAAATTCAGAGGTTCTGATCAATTCAATCAGCTTCGGACAAGGTAACAAATAGACAAGATGCTCAGAGACACGAAGGCTATAGCAGAATGGGAACCCCATGGGATTATTGCACATAGCTATCTTTTCTTTATATCAAAATCGTAATTTTTTACGACGGCATTCTCTTACTAGGATGTTTGTCTCATTGTACAAAAATACTTACTCAAAGTCAATATAAAGATATCCCTTTGAAAGTGCAAAACTATCTTTTTTTCTTTACTCTTGTGTTTTGTTTACAAAAATGCTAAATGAATTATTGTTGAACATATGCATTTGAATATAATTACTGTTTACAAATAAACAAAGTAAAAAGACAATCACTGATGGCTTTAAGAGATAGGGCAATATCTTTGAGCTATTCCATAAAATCCCCGCAGTGTGAAGTTTAATCCCCAGTGAAACAAAGCTTCTAGTTATCAATCCCCAGAAGAAGTCATACAATTTCTCAGAATTCCTCAACAGGATTTTACAGGAAGTACACGGCATTCCCCTTACAACAGAGTTTATTTCTCTAAAAAGGAAATCCATCAACACTTCAACTTCACAACATGAATACTTACACTCCATATCCTCAATGATTCAGGGATTTATTTTCCCCAATCGAACAGCAGAGCAGCAGATTAGCTCACATACGCATGCATCGCATCCATATATCATAAACATTGATAACACGAATACATTACACTATGAATTTCATACAACATGACATTGCATATTAACTAACATTTTCCCCTTTTCAGGATAAGGTTAATCAATAGCTACCATTAACAATGTTCAAAGGCTTTTCAGATACAGTTCAGATACGCTCCAGACACGGATGCCATTCTGATACTCATTCAGACTCAACTTTGGATACAGTTCAGATACACTCCAGACACGGATGCCATTCTGATACTCATTCAGATCCATCTTCTCAGATGCAGTTCAGATACGCTCCAAATACGGATGCCTTCCTGATACTCATTCAGACTCAACTTTTGATACAGTTCAGATACGCTCCAGACACGGATGCCATTCTGATACTCATTCAGATCCAACTTCTCAGATACAGTTCAGATACGCTTTAGACACAGGTGCCATCTTGAAGCTCATTCAACTCTCAGATACAGTTGAGATACGCTCCGGACACAGAGGCCATTCTGATACTCATTCAGATTCAATCTCCAGATACAGTTCAGATACGCTCCAAACACGGACGCCATTCTGACACTCATTCGATTACAGCTTAGAGATACGGTTCAACAATTATTTCTGGATGGAATCTACAAGCCCATCTCCAAAAAATTTCTATCAACTCTCCAAATGGCATCTTTAAGCCCATTCCCTCTACCATCACATCACCGAGTGCAAATTTCTGGGCACTCTAGTGTCCAATCCTCTTCCACCTTCGAGTCACGAATGGCAAAACTCATCAATCTAACTCTTCAGGTTTAAGAAGATTTAACAGGGGCAGCTGTTGTACCCCCAAAATTTTCCCTCTCACTTATCAATAATTTGCTCACAATATCTCTTTCGGCTCAAGACTGCACTAGGTTTGATCAGCTCAAGACACCTCCTTAAGCACTAATGATCAAAATTAGGGTTTGAGATTGCACAAGGATATACGAAATTTCAATACCCCATATGATTTTCATGGATCATTATGGACCCCCAAGATCACTCATATCAAGTTTCAAGCCTTGGATCACACTGTTGATCAGTCAATTGAGCAGTTGACCTAAAAAATCAGCTGAATTGAGGAAAAAAGAAAACCATGGCCAATTTACAGTCAAACTTCATAATTTTTTATCCACATAAACATTTTAAACTCATACATATCAATTTATCAAGTTTGGACCATAATTCCTCAAGAAATTTGATCAAATCTCCAAAAGGGAAAAATGGTCAAAATTAGGGTTTTAATTGGGAAAGGGCAATTTCTAATTTTTTGACCTAGCAAATGATCAATTGGTTTAAGGAATAATATAAAGAGTCCAATTGCATCATTTTTACCTAATGATATGGCTCAAAACATTTCTCAAGTCCAAAGGATTGACAGATGAATTTTCAGTCAACTGATCAAAAGTCAACTGTATACTGAAAAGTCAAACTTTGAATTTTTGGTCAAATTCAAATACCAAATATCATAATTCATCAAAACATATCAAAATATGAAAATTATTCATCAAGAAATCAAAAATTCAAGATTTCATTTTGAAAAGTCAAAATTTCTAAACTTAGAAATTTTTCTAAGTGTTGGAAATTTCATGTTTTTTCACAACTTTGAGCAAACTTTTCACCATGATGCAAGATGATTCAAGAGAAACTTCCAACATGAAAGTTGTATATCTTCATGAAATCTACAACTTTTCTTCACACAACTTCTTCCAAAAGTGCTTGTATCTCAAGTTATAATGTTATGAACATGTGGTCATGAAACAAAACACTTAGTGACATTTTGCCCTAATTTGGTCAGGATTTTGACCAAACATCATGGCACTTTTTCATATAGTTCCAATGGGAATCTTCAAAAGAAATTGAAAGATAGATTATAGATCATATTACAAGCTTTCCAAAATGTCAAAGAACTCCTTGAGATCATTCTTGAGTAGGGAGAATCGAAGAGATGAAGTTAGGGTTTTATCACTTGAATTACAAGTCATTTTGTGATGAACCAAATTCAAAATTCAAACTATGCTGCATAAACACTACTTTTCAGGCCTCAAACTTGTTAGTAACTCCATAATTAATGGTTTACACATCTGTTAGAGGTATCACTTCAAGCATTCAATGCATGGACATGCTTTATATCCATTTTTGGAAGAAAGGTTACATTGCCATTTTGATAAAGTAACTTTTTGCACAAAACTTGTTCTTAAGCCTTGCACTTGTTCTCTTCTGATCAAATAAGTATTATAACTCATAAGAAATGGTTTAGAAACTTACAATCACCCAATCCATGCTTGTACCTCCTCTTGAAACTTGTTTCCCACTTTTCTTCAAAATCAAGTAACTTAGCCAAAAGCTAAAAACTTATACTTTTGATTGTCCAAAGCTCTCCAATCCTTTTGCTTATAGATACACAAACTATTTGCATAAAATACACGAATGCTCATGCCCTAAAAACAACTAGAACTCAAAATCACATTCCATACCTCCATTTTCACATAAACTAACCAAAAACTTGAAACTCGTAATCTACTCGTGTGTTTCTTGGCCTTTTGGTTTCTAAAGCTTCTAAGCATCATATAGAATTGATCCTACATCCTGTTACAGAACTGTAACACCATTGACACCATCCTCCATTTTCAAAAACAGAGCTTTGCACTTGGACTTCTCCAGAACTCCTCAGCCCTTTCAGCTTAAGCTAAGCCTTCCATTAGCTTCCTGGGAACTTGAGGAAGTTAACCCAACCATTGGAACTCCTTGAAAATTGCTAAAACTTCAAACCCGATACCCTCTTGCAAGGTAAGTTTTCTAACTTTGGAACTTCTCATATAGGCATCATCAATGATTTATTTGTGAACAAAACATGTAGATATCATTGCCCTGAAGCTAACCATGTCCATAGTTTCCATTAACTTTGCTTGTGCTTAGAGAATTTTGAGACTGGAATTTCTGAGATTTTTAGGGTTCAGTTTAGGGCCAATGAAATTCATGCTTATCTTTGATCTGTAGTTTTAATGCTTTACATTTTTGAAACCGTGAGGAAATTTTCTACAAGTTTCATGTTTACAGTTTTCATTTTTGATAAGAAATGAAAAAGTTACAGTTGGTCTGGCTGGAGGTTGAAGATGAAGTAATCAGGGCGTATTTTGTATCATATATTTATTGATTTGCTTATGTTAATGGATGTATAGCCACCCTAGTGGTAGAAGCGTGCGTCTGTAACCTTTGGGACCTGGGTTCGAGCCCCAGTGGTACCCTTTTGATTTTTTCCACATTTTTGCATTATGACTTCCTCTTTTTTGCAGGGCGCTGGGCCTTTTTGGGCCCTTTTTGTTTTTATTTTTACTGGTTAACCCCCTGTTCCATTTACACACCCCTGGCCCAGTTTATTTTATTTTCTTATTTTTATTTCATTTTTATTTTCTTAAATATTTTTCCTAATATTAAAAAATCATAAAAAATACAAAAATAATAGATTTACATTATGACATAGTTTATTTACTTTTCTCACACAAAAAATTATTTTATTAATCACACTTTATTTATTTTTACTTATTATCTTGTAAATTTAATTAAAACTAGGTTATTAGTTATTTTCTTTTACACCAATTAAAATATATTATTTTAATATTAAAAAGGCCAAAAATATTTCATAACACTATAATTATTTTCAAGACAAAAATACCAAAAAAATACTTTTTCTTATAAAACTTAATTTCTTTTAGGGTTTTGTTTAAAAATCTTTTCTTATTAAATTTAGGGTTTACTTTTTATTATGTTAATTAATTATTTTTCCCCTTAATTAATTAGGTTAAAATAATTTCCATTTTTTTCCTAAAAATCCAAACAAATATCCATTTAGTTTACATTTCACATTTTTGTATATTTCTTCATTTTGTACATTATATTCATTTAAATTCGTGTACATTTATACCAATTCAACATGGTTGTAATAGACTAATTAGGTTTAAATTCTTGCAATCCCCATTCATGAATTTGTATACCCCCTCCCACAAATGTTGTAATAGCGTAGTAACTTTAAATTCCGCAATTTATCACTTTATATATAACATGCTAGTAATTAGGGTTTGTATGGAAAGACTAAAACCAATACTTAGAAAACCCTAATTCAAGACAAAATGAAGCATGAAAACAATATACTTGCACAGAAACACCCATAGGGTTAACTCCACTTTGTTGCCTTTACAAAATGGCCATATTACGCATGTGAGGTATCTTAGCAAAAACAAGAAAAAAGTATAAGATCATAGTCCCTCGATGACGCTATCTAAGTTGTCATTCAAATTATCTTAGTCTCTAAAAGATAATGCTAAGATACCTTGCAACATTTCTAATCATGGTTATATGATGATCCACGCCCGTCCCGTTTACATCCAAAGATAGGGTTGCTTACCAAATCAATGGTAAGACAACAATGTCAAAGGAAAAGAAAAATGAACAAGAAAGACTTTTGAGTAGGTAGAATGCTCCTAATTACTTGCTCAATTTCAAAGAAAACATCCTTGCTATTTTCAAAACAAACACCTACACTTTCAAATATCCTACAAACTTGAAAAACATTTTCAAAAGATCAAACACTTTGTATACGTTCTTACGAACGAGAATCATTACAAAGTTTTCCTAAACAATGGCCTCTTTACAAAATATTTTAAACAACCACACAAAGCACAATTTCAAACAAAAGAAAGTTATCTAGCAAGTAACTAAGAGCCCATGGAAAACCATGGATGAAAAGGGTGCTAATACCTTCCCTTTTCATAATCTACCCCCGAACTCAAGAAATAATCTCAAAGGTATTTCCTGTGCTTTTTCACCTTTCCTTTTGGATAAAAGAAAAGTCGGTGGCAACTCTTGCTAACCGCAACATTTGCGATCAGACGCAAAACCCTCAAGTCAGTTCTCTCACCGTATCACACACAACATTACACATTCATACATCATAGCATATGCATACAAAATGAATATAGCACAATCTCATTTATTTTGAGAACATCATTACACAATGCATTTCATACATCACAACATTGCATACAACTAATTCTTTACATTTTCAAGAAAGAATAGTCAACAGATGAATATCATCAACAACTGTCAAAACTGATTATAGGCCATTCCCTAAAACAAGACAATGCAAATATCTATATGATGGATACTATTTTGAAACATCTGCTGGCTCAGGTTAAATTGGACAAAGATTTATTCTGATACTTCTCTCAATAGACCTTTTTCTGGCTTATATTAAATCGACCAAATATTTATTCTGATACTTCTCTCAGTTAAAGATTTTCAAACATCTGCTGGCTTAGGTTAAATCGACCAAAGATTTATTCTGATACTTCTCTCAGTAGACCTTTTTTTGGCTTAGATTAAATCGACCAAAGATTTATTCTGATACTTCTCTCAGCTAAAGATTTTCAAACATCTACTGGCCCAGGTTAATCGACTAAATATTTATTCTGATACTTCTCTCAATAGACCTTTTCTGGCTTAGATTAAATGGACCAAAGATTTATTCTGATACTTCTCTCAGTTAAAGATTTTCAAACATCTACTGGCTCAGGTTAAATCGACCAATGATTTATTCTGATACTTCTCTCAGTAGACCTTTTCTGGTTTAGATTAAATCGACAAAAGATTTATTCTAATACTTCTCTCAATTAAAGATTTTCAAGCATCTGCTGGCTCAGATTAAATCAACCAAATATTTATTCTGACACTTCTCTCAATAGACCTTTTTCAATCGACCAAAGATTTATTCTGATACTTCTCTTAGTTAAAGATTTTCAAACATCTTCTGGCTCAGATTAAATCGACCAAAAATTTATTCTGATACTTCTCTCAGTAGACCTTTTCTGGCTTAGATTAAATCGACCAAAGATTTATTCTGATAATTCTCTCAGTTAAAGATTTTCAATACATTTGTTAGTTCAACTTAAATCAACCAAATATTTACGCTAATTATTTTCAATTTAAATACAGACGCAAACATCTTTTGGCTCAGTTAAAATCGAGCGTAGATTTATTATGATACTCCTCAGATACAGTCGAGCGTAGACTCATTCTGATATTTCTATCAACAATTACTTTAGATGGCATCTTTAAGTCCATCTTCGACAACTCTCTATCATCTTTCCAAATGACATCTTTAAGCCCATTCTCGGTATAATCAACAAACATTTTTACTTCATGCACAAACGAGTGCAAATTTCTGGGCACTTAAGTGTTGAATCATCTTCCACCTCCGAGTGACGAATGGCGGACAAGCCAATCTAACTCTTCAGGTTTAAGAAGATTGAATGGGGACAACTATTGTACCCTAAAATTTTCCCTCTCTTTTCTCAAGACATTTCTCACCAAAGATCTCAAATGCTCAAAGAGTTCTCAATGGCTTGGTCAGACAAGCTCACCTCCTAAGCACTGAACCTTTAAATTAGGGTTTTGTTTTTCTCAAGGACAATTGGACTTTTGATGCCTCAATTGACTTTCATGGTTCATTATAGGTCTCCAAGAATGATCATACCAAGTTTTAAGTCTTGCATTACAAATTTGCTCAGTTAATTGCTCAGATGACTGGAAATTAGTCGTATTGGATAAAAAGTCAATTGTGGTCAACATACAGTCAAACTTCATAATTTTTTATCAACGTCAACATTTTGAACTCATAACCATAAATTGATCAAGTGTTGATCACAATTCCTCAATAAAAGCACTCAAATCATCAAAGGGGCAAAATTGTCAAAATTAGGGTTTTGACTAAGAATGACTGATCATTGACTTTTGACCTAGTACATGACCTAATGGCTTAAAGCATGATTTCAAGGATTCAAACACAACATGTTGACCTAACTTCGTGGCTCAAATAATTTCTCAAAATCAATGGATTGATAGTTGAAATTTGGATCAACTAATGAAACGTCAACTGATACACAAAAAGTCAAACTTTGACTTTTTGATCAACATTGAATTTCAAAGATCAAGATTCATCAAGATACTTAAGAATATCAAACTTTATCATCAAGAATCAAGAAAGTCAAGAAATTCCATAAAAAGTCAAAGTTTTCAATACTTAGAAATTTTCTAAGTGTTTTTATACTTGATAAATTCATAACTTCATGACATATTTTCACCAAGATGCAAGATGATTCAAGGAAAACTTTCAACATGAAAGTTATAGATCTTGATGAATTCTACAACTTTGTATTAGAGGGTTGATGTCCAAAAAATGCTTAGATTTAAATATATAGGCTCATGAAGCCAAAGTGGTCAATATGAAGGTTGTAGACAATGTTTTAAGCTTTCCAAAATGTCCAAGAACTTGAAGAGATCATTCTTGAGCTAAGAGAATCGAAGAGAAGAAGTTACACATTTATTCTTGGAATTTAGGGCATTTTCATGAAGAACACATAACCAAATCTCAAGCCATGTTGTATAAATCTCACTTTGCAGGCTTCAAACTTGCAAATCACTCAATAATTAAATGCTTACACAACTGATTAAGCCATTGTCCAAGTATTTGAGCCCTTATCCAAGTGATTGATCCATTTTTGGCACAAAGGTAACATTGCCATTTTCGAAAAGTGGCTTTAATCACAAAGTCCACTCTCCTTGAGCTTTGCACTTGTTCCTTCTGCACATACACAATCTCAAAGCCAGAAGCAACTTGTCTAGAGCCTGTCAACCACCCTATAAGCCTTGTACTTCACATTGGGCCAATGGTTGTCAAGATTTCTTCAAAAAAATTCAAAAAACCATAACATGTGATCTTTGTTTTTTGATCACTTCAAGCCCTCAAACCTTTCCCTATAAAAAGAGGCATGTATTTGCAACCTACGACGTGAATTAACAAGCCCTGAAACTCTCCCAAACTCCCTCAAATCATAACTTGCACTAAAACTCCATTTTTGTTGCATTTCTGACCTTGAACCCCTATCTCACAATCCACTTGTGTGTTTCCTCTCCAAATCAATCACAAAGCATTTATACATCATAAACAACTCATCCCCCGCCTGTTTCCCAACTGTAACATCATCTTTCTCATCTTCCATAAACAAAAACAGAGCTCTGCATATTGACGTATCCAGAATAATACAGCCACTCTCAATCCAAGCTAAGCATTGCATTAGCTTCCTGGAGGTTCAGTGAAGCTATCTATATCATCACAACATCTCAAGGAGTGCTTAATCACCAAACATAATTTCTAGTTTTGAGGAAAGTTTTTCAAACTTTGAACTCTCTCTACAAGCATCATTAATGGTTACTTTGTGAATAAAAAACGTATACATCATAGCCCTGAAGCTAACAATTCCCTTAGATTTCATTTATGTTGCCTGAGTGATGCGAATTTTGAGTATGAACTTTCTGCAAAATTAGGACAGAATTTGGTACCAAGAAAAATTCATGCTTATCTTTGATCCATAGTTTAAATTATTTAAATATTTGAAATCGTGATGAAATTTCTATCAAGTTTGATGTTTACACTTCCTGAAATGGTTGAGAAGTGAGCAAGTTTGAAAATTCAAAAATGTTGCTGAAGCAATTGGTGCAAGGAAGAAGAAGATGACACAATCAAGAGCGAGTTTGTAATACAATGTGTTGGTTATGCATAAGTTAACAAATGTATCACCACCCCAAAGGTTAAAGCGTGCGCCTGTCAGCTATGGAACCTGGGTTCGAGCCCCAACGTCCCATTTTGTTATTTTTCTAACATTTTTTTTGTTCTTTGCTTTGTTCTAGCGCACGTGGGCCTCTCTGGCTTTGGGCCTCACCATTTTTTCCTTTCCATCACCCCTATTTTTACTTGCTACAGTGCACACCCAATGTTTCTTTATATTACAAACTTTTTCTTCTTTTTTTTTTCTGAATTAAAAAAAAAAGACTTATATTGGGCCTGCCAAAATTGTTTTTTCACACCCATTTTATTTTTCAACCTCCCAACCCAACATTCTTATATTCTTTATTTTTTTTCTTTCTCTATAATTGATTCATTTTATTTACTTTTATACAAAAACATATTTTTTTTACTAAATATTTTAATTTAAGTATTTTATTTTATTTTTTTGTCAAATTAAATTTTATTATTGTAGAATATTTTTCTTAATTACCAACTAACATTTATACTATTTTCTAAATAAAATCACTTTAGACTTAGGTTTATTTTCTTCTTAAATTTGATTAACTTAGATTTTAGGTTTTGTTAAATAATTAATTGACTGTTCTTGTAATTAAATTAATTAGCTTAATTAGGCTAATCTCCAAACTTTATCATCAAAAACCCTAAAAACAATTGATTTCTTCTACCCTTCACCTTTACATTTTGTATATTATTGTAATTCATATTCAATGGTTTTTAATAGTAATTAGGGCTTTATTTTACTTTTCATCCCCATTTGTAAATTTGTATCCCCATCCCCAAAAATATTGTAATAGCGTAGGACATTTAAATTTTTTAATTTATCGCTTTCCTTATTATTGCTAGTAATTAGGTTTTGTATGGAAAGATTTAAAATTAACATTAGACAACCTAATTCAAAGATAAAATTATTGAAAACAATACACTTTGCACACTTGCATCTCTAGGGTAACCCAAACTTGTTGCCTCGGATATAAACAGTCATGTCCCTCGAATATGAGATGCTTTAGCGAAGACCCTCAATTAAAAGATCGTAATCCCTCGATGACCCTTCGATGTTGCCTTCGGTAAACGATCTTAGTCCCTTACGACTATTGCTAAAAGTGTCTTACAAGTTTCCTTCTATGACTATACGATGACCCACGCCTGTCCCTCACATCCAATGACAAGGCTTTCTATTAGCTAATGGTAGGCAAGCACTATCTAAAGGAGAAGGAAAAGAACAAAGACTTTTTGAGTAGGTAGATTGCTCGTAATTGGTTGCTCATAAACAAAACCATTTCCACACTTCACACTTTCAAAACATCTTTCAAAACAAACATTTTGTATACATTCTCAACGATACGAGAATCATTACAAAATTGCCTTACATTGGCATTTTCAAACACCTTTTCAAACATTCCTTTTTCAACAAATATTTTCAAAACCAACACTTTGTATACATTCTCAACGATGCGAGAATCATTGCAAAGTTTACCAAACAATGGCATTTTCAAAATATTTTCAAACTTACACAAACACAAAGCATTTTCAAAGTGATCAAGCAATTAAGATCCCGTAGATAAATACGGATGAAAAGGGTGCTAACACCTTCCCTTTTCATAACCTACCCCCCGAACTCAAGAAAATTCTCAAAGACCCTTTCGATTGGCATTATGGACAAGCATTTCGATTGGCATTCTGAAAGACCCTTCAATTGGTATTCTGAAAGAGCATTTCGATTGGCATTATGGACAAGCACTTCAATTGGCATTCTGAAAGACCCTTCGATTGGTATTCTGAAGGAGCACTTCGATTGGCATTCTGAAAGACCCTTCGATTGGTATTTTGAAGGAGCACTTCGATTAGCATGAAACAGCACCTTTCGATTGGCCTGTTAACAAAGCCTTTCGATTGGAATTTTAATTAGTACCCTTCGATTGATCTTTGGACAAGGGTCATTCGAAGGAGGTCATCAAGAAGGCATTCGAAATTCAAAAGTATCCAGGTTCATTCAAGAGACATGGATATTTCAAAAATGGAAATTATTTAATGTTTCTGATTCTTGTCTCATGGCTTTAATTGCCTGTTTAATGGGCTGTCTCTTGCCGTTACTAGACCCCCACACTCCTATAAATACAAGGGCCAGTGGCACATTACAGAAAAATGAAAATATACAGAAAAAATAGAGAAAAGAAACAGGGAGAACTTGGAGATACGCTGCCAAAAATCATCAGCACTTCCAGGAAGCCATACCCAATCCTTGCACAAGCCATTCCACACTCAGAATCACAGATCAAAGCACTTCTGTTTGGTAAAAATAAATCTAATCTCAAACTCATTTCGATCTCTGATTGCATATTCACGTTATTACTGTTGTTTGTGAATGATTTAATGTGCTACATATAAGCTACAGCGCAGAGATGAGATTGTGCCATTGCTTGGGCACAATCTGAGTTTCTCCTTTGAATCCCAGGATAAAACAAACCCAGACCCAGATTCAGCAGGTGCGAATAAGGGGGAGATTCGAATCAGGGGGGTAAAACCCCCCCTGGACCTTTAACATTTGTTTCGTTATGCAGGAAGTATATTCTCAGAATCATGTTCAGAGTTTCCAAGCTTAACAGCTTAGCTTCGAACTGGATCCAGGACTTCCAGATCGAAGGATGACATATCCAAATCGAACACCCTCAGAGTGCAGCCCCTCATGCACCTTCGATCAAGCCTCTTCGTTGGGTCGAAATACAGCCCACACCTCTTTCGACCCAGGCCTCCAGAATTATATTTTCTTTATTTATTGCCTGTTCCTTTAATTTCTTTTTTTGCTTTGACCATTTTATTTCTTTTTTTAATCAACATAAAAATCATAAAAATAAGTAACTTAGAATTAGGATTTAATTTATTTAATTATTTTAACTTATTTTCTTCAATTTTAAAATCAGTAGACTTAGGATTTATTTGAATTCAGTCCTTTTTCATAAACAAAAAAATGCAAAAAATATTAGGCATGTTTTAGAGTTAATTTTAGTCAGTATTCTTAATTAATTAAATTTGACTTAATTAAACATTTAGCATTTTCCCAAAAATAAAATAAAACAACAAAAAGATTTTATTCTTAGATTTTTAGAGGTTATTTTCAGATTCGCGCGCGTTTATTTTATTATAACTGTCTACTGGTTTGTAATAGCTTAACTAAGATTTTTACACTTTACTGCTTTATTCCCCCAATTTTGGACATGTAAATAATCCCCCTCCCCGAAGCCTTGTAATAGCGTAGGATTTACAATTCCCGCACTTTAAATTCCTGTACATATATTAACTGTTTAGATGTATGCTAACTAGGCTATGCATGACAAGATTAACTCTTAACTTAAAATCAACAGTAGCTCACCATGACCTGCAAAGATAATATAAATTGAAAATTGACACACTCGCACATGCCACTCCTAGGGTACACCTCACTTGGTTTCCTCGAATGTGGTCATTGAGTATAGGAAGTCTTAGAGGTCGCCCTCCTGTCTAAAGATCAAAGTTGCCTCGAAACGGTTGCCTCGATAAAAATGATCTAAGACATTAGGGTTACCGCTAAAGCATCCTAACATTGCTTTAGTGACCACACGTCCCTTAAATCGAATTGACCCGAAAACTCCAACGACGATGCTACCTACTCCTCAATAGTGGGATAGCATTGTCTAAAGGACATTAGCACAAAAATTCCTTTTTGAGTAGGTAGAGGTTCTTAAGTACTTTCTCCTTTAAAAAACAAAACAAAACTCTTTTCAAAACCCACAAACACAAAGAAAAGCGAACTTTTGAAAACATAGTGAGCAAGTACCTAAGAGCTCGTGGATAACCACGGATAGAAAGGGTGCTAACACCTTCCCTTTCTATAATCTACCTCCCGAACCCGAGAAACATCTCCAAAAGGAATTTTTCTGTGCTTTTGTCCTTTTCTTGTTGGATAAAATGAAAGACGGTGGTGACTCTTGCTTACCACGATATTTTGCGAAAACAAACGCAAACGCGAACCAGCATTCCAAAAACAGTCAGTTCTCATTCCCACCGATCACAGAACTGGCGACTCTGCTGGGGATATTATAAGTGAGGTGTACCTTAGGATTAGATCACTTGTGTTTTCAATTGCATTGCTTTGTATGCTTTTAATTATGGGCTTGTATAGGAGTTCTATAGATCCTAACCCGGATTTTGGAAACATTCATAGATAGCAATACGTTGTGGAAATTGTGCGGGGTATATCGACACGGTTGAAGCAATAGCTATATTAGTGCGACATATTTGTGAGTACCGGTAGCCTTTGAGTCAATCAAAGAGAATACGGGGCCACTGAGTGATGTCACTAAGCACTAATGACCTAGAACCTTACTTGACCATCTTGGCCTTTTTTAGGAGTAGTGAGATGACCGACTTTGGTGCAGTCCGAAGTTGGTAGATACTCGATACTACACTCATTGAGGATTGTTTTCTTGGAATATTTTGGTCGCTAGTTCAGTGGCTAAACCAAAACGATGAACATAGAAAACAATCCAATGATATTGAGCTCCTTAGAACCCGGTTACTATTTATAGGACAGGTTTTGAGCCAACTACACTCAAGAGGGTACTTACCTATGAAACTCTATGCCAGCCTAAACTTAAGGCTATATGTGTGGCTTGTGTGCCTTCAAACTTGAACTACTTGCACATTCTTGTTATCTGACAACATGAGTTTCTTGCAGGTTTTGTTTACAGTCCTTATCCAATAATTTAGACTTATTGCAGGGCTTACTTACATCACCTCACACTTTTGCTTAAACGCATAGCATACACATTATAACATCATACCTTAACATTTCTTTAACCATTTCAAGGATCTCAAGGGTCTGTGATGCAAGTTATGGTAAATAAGATGTCCAACAAGGGGAAAAGGGGATTTATTTTCCTCTAGCCAATGCCATCTAGAGATCAAAACACGATAAATTGAGTCAGGGGCTATGACCCACTCGATATGGTGAGCTTGACTCTTGAAGAAGGACTCTCAGCAACATGAAGTTCCTTCAATCAAGCTACCAAATTCAGATTCTAACAGTTTATTATTTACCCCGCGAGATCCTTGAAAACATTGCATACATATATCATACATATCATTGCATAACAGGTCTCCCAGTATAGGTCTCTTATCTTCTTCGCTGTTTATTTCAGCAATCATCATGTCTACTGAACCTTCAACCGAGCAAGCTGTCAAGGCCCTCCAGGCCCAGAATGCCCAATTTCAGGAGTTGGTCATGAGCCTAGCTAAGGGTCAGCAAGACCTGAAGACCCTGATTCTGAAAGAGAGGAAGAAGAAGAAAAAGAGGACCATCTTGTTCAATACTGGACGCAGGTTTGGAAACGGGCTGCAGAACGAAGTTGATCTGACCACCCCATCTGAAGGGAAAGACAGTCCACAAGAAAGGAGGGCTCCTAGCCCTGAAGTCTCCGACAATGAGACGGACTATGATGAAGAACAGTATCCTCCTGCTGAGGATAAGTACAAACAACTGGAAGACTGTTTGAACGCTATGGAAATACAGAAGGTGCCTGGTCTGGACTTCGGAGATCTAGGTCTATTCTCCGGGGTGGTGATTCCCCATAAATTCAAGGCACCTGCCTTTTCCAAGTACGACGGCGCTTCCTGTCCAAAGCTACACCTCCGGTCATATGTGAGGAAGATTCAACCCTATACTGCTGATAGAAATCTCTGGGTTCATTTCTTTCAAGATAGTCTGTCAGGGACTCAACTGGAATGGTTCTGTCAACTGGAAGGAGCTAACATCTGCAACTGGGAGGACCTTGCTGCTGCTTTTTACAAGCAATACCAGTATAATGTCGACCTTGCTCCCACACGTACTCAGCTTCAGGGTATGTCTATGGTTACAAGCGAAGGCTTTAAGGACTACGCTCAGAAGTGGAGAGATCTTGCTAGAAGAGTCCAACCCCCTCTGTCTGATAGGGAGTTGGTGGATATGTTTCTTGGGACTTTGTCTGGTCCCTATTTTAAACACTTGATCGGAAACTCTTCAGCCGGATTCACCGAGCTAAAGGGTCGAAGCTGGCATCAAAAGTGGGAAGATTCAAGAAGAAACACCTTCTGATGCTCAGAAAAAGCCCTACAATGGGAAGAAAGAGTCCAATGCTGTGTATGGTCAAAAGAGTCGTCATGACCAACACGTAGGAGAAATCTTGATCTCTAATCCTACGCCTGCTCAACAAAGATAGGGGCATCAGCGTAAGGAGGTCGCGCCTAAAATAAAATTCACTAAGATCAACATGTCACTGACTCAAGCGCTACAATGCCTGTTGGAGGCAGAGCTGATTACATTAAAGGCTCCTCTCCGGAACCTAAATACTTCCGCTCCTACCTATCATCCCAATGAAAGGTGTGCATACCATTCTGACAGTCCGGGACATGACACAAACAACTGTTGGGCTCTGAAGAACAAGTTCCAAGACATGATTGATGCCAAGGAGATCAAGTTTGACCCTCCGGAGACTCCAAACATAATCACTGCTCCTATGCCAAATCATTGAGAATGCCTTTGTTTCATTTGAATTTTCAAGTTGTAATCTCTTTGTTATTCAAACAATTATCTATTAATGCCAAACTTTGTTTCATTAATGCATTGCATATGTTTGTCTTGATTTGACCCAATCATTTTAATTACATTTAAACTATGCTTTTTACTCACTTTATGACATTCAACTCTTGCTAAAAGTTACAAGCCTTTAGAGGGAGGATGACAAAACAATGCCATAATATCATACAGTATGCTTTTGGACAGACCTTGCTGACGATGTACAGACATTTCTTTCAAATCCTAAACACTGGAGTTATAAGGAAGATAATCCCTAGTCAACCCCTTCGAGCCAAAGAAGTAGGAGTTTTCTGTTTTAAACACAAATTGAAACCTTTAATTTAAACCTGGGGCAGGGTAGTCTCTCAGTTAATTCAAGAAGATGCGCATTGAAGTCGCAAAACTCTCAGTTCATAATGCAACGAACGGCATCAAAAGCATTCCTCTGGAATCAAAAGACAGTGGTGGTTCCTTATCTCATAGGCAGTCAATCTCTCAAAAGAGAAAATCCCACTGAGCCAAAACCTATAAAGGAGGCTTAAGAAAGCTGGGGCATCCTGCTGACTGTAATCTCGAAAATAGGAACAGTCAGGCAAAAATTAGGGATAATAAATCAAAAGAATGAGGTCGTTACAAATCCTCGACAACATGAAAAATGTTGAAAAAAAATGATGACTGCCTTCAAAATTCAACTTGTGTGAACCATCACCAAAAATGTCGTTCCAGACTCATTTGGAGTTCAAATGCACAATTAACTGAGTTTAGGATTGAAGAACATCACGAAGAGCGGGTGGGTACAAATATACTTTGAGCCTTTATCCTTTGTTTCTTAAACCGTGAACCAAGCCACGTTACAACCCTTCAAAAGTCCTAACTGAAGCATGGGTTAGTTCAAAAGCATAATGTTACAAAAGGTATCCTGACTCCTGTAAGGCTTTGCCCTAAATCTTGTGATTGAATTTGTCTTAAAAAAGGTTTTCTGCTAAAAAACGCATTTTTCAAAAACTTCGAGACGAGCATAAACTTTGCATTATTTGAATATCACTGTTTGCATTTGGCTATTTGTTTGACAACAGAGAAATTCACACAACGAATATCCAATGAACAAAAGCCCTCTCAGTGAACAAAATCACTACAAAAAGGATGACACTTCCATTGACAAATCTCCTATCAACAAGGGGACTTGACATGTCACTATCCAGCACACCTAGGGCAGTCCAGTCAAGATTTCAAGAAATCTTTGAAAAAGTGAAGAGTAGCCAGGGGCAAGTCTCTATCTCCGTCACTTGGGGCATTGAACATCAATCTCAGTGAAGGATTACGTACAATTAAACATTTTCTGGCAGTGTCACAAACACTTGCTACTAGGGGCAATGAAAAATCTCCCCAAAATCCTTCTCATAGGATGACTCCCAGCAAGGGTTTAATCTCTGAAAACCTTTCCCCAGTTGAATCAACTTCAAGAATCATCGAGGACAACTTCAACGAAGTCGTCACCTCTCTAGCAGACCGGAAACAGGGTTTATTTCCCCAACAACACCAGGATTCCCCAGCTTGAATTTGCCTCTCCGACTGCTACAAATCAAAGGACCATAACTCCCCTTCCCCAGTAGACTACTATACAATCCCCAACAAGTTACTGCGAAACCTGGGCACGACCAGATATCAGTTCAACTTCGACTCCCTAATAGAGCAACGGATGACTAAGACTCCTAAACTCTTTTCCCAAGCAGAAATAAACATACTCCCCACAGAGTTTTCAATATCCCTCAGCGGAGTTCTCCTTAAACAACAAAGCAGGGATCCCCGATGGAAACGTTTTGAGCAAAGTCCAAGACAAAATTACACTTCAACAACATTCATAACATATGCATACAAAATACATATGACACAAATCTCATTTTATTTTGAGAACATCATTACACAATGCATACATCATGACAATGCATACATCATGACATTGCATAAAACTAACTCTTTACCTTTTCAGGAAAGATCAATCAACAGGCAAAGATCATCATCTTCTGAGATTCCTTCTAGAGATAGTTCAGATGCGACCCAGATATGGTTGACATTCTGATACTTATTCCAGACCCCTTCTAGAAATAGTTCAGATGCGACCCAGATATGGCTGACATTCTGATACTTATTCCAGACTCCTTCTAGAGACAGTTCAGATACGATCCAGATACGGCTGACATTCTGATACTTATTCCAGATTTCTTCTAGAGACAGTTCAGATGCGACCCAGATATGGCTGACATTCTGATACTTATTCCAGACTCCTTCTAGAGACTCTTCAGATGCGATCCAGATACGGCTGACATTCTGATACTTATTCCAGATTCCTTCTAGAGACAGTTCAGATGCGATCCAGATATGGCTGACATTCTGATACTTATTCCAGACTCCTTCTAGAGACAGTTCAGATGCGATCCAGATATGGCTGACATTCTGATACTTATTCCAGACTCCTTCTAGAGACAGTTCAGATGCGATCCAGATATGGCTGACATTCTGATACTTATTCCAGATTCCTTCTAGAGACAGTTCAGATGCGATCCAGATATGGATGACATTCTGATACTTATTCCAGATCCCTTTTAGAGACAGTTCAGATGCGATCCAGATATGGCTGACATTCTGATACTTATTCCAGATTCCTTCTAGAGACAGTTCAAATGAGATCCAGATATGGCTGAAATTCTAATACTTATTCCAGATCCCTTTTAGAGACAGTTCAGATGCGATCCAGATATGGCTGACATTCTGATGCTTATTCCAGATTCATTCAAAATACAGTCCAGATACGATCCAGATTCGGATGTCATTCTGTCACTCATTCAAAATACAGTCCAGATACGATCCAGATTCAGATGTCATTCTATCCCTCATTCAAAATACAGTCCAGATATGATCCAGATTCGGATTTCATTCTATCACTCATTCAAATACATTTCAGATACGCTCCAGATGCAGACGCAATTCTGACAATCATCCAGATTCAACTCTATTCTCCAGCAGCTCCGGGATTTATTTTCCCCAGCTAAAACATCACACTTCCATACATCATAAATACATGCATGTACACATCATATGGATACAATCTCATTTATTTTGAGAACATCATTGCTTAACCCATATCATGCATTGCATATGACTGACCTTTACCTTTCAGGAAAAATGCAGTTAAGTTCTCAGCTTAGTCGAAGATCTGACCAGTTCTTAAATCTCAATTGAATTATCATCGGTTGAATTTCAGATAAGGTTCTCAATCTCGACAGCTTCCTCCGTCATAGTGTGGACAAGTTCTATAACCTCAACGGTATACTCCCATTGAGCACGAGTCAGTTCCTAGATCTTGATGTTCTCCTCCGTCATAGTGTGGACGAGTTCTATAACCTCAACGGTATACTCCATTGGGCACGAGACAGTTCCTAGATCTTGATGAAGATGTTTCCCTACGTCATAGTATGGACAAGTACTATAACCTCAACGGTATACTCCATCGAGCATGAGTCAGTTCCTAGATCTTGATGTTCTCCTCCGTAATAGTGTGGACAAGTTCTATAACCTCAGCGGTATACTCCCGGTGGGCACGAGACAGTTCCTAGATCTTGATGAAGATGTTTCCCTATGTCATAGTGTGGACGAGTACTATAACCTCAACGGTATACTCCATTGAGCACGAGTCAGTTCCTAGATCTTGATGTTCTCCTCCGTCATAGTGTGGACAAGTTCTATAACCTCAACGATATACTCTCGGTGGGCACGAGACAGTTCCTAGATCTTGATAAAGATGTTTCCCTACGTCATATTATGGACGAGTACTATAATCTCAACGGTGTACTCCATTGAGCACGAGACAGTTCCTAAATATAAACAAGGTTAGACTTCCCCAGCGGAATCTTCTACAAACAACAAGTATGCAAGTTCTCGCTAAGGAATCTCTTATGCGATCGACACTCCTGCAGATGGCATCTATAAGCCCATCCTCCTACCAACAATCTCCAAATGGCATCTGTAAGCCCATTCCCGACGTCACAATGCTGATACTACACCATGCGAGTGCAAATTTCTGGGCACTCTAGTGTTCAATTATCTTCCACCTCCGGATCACGAAAGGCTCGAAGGCCAATCTATATCCTCAGGTTTAATAAAATTGAACAGGGGCAACTGTTGCACCCCAAAATTTGACCTCTCATGTTTTTCCAAAGTCTTCCCCCTGCATGGTTGATCACAAACTCTTGCCTAAGGAAAAAGAAAATTTTTGAGTGGTGCTTTAAGACCCTTCGATTGGCATTCTGAAAGACCCTTCGATTGGCATTCTGAAGGAGCATTTCGATTGCCATTCTGAAGGAGAACTTCGATTGGCATTCTGAAAGACCCTTCGATTGACATTCTGAAGGAGCATTTCGATTGGCATTCTGAAAGACCCTTCAATTGGTATTTTGAATGAGCCTTTCGATTGGCATTATGGACAAGCATTTCGATTGGCATTCTGAAAGACCCTTCGATTGGTATTCTGAAAGAGCATTTCGATTAGCATTATAGACAAGCACTTCGATTGGCATTCTGAAAGACCCTTCGATTGGTATTCTGAAGGAGCACTTAGATTGGCATTCTGAAAGACCCTTCGATTGGTATTCTGAAGGAGCACTTCGATTAGCATGAAACGTCACCTTTCGATTGGCCTGTTAACAAAGCCTTTCGATTGGAATTTTAATTAGTATCCTTAGATTGTCTTTGGACAAGGGCCATTCGAAGGAGGTCATCAAGAAGGCATTCTAAATTCAAAAGTGTCCAGGTTCATTCAAGAGACATGAATATTTCAAAAAAGGAAATTATTTAATGTGTCTGATTCTTATCTCATGGCTTTAATGGCCTGTTTAATGGGCTGTCTCTTGCCGTTACTAGACCCACACACTCCTATAAATACAAGGGCCAGTGGCACATTACAGAAAAACGAAAATATACAGAAAAAATAGAGAAAAGAAACAGGGAGAACTTGGAGATACGCTACCAAAAATCATCAGCACTTCCAGGAAGCCATACCCAATCCTAGCACAAGCCATTCCACACTCAGAATCACAGATCAAAGCACTTCTGTTTGGTAAAAAGAAATCTAATCTCAAACTCATTTGATCTCTGATTGCATATTCACGTTATTACTGTTGTTTGTGAATGATTTAATGTGCTACATATAAGCTACAGCGCAGAGATGAGATTGTGCCATTGCTTGGGCACATCTGAGTTTCTCCTTCGAATCCCAGGATAAAACAAACCGAGACCCAGATTCAGCAGGTGCGAATAAGGGGGAGATTTGAATCAGGGGGGTAAAACCCCCCCTGGACCTTTAACGTTTGTTTCGTTGTGCAGGAAGTATATTCTCAGAATCCTGTTCAGAGTTTCCAAGCTTAACAGCTTAGCTTCGAACTGGATCCAGGACTTCCAGATCGAAGGATGACATATCCAGATCGAACACCCTCAGAGTTCAGCCCCTCATGCACCTTCGATCAAGCCTCTTCGCTGGGTCGAAAGACAGCCCACACCTCTTTCGACCCAGGCCTCCAGAATTATATTTTCTTTATTTACTGCCTGTTCCTTTAATTTCTTTTTTTGCTTTGACCATTTTATTTCTTTTTTTAATCAACATAAAAATCATAAAAATAAGTAACTTAGAATTAGGATTTAATTTAGTTAATTATTTTAACTTATTTTCTTCAATTTTAAAATCAGTAGACTTAGGATTTATTTGAATTCAGTCCTTTTTCATAAACAAAAAAATGCAAAAAATATTAGGCATGTTTTAGAGTTAATTTTAATCAGTATTCTTAATTAATTAAATTTGACTTAATTAAACATTTAGCATTTTCTCTAAAATAAAATAAAACAACAAAAAGATTTTATTCTTAGATTTTTAGAGGTTATTTTCATATTCGCACGCGTTTATTTTATTATAACTGTCTACTGGTTTGTAATAGCTTAACTAAGATTTTTACACTTTACTGCTTTATTCCCCCAATTTTGGACATGTAAATAATCCCCCTCCCCGAAGCCTTGTAATAGCGTAGGATTTACAATTCCCGCACTTTAAATTCTTGTACATATATTAACTGTTTAGATGTATGCTAACTAGGCTATGCATGACAAGATTAACTCTTAACTTAAAATCAACAGTAGCTCACCATGACCTGCAAAGATAATATAAATTGAAAATTGATACACTCGCACATGCCACTCCTAGGGTACACATCACTTGGTTGCCTCGAATGTGGTCATTGAGTATAGGAAGTCTTAGAGGTCACCCTCCTGTCTAAAGATCAAAGTTACCTCGAAACGGTTGCCTCGATAAAAATGATCTAAGACATTAGGGTTACCGCTAAAGCATCCTAACATTGCTTTAGTGACCACACATCCCTTAAATCGAATTGACACGAAAACTCCAACAACCACACATCCCTACGGTTCGAAAAGCCAAAATAGACCTGAACGCCGCCAAGCTGTTAATGCGGTTGTTATTTCAAGACCTGCTGGTGCTCCTCAGCGCAACAATCAATAAAAGGCCGAGAGACCTCGAAGGAAATTCACCCAACTCAACATGACTTTGTCTCAGATTCTGCCGCAGTTATTAAAGACCAATCTAGTGACTCCAAGGGAGGCTCCACAGAATCCCAACACTGCATCACCAAAGTACAACCCTAATGCCTGTTGTGCTTTTTACTCTGATAGCCCGGGACATAATACAGATGATTGTTGGGCTTTAAAGAACAAGATACAGGACTTAATTGATGCTAAGGAGATTGAGTTCGAGGCGCCCGAAAGACCTAATGTTGTGACTGCTCCTATTCCCAAGCATGGAGTGAATGCTATAGATGAAGACTCGTTTGTGGTTTCTGTGAATGACATTTTTACTCCTTTGATGACTGTGAAGAAGAACCTTTTGTTAGCCGGTTTATTTCCGGGTTGTGATGAAGGTTGCCGTATGTGTTCTGTCCTACCAACCGGTTTCCATCTTTTGAAATCAGGTGTCCAACGCCTGATGGATAGTAAAGAAATTCTGTTTGAGAAGACTGTTGTCCCATTAGTTCATACTGAAGAAGTTCCTATTATCACCATTTTCGACAATTCTTCCAAGGCTTCCTCGAGAAAGCCTGTTAGAATTACATATGTTCCAAGAATCGCACCATTGACCATCACTGTTCCTAGGCCTATCCCCTATACATCTGATAAAGTTGTCCCTTGGCATTATGGGGTTGATGTTTATTTCCATGGAGTTAAACAAGATTTTGATGCTGATACTGACGTCAGCAATATTGTTGGACCTGCTAAAGTCACCCGTAGCGGAAGACTTTTCTCACCTGATATCTCTCCACCAACTGCCCAAAAACATGTTGTTATTACACCTGCCAGTGTACATGCTGCTATTCCTGTTCAAGTTCCAATTCTTACCCCTGTCGCTGAGTCATCTGACACTCGGGGCAAAGGGACCACTGATGAGCCTGCCCCGACGGAGGCACCAAAGACGATTACTATTGAAGCTTCTAGACAAGAGATGGAAGAGATTTTAAAGATCATAAAAAAGAGTGATTACAATGTAGTCGAGCAGCTGGGGCAAACCCCGTCCAAGATTTCTATGTTATCTCTGTTTCTATGCTCAGAAGCCCATGTTAAGGCTCTGATTGCCTTCCTGAAGACTGCGTACGTACCGGAAGAAACATCAACTGATCAGTTTAAAGATTGCGTGGCTAGTCTGACTGCTGATAATGGGTTGGGTTTCTCTGACGCCGACTTAACTGTTAAAGGGAAGAATCACAATGACGCCTTGCATGTCTCCATTGAATGCAGGGGCACTACTCTAGCCCATGTATTGGTGGATACTGGTTCCTCATTGAACGTTTTACCTAAGAAAGCTCTAGACCGGTTGGACTGTTAGGGGTTGGAGTTGAAACCAAGCAACATTGTCGCCAGGGCCTTTGATGGGTCTAAGAGGATGGTACATGGAGAAGTGGATATTCCGATTAAGGTTGGTTCTCAGGTTTTCAACTCTACATTCTATGTGATGGACATTCGGCCGTCTTATTCTTGTTTACTGGGTCGTCCATGGATCCACAAAGCTGGGGCAGTAACGTCTACGCTCCACCAGAAGCTGAAGTACCCAGTGAAAGGGAAGATTGTGACAGTACAAGGAGAGGAGAAGTACACGGTGAGCCACCTCAACTCTTTCTGATATGTAGAGATGGATGGGGAATTCATTGAGACCCCATTTCATCATTTTGAATAGGTTCCCCAGACGCTGGCATCAACTGAGACTGTTATTGAAGACTCTCCTATGAAGATGGCTTCCTTTAAGGATGCCCGGGCTGTTGTCCAGAAAGGTGGGTGTGCAAATTAGGGCCAACTCCCTGATTTTGCACAGAAGACTAACAAGTTTGGTTTAGGTTTCACTGCAGAAGCTCAAAGGGCTGTTCGGAATGCACGGATCGGAAGACCTCCCGTGTTCATCATCAATTCGAGAGTGAATGCCATTGAAGACGATGTGGAGGAGTCTGAGTTCGACAGCTGGATCTATCCTACTACTGATGGTGGACTAGGAAACTGGACAACAAAGGACTTCATCCCAATTTCTTTTGTTACCCAGTAATGAGACTTTTTGTTTTAAATTTGTAACAGACAATGTTTTAAACTCTAAGGCCCGGTGTCTTACCCGGGGCACTGTGGCTTCATTTGTGAGGGTTTTATGTGTGTCATTTTCATATATCATTAATAAAAGCATTGAACGTTTCTTGCATTTCAAATTTTGCGCTCCTTGTTTTTCTTTTATCATATGTTGCAAAATAGCTATTTTACACACACTCACATATACAGGTCTACATCCACTCTGGATCTCACTGGTAACGACTCTGTTACTGCCAGTTATGACTTCAAAAGTCCAGTCAACTTAGCCGAAGATGATTGTGAAGTGCCTGGTGAACTTGCAAGACTGTTACTCCAAGAAGAGAGGGTTATACAGTCGCACGAAGAGTCGGTGGAAACAGTGAATCTGGGTACAGAGGTAGACAAGAAAGAAGTTAAGATCGGTGCCAATCTGGAAGCTAGTGTGAAGCAACGGTTGATTCAGATACTGTGAGACTATGTTGAGATATTTTCCTGGTCTTACAAAGATATGCCTGGGTTGGATACCGATATTGTGGTTCACCGCCTGCCTACCAAGGAAGACTGTTCTCCAGTAAAACAGAAAGTCCGCCGAATGCGCCCGGAGATGTCTGAGAAAATCAAGGCTGGAGTTATGAAACAATTTGATGCCGGTTTTCTAGCAGTTACTTCTTACCCACAGTGGGTGGCCAACGTGGTTCCTGTACCGAAGAAGGATGGTAAGGTTCGAATGTGTGTTGGCTATAGGGATTTTAACAGGGCGAGCCCCAAGGATGATTTCCCTCTACCTCATATCGATGTTCTGGTTGACAACACTGCTCAGCATAAAGTCTTCTCCTTTATGGATGGTTTCTCCGGTTATAATCAAATTAAAATGGCTCCTGAAGACATGGAGAAGACGACCTTTGTTACTCAATGGGGTATCTTTTTCTACAAGGTCATGCCTTTCGGATTGAAAAATGTTGGGGCAACATATCAGCGTGCCATGGTTGCTTTGTTTCATGACATGATCCATCACGAGATTGAGGTATACATTGACGACATGATTGCAAGATCCCAGACGGAGGAAGAACATATTGATCATCTGCAGAAGTTATTTGACAGGTTGAAGTTGTACAAGCTGAGGTTAAACCCGAACAAGTGCACCTTCGGGGTAAGGTCTGGTAAGCTGATGGGTTTTTTCGTAAGCGATAAAGGTATTCAAGTGGATCCTGCCAAAGTGAAGGCTATACAGGAAATGCCAGCTCCCCAAACAGAGAAAGAAGTCAGAGGCTTCCTGGGATGTTTGAACTACATTGCCCGATTCATCTCGCACATGACTGCTACTTGTGAACCAATCTTCAAGTTACTGAAGAAAGATCAAGTGGTACATTGGAATTATGAATGCCAGGCCGCTTTCGAAAGGATCAAAGAGTGTCTCCAAGAGCCACCTATTCTGATGCCTCCAATTGAAGGAAGACCTTTGATCTTATACTTGACAGTACTCGACAACTCAATGGGGTGTGTGATGGGTCAGCATGACGAGTCTAGTCAAAAAGAGCATGTTATTTATTACCTTAGCAAAAAATTTACCGATTATGAGACCCGATACTCACTGCTCGAGAAAACTTGCTGCGCTTTGGCATGGGCTGCTCGCCGGCTGAGACATTATATGCTGACTCACACTACTCTATTAATTTCAAAAATGGATCCACTCAAGTATATCTTCGAGAAGCCTGTCTTGTCTGGAAGAATAGCGAGATGGCAGATGATATTGACTGAGTATGACATCCAGTATACGACCCAAAAGGCAATCAAAGGAAGTGTGTTGGCAGACCATTTGGCACATCAGGCAGTGGATGATTACCAGTCTATGAACTTCGAATTCCCGGATGAGAATATCATGATAGTAACTGACTGTGAGACACCTGGACCGGATGAAGGACCTGAGGAAGGATCCCGATGGTCTATGTACTTTGATGGAGCTTCAAACGCTTTGGGCAATGGCATTGGCGCCGTGATCATATCTCCTAAAGGCTCTCATACTCCATTCACCGCCCGACTATGTTTCAACTGCACCAACAATATGGTGGAGTATGAAGCACGCATCATGGGTCTTCAAGCAAAAATTGACCTGAGGATTAAGTTTCTAAGTGTTTTCGGAGATTCCGCTCTCGTGATCAGCCAGATCAAGGGTGAGTGGGATACGAAACACCCAAATCTTATTCCTTACAAGGAGTATGTATTGACGTTGCTCCCACATTTCGAAGAGATAACTTTTGAACACTTCCCTAGAGAGGAGAATCAGTTGGCGGACGCGTTGGCTACGATGTCTTCTATGTTCAAAGTCAATTGGGACAACGAGGCTCCCCAGATTATCATTGAAAGTTTGGACGAACCTGCACATTGCTGCGACATTGAGATTGAAGAGGTAGCAGATAAACCCTGGTTTCATGAGGTGAAGAGGTATCTTGAAGCTCAGGAATACCCCGAGGGTGCATCTGTTAATGACAAGAAGTTCCTGAGGAGGTTCGCAGCAAAGTTCTTCATCAGCAATGGTATTCTTTACAAGTGTAACCATGATTCGACCTTACTACGTTGTGTGGATAAGAACGAAGCAGAGAAGATCATGGCAGATTTACATGAAGGCACTTTCGGAACTCATTCCAGTGGACACACCATGGCAAAGAAAATCCTTCGGGCAGGATACTATTGGTCCACTATGAAAGCCGACTATTATCAGCATTCTCGGACATGTCACAAGTGCCAGGTATATGCTGATAAGGTGCACATACCTCCAGTTCCTCTGAACGTCTTGACAGCTATGTGGCCTTTCGTAATGTGGGGCATTTATATGATCGGCGAGATCAGACCCACCGCGTCCAACGGGCATCATTTCATCCTGGTAGCAATCGATTACTTTACGAAGTGGGTTGAAGCAGCTTCCTTTGCTACTGTAACCAAGAACGTCGTGGCACGGTTCATTTGGCACAAACTGATCTGTCGATACGGTGTACCAGAGACGATCATTACGGACAATGGTACCAATCTCAACAATAAGATGATCACTAAACTCTGCAAGCAGTTCAAGATACAGCAACACAACTCTTCTCCCTACCGGACGAATATGAATGGAGCTGTAGAAGCGGCTAATAAGAACATTAAGAAGATTGTGCAGAAGATGACGGTGACGTATAAAGATTGGCACGAGATGTTACCGTTCGATCTTCATGGGTACCGTACCTCAGCACGGACGTCAACAGGGGAAACACCCTATTCCTTGGTATATGGCATGGAGGCCGTATTGCCTATTGAAGTTCAGATACCCTCTCTTCGGATTATGAAGGATGTAGGTTTGAGCGAAGATGACTGGATTCAGACACGACTTGATCAGCTGAACTTAATCAACGAAAAGAGACTTACTGCTGTTTGTCATGGTCAGACGTATCAAAAACGGATGATCAAGGCATTTAAAAAGAAAGTTAGACGACAAGAGTATCAAGTTGGGGACCTAGTTATCAAACGCATTATCTTACCTCAAGGTGATCCCAGGGGCAAATGGACCCCTACTTATGAAGGGCCATTTGTGGTTAAGAACATTTTCTCAGGAGGAGCTATGATCCTAACCACCATGGATGGTGAAGACCTTCCTCACCCCGTCAATGCAGACATAGTGAAAAGATACTACGCATAATCAAAGACCCGCTAGGTCGACTGACCTAGGAAAAAATAAGGGCTTCTCGATGAACCAAAAGGGTTCGGGCAAAAATAAGGGATGAAAATGAAAAAAAATCTGTACACTCGGCAAGTCGAAAACCTGAAAAGGCGACTTGGGCAAAAAAGGGTATCCCGGTGGACTGAAAACCCGAAAGGGTGGTCCAGAAAAAAATTAGGGATCAAAGCGCAACACTATGTCTCATTGGATCACTTTGCATCCAGACTTCGGTATCGACTATCAAGCTAGGACGGCACTAATCAATCCGATCTACCTTCAACCAAGTAGCCAAGTGATGAGATGCTCGAGGACATAAAGGCAATAGCAGAATTGGAACCCAGTGGGATTGTTCACATAGCTGTTTTGTTTTTCATAATTTGTGTAAATTCTACCTGCTCGGCGGCGTTCTCTTACTAGGACGTCAGCCTCTTGTACAAAAACGCCTATTTACAGGCCAAACTTCAAAATAAATACAATTCATTTTCAAAGAAATTTCAAACTGTTTTTTCTTTATCTGTTTTGATTTGCAAAGAACGTCCAATGTTCGTTTTTTATATATGCATTTGACATTAATTGCTGCTCATGAATATTTACATGCGAAACAAAAGACGATTACGGGTAACATCAGAAACAGGGGAAATAAAATTATCCAAACTATACAGTTGCTCTGTCCACCAGGTACAAAGGTAGATTCAACTGAAGAATATGGCTAAGATACCTTCACTCCCCGCAGAGTAAGACAGTAATGATAGCTCTCCTCAGCTGAGACTTGCAACTGTGAATGAATCGGTAATATTCTCCCCAAGCAGGGTTTATCTACCATCAGCACTAAAAAAGCTTGATACCCCCGACAGTCTTAATATTCCTCAACAGAATATAAGAATGCTCCCTGGCAGGGTACAAGATATCCCCAGTGGAGTTAAAATTTTCCCAGCGCAGTCTGAAAAAGCTTCCCCAACGGAGTTGGGAGAATCATCCCCAATAGACACTGGAAGTTTATCCCCAGCGGAGTACAAAAATAAATCTTCCCAGCCGAGTACAAAAATAAATCTCCCCAACCGAGTTCAAAGGATCATTCCCAGCAAAACTCAAAGGATTATCCCCATAAGAGTCTAAAAGGTTATTCCCAGAGAAGGCGCAACTGAAGATCATCCTCTACGGAGTTCTTTCCTTTCACAAAAAGGAACTCAATCCCCAATAGGATTCAATATCACCAGCGATGATAATTCATCCCGACGGAATTTATCAATGGAATCTTCAGCAGAACATCTCTTCCCCATAGAGTAATCTCCTCATCGGTTTATTCCCCCAACGGAGTCATCCTCTCCTGCAGGTTTATTCTCTTCGTTCGCCATCCCCAGTGGAAATGAAGAATCCAACTCTATTCTTCAGCATCTATTCGGGATTTATTTTCCCCAGTTAGAAACATTACATTTCCATACATCATGACACAAGCATATACGCATCATACCACACAATCTCATTTATTTTGAAAGCATCATTGCTTGATATATATCATGCATCTCATACATCATGACATTGCATATGACTAACTCTTTACCTTTTCATGGAAAGACGAATCAATAAACACCGTTGACTACTTATATGACCTGGTAGTCCCCTCAAAAACTACATCTATTGAGGGCTGTTTCAGCGGATTCCTCAGAAAGATATTCCAAGACTTTCGTCTGGTTCAGTTAAATCGATTCTAAGATTTTTTTTATTCTTATCCAGTCAAAGTTAATCCAAGACCTTCTCTGGTTCGGTCAGATTGACACTAAGATCTCCCTGATTCTTACTCTAGTTGAAGATATTCCGAGACTTTCGTCTGGTTCAGTTAAATCGATTCTAAGATTTTTCTGATTCTTATCCAGTCAAAGTTAATCCAAGACCTTCTCTGGTTCAGTCAGATTGACGCTAAGATCTCCCTGATTCTTACTCTAGTTGAAGATATTCTGAGACTTTCGTCTGGTTCATTTAAATCGATTCTAAGATTTTTCTGATTCTTATCCAGTCAAAGTTAATCCAAGACCTTCTCTGGTTCAGTCAGATTGACGCTAAGATCTCCCTGATTCTTACTCCAGTTGAAGATATTCCGAGACCTTCGTCTGGTTCAGTTAAATCGATTCTAAGATTTTTCTGATTCTTATCCAGTCAAAGTTAATCCAAGACCTTCTCTGGTTCAGTCAGATCGACGCTAAGATCTCCCTGATTCTTATTCCAGTTGAAGATATTCCAAGACTTTCGTCAGGTTCAGTTAAATCGATTCTAAGATTTTTCTGATTCTTATCCAGTCAAAGTTAATCCAATACCTTCTCTGGTTCAGTCAGATCGACGCTAAGATCTCCCTGATTCTTACTCCAGTTGAAGATATTCAAAGACTTTCGTCTGTTTCAGTTAAATTGATTCTAAGATTTTTCTGATTCTTATCCAGTCAAAGTTCATCCAATACCTTCTCTGGTTCATTCAGATCGACGCTAAGATCTCCCTGATTCTTATTCCAGTTGAAGATATTCCAAGACTTTCGCCTAGTTCAGTTAAATCGATTCTAAGATTTTTCTGATTCTTATCCAGTCAAAGTTAATCCAAGACATTCTCTGGTTCAGTCAGATCGACGCTAAGATCTCCCTGATTCTTATTCCAGTTGAAGATATTTCAAGACTTTCATCGGGTTCAGTTAAATCGATTCTAAGATTTTTCTGATTCTTATCCAGTCAAAGTTAATCCAAGACCTTCTCAGGTTCAGTCAGATCGATGCTAAGATCTCCCTGATTCTTATTCCAGTTGAAGATATTTCAAGACTTTCGTCTGGTTCAGTTAAATCGATTCTAAGATTTTTCCGATTCTTATCCAGTCAAAGTTAATCCAAGACCTTATTTGGTTCAGTCAGATCGACGCTAAGATCTCCCTGATTCTTATTCCAGTCGAAGGTACTCCAAGACTTTCTCACTGGTTTAGATAAATCTCTCAACGGTTTATCCTAATTCGTTTTCTGTTAAAATCAAGATCCGACCTCCTATCAACAATCTCCAATTGGCATCTGTAAGCCCATTCCCGACATCACAATGCTGATACCACTTCATGCGAGTGCAAATTTCTGGGCACTCTAGTGTTCAATCATCTTCCACCTTCGGATCACGAAAGGCACGAAAGAAAATCTATATCCTCAGGTTTAAGAATATTGAACAGGGGCATATGTTGTACCCCAAAATTTTCCCTCTCATATTTCTCAAAACATTGCAAGAAAAATCTCCAAGTTGCTCAAGTTTTCTCAAGAGTGGGTCAGACAAATCATCTCCTAAGGCAGTCAACCCTAAATTAGGGTTTTGTGTTGCATCAAGATCCTTGAGTCCAAATGACCTCAAATTCTCCCTAATGTCCTAATATGTTCTCAAGGTCATCCATGTCAAATTTGAAGCCTTGCAGAGGAAGTTTGCTCAGTCAATTGCTCAAAGGGCCCAAAAATCAATTATGTTAGGGCAAAAGTTAACTGTGAACCAAATACAGTCAAACCTTAATATTTTTTGTCAACATTCTCATTTTGAAGTATATTTCATCATTTTATCAAGGGTTGATCATGATTCATCAAGGATTGCTCAAAATTCATCAAGACTCAAAAGTTGCTAAATTAGGGTTTTGTAGGAAAAGTCAACTCAACTTTGACCAAGCATAACTTTCTCATACTTTATGACAAATGACCCATACAAAGCTCATTTTTAAGAAGATTCAATTTCCTAAAATCCATATTCATACCCCAAGATCATAAAATGCACTCACAAGAAATTATAAATTTGGACATTATAGATCATTTTTGAAAGTCAACAAAAACACCTTTTTTTCCAAAGCTTATAACTTGAGCATGGAATATCAAAATGAGATGAGACCAAAAGGGTTTGTCAGAGGACATCTAAATATTTCTAAAAAGTCCAAGAACACTTCCAAAAGTTCAAAATTGAAGAAGTTATGCATTGATGAAGTTGGGAATTTTTGCAAAATTGCAAAAAGTCAACTATCCCCAAAACATCAAATTTTGTCAAATGGGCTCATTCTTTTTCACTTGATTTGGACTTGCCACATTGCACACGTGTCCTAGCTTCAGCCTTGTGTCCATTTATCAATTTTATTATTTTATTTGATTTTGTATTAAATTATTCCATTTTTAATCAATTTAAATCAAACAAAATCCCAAAACTTGACTACATGAGATCTTTTTCTATTTTCAGGATTGAATCATCATCATCAAGTGTATCAAATTCGTATCAAGCATTCCATGTGCAAAAAGATTGAGTTTTTGATAAATTTGGAAAGTCTTCAATGGTGAATCAAATTCAATCTCATGGCATTGATGTGCAAGGATTCAATCCACAAATGTTGACCTAATATATCCTATCATACATATACAAGCCAAAGCACATGAAATTGAGACCTAGAGGCTGCAAGAACATTGAAAACAAAACTTGGAAAAAGTGGTGAAAAGTGCAAAACTGAAATCACACTTAGAGGCAATTTCAGACGCGAAACTCAACACCAATCGATTACTGGGTGTCTACTCAACCTTCTGCAATCCAAAGCAAGCTCTCACATCCATCAAAATGTGTTGTAAGTGTCCCGTTTCTTGGCCCTGTTTCCAAAACCTTAACTCTTTATTCTTGCATCTTTCTGGCAAATCTTTGACATACTTGTGATGCTTATGAGATTTCTGAACTTTTGACAATATTTGATTTCGTTTATATGAATTGTAACCCCATAACTGTATGGCTAGGGTTTTGTGTTAGATTTTAGGGATTTGTATTTCAGGAAAAATTGGATCTTGTGATTGACATGGTTGCACTCAGGAGAGGGAGACGAACCTAACCATGTCCTTGGGGGTCGTTTTCATGGCCTAGAATTGATTTTGGGAACGACCTTCGAATTTAGCTGCGGATCTAAATTCGCAGGTAAAGTTACAGGGTTGGAGGAAGAAGACGATGACGCGTCAATTCCCCAGTGGCCAATTCAAATACGCGCGCTTGTTTTTTTTATATTCTGGCATATTAATGTATTTTCCCTTATTATGTTTTATTCTCATATGATTAACAAATGAAGCGAATGGCCTAGTGGAAAGAGGAGCTGGCAGTCACCAACAGGACCTGGGTTCGAATCCCAGGTCCCCATGTTATTTGTTATATTTTTCATTCAGGTGATCCAGTGTTGACCCAAGCGTATAGCCTACAATACTCCCTCATTCAATCAATGGACAGATGGCCCCAGGCCAAATCTGATGGCCCAGATGGAATGTCCACCATACTACCTAGTCAAAATGCACATGCTGGATTTCAAAAAGTCAGCCAGACCAACACAATTGGGCCATGGAATTTGCTTTTCAGACCTCCTAATCAGGCCCACCCCCTAACTCTTTCTATTTCTTTTTTTGTTTTAATTATTTATTTTTATTATATTTTTATATTCAATTAACCAATCAAACTTTTTCTTAATAAAATTGAAACCAAAAAATATTTTTTTTATTAATTTAAATTTTAGTATTTTCTTTTTATTAACAAATCAATTAATTAATTTAGTTTTAATTAGGAATAACTTTAATATATTTTTTGCAATAATTAAAATTAACTTAGACAATTAGGTTTTTATTAACATTGATTAAATTTATTTTTATTTCTTAAAATATCAAAAACCCAAAAATATGTATTTTTATTAATTAATTAATTGATTTAATTTAATAATTAACTTAGTTTAATTTCTTTCTTAATTCAAAAATAACCAAAAAAATCTTTTCTTTAATAACAAAGGGTCAAAACCCTAGAACTTGCGTCCGATTTAATTTCCCGCACGCGATCCATTTTATCATATTTGTATTTGTTCCCGAAATGTAATAGCTTAATAGGACTTTAACTATTTTTATCGCTTTATTTATTTTCCACATTTAACTTTTAAAGGGTTTGTCTTTGGCGATGTAAATACCCGACGCCTTGTAATTTAAATTCCGCATTTTATTTTCCGCAAATTATAACTGTTAGATGTTTGATAATAGGAATGCATGACAAGACTGAATGTTTTAACCTAAAATCAACATAGATCACCATTGACATGTACAAAGACAAAATAAACTGAAAATAACACACTTGCACATGCGCACTCTTAGGGTACACCTCACTTGGTTGCCTTCGTACGCGGTCATTAAGTATAAGTCACTTTAGAGGTCGTCCTCTTGTCCAAAGATCATAGTCGCCTCGAAACGGTTGCCTCAGATATTGTTGCCTCAAAACAAATGATCTAAGACATTAGGGTTACCGCTAAGGCGTCCTAACATTGCTTTGGTGACCGCACATCCCTCATTCGAATTGACCCTTTAAACTCCAACGACGGTGCTACCCACTCATTCATAGTGGGATAATATTGTCTAAAGGAAGATAGCATAGAACGATTCCCTTTTCGAGTAGGTAGATGGTTCTTAAGTACTTGCTCTTTCAAAAAACTAAAACTTTTCACACTTACACTTTTCAAACGAAGTTTCAAAACAAAAACTTTTTCAAACCCACAAGCACAAAGAAAAGCAATTTTGAAAACATATGAGCAAGTACCTAAGAGCCTGTGGATAACCACGGATAGAAAGGGTGCTAACACCTTCCCTTTCTATAATCTACCCCCCGAACCCGAGAAACATCTCGAAAAAGGAATTTTTCTGTGCTTT
The DNA here is from genome assembly GCA_948472305.1 of Vicia faba. NCBI lineage: Eukaryota > Viridiplantae > Streptophyta > Magnoliopsida > Fabales > Fabaceae > Vicia > Vicia faba. Next base: position 368,812 of record CATIWC010000560.1, read on the forward strand.
TTTTCCTTTCCTTGTTGGATAAAATAAAAGACAGTGGCGACTCTTGCTTACCGCGACATTTTGCGAAAACAAACGCAAAACGCAAACCAGCATTCCAAAAACAGTCAGTTCTTTCCCACTGTATCACACCTACATATACCATTTTACTAATTTTGTTGTTGGGTCAAAGGAGATGGCATATGTGATTAACATCATATGAGATGGTCAATGGAGTTATAGACTTTGGAGGTGTATGTAGATTGAGTGATATATGGAGGTGTATACCATTTTTTTCATTGAATAAGATATATTATGTTGCAATGATACGTTGAATCAAAAATCACATGTTACTGTCACATGTAACCACAGATCTATGACATTGGCTGTAATAAGATTTCCTATTATATCAACATCAAAGACAGATGACACATGTGATTGAATTTAAATGTATATTGTTTACGATAGATTTGTTGCCCTATCAATATTAGTGATGTTTAAATTCCATATGAGATTCAACTCAGAAAATTGCAGTTGCAGATGATATATAAAACTCAGTGAAAGATACCAACACCAAAAATGAAACATAATCTAACTTGTTTGTTTTTCATATACAACAGCATGTAACGCTGTGATAATTATAGCACAGGTCCATGACATTATTTGCAATGAGATGGCCTAATGTACTTACAACTACGACAAATCACAAATGTCATCAATATAATTTACATGAATATTAGAGTAACATAATTATCCTAAATTCAAACGTACGACTACAAATAGTGTAAGGGTTTTCCAACTGATGTGAATCTCCACAAGCGTCTTGGATGGGAACCGTCCGGGTTTGGCAGGGAAAGCCTATAACAGAATATGAGTTTAGTTACTTGCCAGCAATGCAAATGTTGGAGGTGTTGTGCGGATACGCTAATTTCCTGAAGCCTTTTTGAAGAGGGTTCTCTGCATATGTTGGCACAAAGCCATGTTTGAAACTAACTTTACTGTTATGCAGGAGTATGTAGATTCAAAATAATGGATTAACATTTGCTGCTCCATAGGAGTGATAATAGAGTAATAAATTCATAATATTTTAACGTAAAATTATGTAAACATGATCATTCAAAAGATACACACAGATGCAGGAAATTGTGTGTTAACATTAAATTAGCATAACTTAATGGAACACAAGTCTAATCTTACAATTCCAAATCGAAAAGGCAAACAAATATAAAAAGGAAAGAGCGATAATTGTCAACACAAAGTAAAACTAAAACCAATGAAGACACATAACAAAATACATCCACGACTAATCACTCTTCTCCAGCTTGATTGTCTTCCTAAGCATGTTAGAAGAGAGCTCTCCATCATAGAATTCCTCTGAGGTTGTTGATTCACTTGAACCCCCTGGAAACTCTCTCTTACCAATAGGTTTCGTTGGATATCGGTTATGCTTAGAGGTGATCTCGAGATCCTATTATACAATGAATGAGACAAAAGGTTTAATTTTATGCAATTCAGATAACATAAACTTATGCAGAAACTGGGAGGGGGAGTCATAGATTATCGTTTCCTTTACACAATCTTTAGGCGCACCTGTCTTGGCCTCATCCATACTCTCTTTATTCTAAGCATAATATAACAGTAATCATTATATGTAATATAAACATATAACAACAAATATAATAAAACAAACGAACAAACAAAAACTGCAATAGGGTAAATACCTACAGAGGATAAAATGTTATGGAGGGACCAGAACAACTTATTTTTTGCGGCAAACAAAGTATCGTCAGAAAAGTTGTGTAATACCCAAATAAATAAACAACCTAAAATACCAAAACCATGTTAAGAAGATTATACCTCGTCTATGTCACATGGAGCCTTAAGTTGCCTGATAAAAGGCTCATACCTAAGGATCCTCACGACAGAGTAATTGTTCTAACGCAGCTTCCACTTCACCTTAAATGTCATCTCCAAGTTTAGTAGTTGATCAAGTGCCAATGGGAATTCCAATGGATCATAAATTCAAGCCTATATAATAAACCTCAACAATGAGTATTAATACATTACAAAAATGCATATACTAAGGGGTGGGGAATAAGACATTAAACCTTGATCATAATATGACGTAGTTGGGCAGCAGATAAACCCAGAATAAGCTCACATTCTCTATTCCAAAACACAAAGTTACAACTGTTTCCCCCGTGAAAAACCTGAATCTCTATCTTGTACCTACAATATCATGATTAACGAAGTTGCTAAAATATGATGACATAAATACATAAAAATAGATTTCACAGCCACTACATATATTAAAGGACAAGTAATAAGACCTAAAGATTTCAGCCTCAGTTAAATGACTAACATCACAGTCAAATGGAACCGTGTCACCACGTGCAATGCAAGGACACAAATGGCAGGCACGGTTACACCACCCAAACGGAGATGCCACCAGAATCCTTGTTTTATCAACAATGGCACAAAATGTGATATGCATCAACAGTCCATGACATGAATCTCAAATGACAAAAAAGAAGTGACCAACACAAATGAAAAAAATATAACAGCAGCAACCAAATTGTATCATACATCATGGAGTTTGATTATTTCACCCAGAGGCAAAACAAATCACTTGAGAGTAACCTCTGAGCAGGGCTGAGTTGTGTTTTTTTAGAATTCTGCAATGAGAGTTGTGAACCTGAACCCATCTGTCCGGAGACAGTAACGATAGAGTCCTTAGGCATGTTGCATGAATAAGTGAATTAAAAAAAATGTTCACACAACAGCACGAGAAATCTAACCTATCAATGGATACCGTCAATTTGATACAAAGAATATACCAGTCTATGAAATCTTTGATCGGAGGAAAACCAGCATCGAGGTAGAGCAACGTGACATTATAGGTGTTTGTGACCGACATGGGAAACTTCCCTACATAAACAAAAACAAGAAGCAAGTCTGAGTGGCCAAAAATAAATAGTTTTATAATAACAGAATAAACCATCCAACCCTCTTGTTTGACTTTTGCATACTGCAGCAACAACACAGTTGGACCAAAGCTATTGCCACGATCGTGTGTGAATTTGATAAATTGGCCGGCATACGATTCCCAAAGAGTACAATTCAGAGTGTTGTTGCTAAACAATGAATACACAATAGTCGGTCAACAAAATAAATTCAAGATGCATTTCATATGATATATGATATAACAACAATGACGAAAGCACTAGATTACATACTTGTGGTCCCTTAACATCATATTAACATGCTGTTTTTTTGAACTCGAATGCGTCTGTGAATACCCAATACCCTCAACCATTCCAATACACCTGGAAAAAAAAACATCCGCATAAGAGAAAAATAATGTATCAAATTCAAATGCGCGACCAAAAGATCAATAAAAATGTTAGATTTTGTTTACCTATTAGCACATCCTTGTTATAATTCCGCTAATTATATTAGAAAAACCAGTAAACACCAGCGATTTCGCAGGTATCTCGTGTTTTTTATCATCCCTAACAGAAGTACCTCCCATAAACTTGAGCATAAACTTGTGTGCCAAAGGTCTAAAAGCCGACATATTCGGTTGAACCTTAAAGTTGGCTACAGTATAAGTATGGCCCAACAACAGTTTCTCATAAAAAACAGACTTATGTGCCTCCGGGATAACAACATGTATCTCATCGCCCTGCAATGCCACAAAAATAACAGAATTTCAGAAAACCAACCATTTACTACACAATTCACAAAAAATCTGCAATAACAACATGATATGCCACAAAAATTGTATAAAAAACAGAATAGAGAAAAACCACCCTAAAGATAATCCAGACGCAGAGAAAACAGATTTTACCGCTTTGTCCATAAAAATCATTTCAAAATGCTCTTTGTTGTTAATCAGCACATTCCACTTATGATGAACCCTGATTGCAACCTTCCATAATTCGTTACTGTCATTGATGTCGCATATTTTTTCAATAGGCTTTGCCATGTTAAACCAATAGAAGGGAGAAGATGCAAAAACGTTAGAGTTTGAGACAGGTGAAGTTGTAACAGAAGTTGAGAGAATGGAAGGTTATAAAGAATTGTAGCCATGATAATTTTGGGACGATGAGGAAGTAGTGGAATGGGCATCCGTTTGAAACCAACAAATTGAAGTTTTGGATACAGTTACAAAATTGACAATGAATACGGGAGGTTGGAGAGGCAGGGCAAAGGAAAGTCGCAAGGAGGTTAGACGATAATTGTATTTTTGGAAGAACATGACAAAAATATGGTTTTTGGGTAGATTGAGTTTTCTTATATTATAGATTAATCCCTTTATCCCTATTCCTTCCAGTTACACAACCGTTCGTTTCCACTTCTCCTCATTCCACTACCTCTCTATCACGGTTACGTTTTTTATCAGTCATGGCATTGAGGGAGCGTTTCAATGTTGTAAGAACTATTTTTCTTTCAAACTTCTTTCATTTAATTTTCCTATCTTTATCTCTTTCTCTAACGAGGGTCACTCTCAATGACTCTCCATCAATGACTCTCCATCCGTTTCGTCAAAGTTTGATTCTCCTTCTTCTCCAACGAGTGTCACTCTCAACGACTCAGTCTCTTTTGCTCATGATCTCTGCTTCAATTCGGTTTTCCTTCTCGATTTTGTGTTTGGTTGATTGATGATTGTTAATGTGTGTGTGATGTTGTGATTGAAGAACTTTGATGATGATTGGGGATTGGAAGTCACTGCAAATGGAGTATGAAGAAGATGGAGGTTTGAAGGATGATGATGAAGATCACACAGTTCAAAGATAGCAGATTCATATCTTCAAATTTCAAACACCTCTATCACTTTCTCAAGGTTTGTTTCTATTCCCCTCTCTCAATTTCACCCCCAATTTTCCCTTTCACGAACAAGGGTTTTCTAGTCGTCTTTCCTTTACTTGGACTTAAGCCAAAATGCAGGTCTGTTCGGTCTAACACGAGTTGGGATTCGAAGAGTCATTCAACTATCAGCCGGATTCATATTTTTCTTCTCTATATTTGGTATTACATTTCAATTTTGTTCCTTCCTGCGCATTTCTGAGCATTCTGGTGAAACACTTTTCGTGCAATTGTATTGAACAATTTCAGGCAAGTTTGGAGCAGTGGCTGCTGCAATCCTATTTCCAATAGTAGCAACTGTTTATTGCATCCTCTTTGCCTATGTTGGTATGAATGATCTATTCGTTATCGATAATTTCATATCATAGTACTTTTGATGTTCTTTTTTTGCAACTCAAATACTATAACTTAATACTTTCCTTCAATTACATCAATATTGTGTGTGTTTCATAATTGGCGTAATTCATTTACATTTTGTTATTAATTGTTCCAACTTGGGTGGAGTGGTACTTCCCACCGATATAGATTCCTTGTCAGACAAGCAAGGTGTTGTTAAGTTAAATCTTTCTACTAATAATGTTTCTCCTTTTTCTCTATCAAAGACATTCACAATGGAAAGGTTATTACTCTCTCTC